>WKFP01015227.1:424206-445503 GCA_011057875.1 Pterocles orientalis
GCCCAGAGAGGTTGTGGAGTCTCCTTCTCTGGAGACATTCAAAGCCTGCCTGGATGCGTTCCTGTGCGATCTGATCTAGGTGTTCCTGCTCCGGCAGGGGGATTGGACTAGATGATCTTTCGAGGTCCCTTCCAATCCCTAACATTCTGTGATTCTGTGATTCTGTGATTCTGTGATCTATTTGCCTCACACATGCTATTATCACAAGCGTAAGCACATCAGTTCCCTATTCTTAGAGCTCTCATGCTTCATTTTGTCTATCTTGGGCCTCTCTTTACTTCCCACCTTCTTCTTTTTTTTTTTTTCTCTTGTTGATTTGCACTACAGGGAAATACTCAGCAATTGACATTCAACATTTTGTTTGCCTAAAACTGGAGGTTCAGTTCCCCACAGGACAGTACTGTATTTTTTCCTCCCAGTGTGGATTTAGCTCTCTGCCATTTGGTGAGCAAGATCTTCTCTAAAAAGACCTTAATAAAACCCTTTAATATCACAGCCATATTAGTTATGCATAAGTCCTAAAGACTTGGGGGAATGGGCCTGGGAAGAGGGAGAGTTACAACTAGACTTGCTTCAGTCTCCAATATTCTATATAACAGTCCAAGCTGGTACATATATTGCCTTAGTGGTGCAGTTCAGGAGACAGTCTGTTCAGGAGACAGTCTCACAGAAATGGAGTGAAGCACCTCCAAACTGCACATCCAAAATATTCCTGGTCTGGGAATCAGAACTATGGAAGCTTAATATCACAACTTCTTTATATCAGACTAAAATTAATCACAATATTTAAAAAACAATTATAAAATATGTCAAGAATTTATACTTTACCAAGTAGCTAAGTTTGAGAAAAATATTCCGTCAATTCCCATGTGCCCTTCAACATTACTTGGTAATGTTGCTGCCGTGTGAAATCACAAGGCCTTTTCTTTTTGGCAGCGCATTAGCTCTTATCCTGTTCTTGCCAGGGACAGCCTCAAGCAGAGGTTACCTGTATGCCCACTCACATATTCTGCCTCCCACTCAGGACCTGCAGAAATGTTGCTTTCTCCCCACCAATATCCCTCCATCAGGAATGGGTTCATTATATACCACCAAACACTCACTTCAGGCATCATTAGTATTTGTTGCCAGTCACTTCCACCACATTTTCTACTCTGTAGGTATTTCTGCTTTGTGATTCCCTTTTGATACCTGTGTATATGAACACAGAACTAATTTTATTTAGCTATTTTTAACATAGGGGTTTATGTGTTGCCTAACACATATGTTTATATTGTTACATCAAGTATAGACGATTTTTAGTTATTAGCTAATTCTACCCAGATACTCTTCACTATTTTTTCCCCAAATAAAAACACCATCTACATAAATTATGCTCCAAGATTAACATCAGTTACTCTAATACTAGTAACATTACTAGTACTAAGGCTCAAAAAAACCCTAACAAGTAAACAAGCACCACAGTGCACCTAATGGGGTGGTAAAAGCAGTCACTCATTTACTTCACTTTGTTAACGGACCCTCCACAATCACAGCACTGTAGACAGCATACAAAAACATACATTCAGCATTAACAAAAGTTTCCAAAATAAGAGCACTTTTCTGAGGGGGAACAATTCAGCCATTTTGGACCATTTTTGGTCCAAAAACAAAAAAACTGTTGTTTAACCAACAACAAACTGCTTTTCAAAAGATTATCTTGTCTATATAGCTGTTTTTTTTCTGACCACTAAAAGTGACAACAACCATGCTAGCAATCTGTGGCTTAGTCTGGTTCTCAGCTCTGCTGAGCACAGCAGTGCTGAAACCTTTATATCCCCTACAAGATATACTCAGACACTTGAATCATTACCCTGTGAGACCATCTTTCTAACTTGGTCACAGGTACTATTTTCCTCAGTCGTGTTACATCTCTCCCGAGTGCTCCTCAACTTCTATTTTTTTCCTTTTCATTAAAATGATCTTACTGTAGTAAGCCCTAGATTTCCTTAATTTTATTTATCCGTGGCTTTACTTTTAAAAGTAACATTTTATTCTGGCAAAATTAGCTTATTCTAGTTACCTTTCATTATCATTTTCTTTTTCACAGAAGCCCACTGGTAGAAAGAAAAATTAATCTGAGCACTGTCATTCTCTTTGTACTTGTAAGACTGACTTCCTTAACACTGAAAAATGTTAGTAGTAATATGACCTATTCCACAATCTTCTTCCGTATTCCCTGGACTGTCTTGACTTCCAGTGATTACCACAGACAACTCCAAGTGCAGATTTAGCTTGACTTTGAGATCCAAATGCCTTATTGCCTTGAATCTCCTGGATCTGCAGGCTTCCAGCAATACACATCCCACACAAAGTTAATCTGGATGGGCTGATTCATGGGATGACTAGAAAATTCAAAGGCTTGTCTCCGACTATTCCAGTGTTCTCTCCTTGTGTTTTTTGTGCCTGATCAGAGAGCAAACCGTTAGAGGGATGTGAACTTGGTTAGTTTCTCCCAAACTGGGGCCAGGCTGCTTAAGCCAATCAAAACCTCTTCTCTAATTTCTGGATTTAAGTACAAACCATGTTCTCATAAATTTAATTGTTATAGGAACTGCTACATTGCTCAGATTCTGCTAATGATCTCATAATTCTGCTTTTTTTTTTTTGACCAGTCAGCTGATGTTTTAGTTCATTGAGCATGTCAGCACATAAGAGTGTGAGGAAAAGCAACTTTCAGATCATCTTTCTTTTCTATGGTATCCCTTTCTTATAGATGCAAAGAGAAATGCTTTGTATCTCATTCAAGAATCTCATGACAACATCAGCTTTGGTGAAGGTTTTAGATATTTTAGCCTTCTGTTTGTTCAGTGTTGGTTTTTTTTGCAATCTGCTGACTTCCACTTCTGTCAGGGATTGCTCTCAAGAAAAGTTAGTGGAAAGAGTCTCTTTACTCAGTTGCCAGACTCTTACAGGTAATATCACACATGCTTTGGTGGTAGCCTGGTTTCCAAAAGCCTGGTATCTACCAAACGGAAACACTCCAGAATGCAAATCCCACTAACCACACTTTGTACCACAAAAACCAAGTCCCTTTTAGACAACTTGAGCCAAAATATGTTTTTGTCCAATAAGGCATAAACACGACAATTTGACCAATTTTGTTACCTCAGTAGGACACTGGCATGTATATACAACTTCAGTGTGAGAATCAAAGTAGGTACAAAGCCGAAACAAAGCTCTTTATAACCGTAGAATCCTCCCTAACAAGGTAATAGTCTCACATCTAAATACAATTTATTTAAGCTGGCTCTCAAAGCAACTAGTGTTCTTAGTTTGCTACGACTGCAGTCTATAGGACTTATAAAAAATTTTAGGTGAGGCAACTTCACCTGAGTGGCTTTTTAAACATAGTTCACTGAGCTAAAGAGATTCAGATAAGTAGTTTAGTACTGTACTGCTGGTTTCATCAGTTGTACCAGATTTTTTTGAGACTGTGCTTTTGTTAAAATACAAGAAATTAACCAGTTCAAAACCAACTATTTAAGACTGAATTCAACCCATTACATTTGAACCAATAGGGGCCTTACCATACTGATAGTTTTCCAAGGGAGCTCTGCATGTGACAGAAAACAAAGATCTGCCTACAAGTCATCTCCAAACAAGCCAGTCAAAAGTAAAACTAAGGCTTAGTAAATATTCTGACCCAATAAAGAACTTGGTTCATAAATGTAAGTGTAATATTACAATGTTTTTCTTCACTATTATCAATTTACCGTAAGTAGAAAGACCCTTTTTTCAAGGGTTTTTATAAATCTTCAGACACCAGATGAAAATGATGGTTTTATTCTACCCCATCTTTTAATTTTACTCACTGATCTGTGAATTATTCTTAGAGCCAGCATTTCAAATGTATTAGTAAAATCTATCACTCAAAGCCTTACGCAAGGACTAAATTACACTAATGAATTGACTATGAATTTGAAGCTTAACATGAGGCCAAATATTTTCTGGCTTCATTTCTGTATCTCAGCAAACTGCTTAATTTTCTCCCTACTTATCCATTACTGCTAAATTGTATTGCTATTATTGTAGAAAATTGCAGCAAACAGTGGCTTGCCCTTAGCCCTATACTGAATGAAGCAGAAATTGGGATGCCTTCAGTGAGACTGGTGAGGTATGAAACCCATCCTCCACTAATTTTGCTGAACTGAAAGAACAAATGAAAGATAACATTCAACCCCTCTTTTTCAATTTTATTAAACAGTTGGTGAATTATTCCTATAGTTGGCATTTCAAATGTGTTAATATAGTTTCTCACTTAAAGGTTTACACAAAGCTAAAACAGACTAATGAAGCAACTACATATCTGCTGGTATGTAAGAGGAAGCCGAACATATTCCAGCTTCAGATTTTATTTGTTTTGGTGTGTGTGTGGGGGGGTGCATTTTTGTTTGATTTTTTTTTTTTTTTTTTTTTTTTTTTTTTGGTGGGAAGGAGAAATACAAATCTGCACGCAGCTTAATCTTATTCTTACTCAAACATGATTCTGACACCTGACAGCAATGCTGTGGTTAAAAGCCTGTGTAGCACTGCTATAGTGACTCACAATACATTGCATTAGATCAAAGTAAAGGATATATTTAAATAAAAAAAGAAGATTGCAAGTGGAAACTATCAATGATAGTCTCTTCTGCAGTGTTGTCTATTTGTCCTACCTTTAAGAAAAAAATTAAATAGCACCCAGTGATGCACAGTCACGGTATTCTAGCCATGGTCCACAGGCCCTGCTTGTGTTTTCAGGAGTTATTGGAAAAGGTAACGGATAAATATTAACTTAATGAAAAACACTTTATTTGTAACTTCATATCAAAACCAGCATCAGAGTGATAGACCCCCATGGTACCAGAACATATCTGCTAGCCATTACCTTGTTTTAGACAGTTTTCAGAGCTGTCATCCTTTCAGCTCTGAAAACTTCAAAATATTGGAGAAACATCTAGGATTTTTCACTACAGCTGTGTATAGCAGTTCAGAAGAAGCAAGCTGCAGACTTAGTGAAAGTTAAGTGGGCTGTGTTAGCAAGACCAGAGCCAGCATGCCAATGGATGTGACTATTGTGCTCTCTTCAGACTACAGCATTCGATTCAGGGCTCCCCAGCAAAAGACAGGCATGGACATTCGGAAGGAAGTTCAGTTACCAAGGGGATTAGGTGGTTGAAACAAGAGAGCCTCAGAGAGTGGGGTTTTATTCAGCCTTGGGAAGAGAAGGTTCAGAAGGCTGCTAACTGCTTTCTGCAGCTACCTAGTCAGAGCTCAATGAGATGTTAATAAGAGGTGCATAGTCACAAAATAAAAGCCAGAAGCTAGGAAGAAAATAGTAAATTTTCATTTAAGCAAAATTTTTGCAGCAAGGGAACAGTCAAACACTGGACTACTTGCTCAAGCAAGCTGTAGAATCTCCATCCTTGGAGACGGTCAAAGTTCATCTGAACACAGCCACAAGTAACCTGCTCTAATTGGACCTGCTTCAAGCAGGAGGTTGGACTAGATGACGCCTAGAGGTCCCATCCAACCTAAGTTATTCTGTGACAGTGCCAACTGACTGCAAAAAGAGAAAAATCTGGCTAATTCGCCTTTTAGCTCACAACTTAGATTCAATATTGCTGAAAAGCTGAAATCACTAACAACTGTACCGTTATACCAGTCACATAGTGCAACTGATTGACAAGGGCTCAGTATAATTTAGGTACATGAGTTTATTCAAAAGGCATGTCTTTAGTCATCTTTGGTTTTATTCATATTTTTGAAGCATTATTGAATTCATTCCTTAAGGAGCATCTCCCACCTCCCCCTTCACAGTTTATCTCCTGAATAACCCTCTTTATTATTTGATGCAATTTACTATACCAGAATTATCTATGAAAAGTACAGACTTTTTCTCTTTTTAATCAGACTCTCATGAACTAACTTTTAGGAATTTAGAAAATAGTTCTGTAAGCTTCCTAAAACTTTCCTAATGTGAGATCCACTAGTAAGCTATCAGCTAACACACATAGATCTTAGAGTGCTCCTGTATTTTTTTAGCTTAAAAAACTGTTGCATCTCACGTCAGTCAGCTCTGTTTCCATCAAACCTGGGTGATTCTTAATAGAATATAATTAGTACAATATATATAACAATTATAACAATGATAATACAACATGGTAGGGCTGAGCAGCAATTAACGCCATACAACTGAACTCAACAGTTATTTTCACCCAGCATCAAACCCCCTTGAGGTACACATCAGACCTCTCAGTTCTTCTGTGTCACCCACCAAGTGCACCCAGGTCCTTGAGCAAAAGCAATCCCACGAAGGGTTTACCTTTATCCGAGGCAGGAATAACCCAGACTGTCTTCCCCAGCATATTCTTAATATGCACCACAGGGACTTCACCCCCTTCCATACATAGTATGTAAGAGTTCTGACTGGGCAGGGCCAGCTCAAGTGGCAGATCTCCTGGTGTTGATTAACCAAGTGGCTTTTGCTAAACGCGTATCCCAGCGTTTGAAAGTTCTACCCCTCTATTGCTTTCAGTGTATTCTTTAATGGCCCATTGTATTGTTTGATATTCCTGGAAGCTGGTGCATGATAAGGTATCTGGTACACCCACTCAATGCCATGTTCTTTGGCCCAAGTGACTATGAGATTTTTTCGGAAATGAGTCCTGTTGTCTGACTCAATTATTTCTGGGGTACCATGGTACAAGACTTGCTTTTCAGGGCCCAGGATAGTATTCCAGATGGTGACACGGAGAACAACATCCTGTGTCCCCCACAGGAACAAGGGCTAGTGATCATGTGACTTCTTCCAGCTGCTTAAGAACATTTCATCTGCTGCTTGTCCTGGTTGGGTGGTCTATAACAGATCTCCACCATGATATCTACCTTGTTGGTCTTCTCCCTGATTCTTACCCATAAACACTCAATATCACCACCATCATTAGGCTTTAGACGAACAGAACACTCCATAACATACACGGTTACCCCACCACTTCTCCTTCCTTGCCTATCCCTTCTGAAAAGTTTATAATCATCCACTGTGCTCCAGCTGGTGAATTATCTGTTTCTGTGGTGGCAACTATATCATAGTTTTCCTGTTGCACAATGGCTTCCAGCTCCTGTTTGCTGCCCATGCTGCATCCGTTGGTGTGCTTCAGTTGGCCACCATTTTGTGGGGAGAAACTCTAATTCCTACATGACCTCAGGCACTTCCATGGTTTCTAACACATCAATAGCCCTTGCACCTTAGCCACCACATGGAACTCTATCCCCTACCTCCACTGAGATGTCAGACTGAAGGACCCCGCTAGCACACCACACCTCAAACATTGGCATGCCACCTCCAGGCTTATTTGTAGCAAGCCTGGTTTTACCCTTTTCATCTAGGTTAAAGTTCTTCCAATGAGCCCTGCTAACTCCTGTGCAAAGATCCTTTTCCCCCTTTGAGACAGGTGTACCACATCTCTCTCCAGCAAGCCTGGTGTCATGTAGACAGACCCACGATCAAAACCCCCAAAATTCTGCAAGTGACACTTGCTAATTTAAGTGACATAAGTGAAGTTTTACTGCTTTTTGCTCCCGTTAGATCAACCAACAGAGAGCCAATAGAGCTAGAAGTGAGAAAGCTGATTTGTATCCAAGTACATGGAATCCTAGTGATTTGTGGGGCACCAGGAAACTATCAACCTTGTTCCAGCCGCTTACAATATGTAACCCATCAAAGGCTGTGGAACTGGATGGGTGTTAATGACAAGATACTCAAGGACTGGATCTTATATGACCCGAAGAATGTTTACTTCTAATAGTGATGAACCAGACGAAAGAACCATTCTTGCTCTCCAAGGCTAAGGTGGTTGCACAAGCTAGAAGTAGGAGAGAAAAAAAAAGTCTATTATGTATTTTCTTGCTGCATATACTTGCTTCAGAAAGAATTACAAAACAAATGCTGTACGTCATGGAAAGATTTTTATAATGTTATTTTTTCAGAGTGGAATTGCAGTTTAAACTTTTCTAGAAAAAAAAATTTCAGAAAGTTCTTCCACTGCTTTCCTTCATCACTTAGCAAAGGTCTGTGAGAGGAAACCTTTTGCTTCAAAAACTGTTAGCCTCTGTGTAGAACCAGTATCAAGCCCAGACTCAGTATTTGTCCAAAAATTCTAGTTGGTTTTTCAGTTTCCTTCCTGTTTAAATACTGTGTGCCAAGGGTACAGTGCAAAAGACAGGGCTATTAGAGCCGAACTACATCTAAAATGTTATTAAGACACGAGACTCTCCCTTTATATACTCAATAACTGTTTTCACTGATATGAAACAAGTTTTGTGTTATCCTTCCCAAAGGCCCTCCTGTCACCTCTCCTGCCTGCTGCTGCCAGTGCCAGCTACTAACAGTAAGTATTGGGGTTCAATTACTCGTAAAAAGAAGGTTTATCTGAAGGTCTATAGGGCCTAGTATCACCTAGGTAAAGTATCCTCACAACAGAAGCCCTTCTAATGAGACCTGAGTGTGTGCATGTATATATGTAAGAAGACATTTCAGTCCTCAACAAACTGTTTACTGTTCAAACATTAAATAAAAGTAGAGCTGTTTTAATCAGCTGAACAAATATTTAATGTACACTCCGGTGTAAGGGCAATGTTTAAAAATATCATCGCTTATGCAACTAAGACATGGGGAATTTATGGAAACTAATGCTCTGAAAGGTAAAACAAACACTATCTAAACAAAACTTGCACATAAAAACAAAAGTCATATCTTGTCAACCTCTATCTAACGTGATCTTCATTATTGACACTATCAGTCTTTAATGTTTAAGTGTTAGAAGGGTTGGCTTACTAAGGAAATGCTTTGGTTTTCAAGATGTCATAATTGCTGTGCAGAAATAGGATTAGTTTCTAATAAACCAGCTGAGGAGTGTAATGCACAGTAATGTTAATGTTATATTCACAGCAGGGCTTCCTCAGTAGAGTAAATGTTTGTTTACTCTCTGGGATCCAGACACTGAAGGTCATTCATTGCAGGAGTAGCTGGATTTCCCTCTACAGTTGTTAGAGAGGATTTGTAAAAAACTCTGACAAGAAATTGCAACCTCTTTGAAAACACATGTGCCTGAATAATTTCTTTGTAAATACAGTACAATGTTGTCAGAAAGTGCACCTTTTTTTTTTAGACATAATCTCTTAAAAACACATACATACACTTCACCTTGGCTCCATCTATTTTCATATAGTTTGTAGCTGTCTTCTTGTGTGTCAGCAGGAATTTTTTCAAATTATTATGTAGTGACAGAGAGGCTTTTGTTCCCATTGACCTCACAGCTTGGAACACATTACAAATTTAGCACCTCTATCTTCTACTCACGTGCATTTGTGAACCAAAATATATTAGAACCTGTTAAAACACTTCTCTCATCAAATGCTTGCTTTATTGTACAGAAACATAAATGCAGAAGTAGGCAGAGTACCTTTATATTAATTTTAAAGAGTACAGGTTGGCATTCAAATATGACACAAGTTCTATAAAATTAAATATAAATGCTTAGAAGAGCAAGAAACAAATAAGTAGAAACTTATCTATTTCAATCAGACATTAACTGAGTACACTCTCCCCTTTGTGAGAAGCATTCTGCACAAATCATTTTGCTCTTCAAGCAAAAGCGAGCATGTTGAAATCACTCAGATTTTGTTTTTCCAGAATACCACCACCTTCAGGTGCTGGTTACTTCAGGTCAGGACCAGAAGGCTGTAATCATCAAAAGCATGAGAAACCTGAAACTCAGGATGACTTCAGTAAAAGTTATGATGTCTAAATGCAAGTGTAGAGACATTTGTATCATCTGGGGCCCCTCATGTCCTCAAAGGCTGTGGTGAAACCCGCCTGAAGGAAGCTATCCTTCAGGTGGATTTCTATTAATCTTTCAAGAAGGATTAATTCTGTTTTGAGCTCTAAACTGTTGATAACTGAATTCCTCCTCACTTCAAACCAGTTTTTTATTTATCTGTGGCGGCTGCTGCAGAATTCAGAACTACTAGCACTTATGTCAGGAGAGAAGCACTATGCTTGATAAAAAAATTCACAGGTCAATTTTAACTATACTTTGAATTACTTCTGTCTCCCTCTAAGATTATGTAGGATAGATTTTGAATTAAATGTTACATTGTTGTAGTATCATTTAACATGCTTACTATAAGAGCTTCACTTTTGCAAAACAGGTTTATTTTTAAGTAATTTTCTGAAATGAAATAGTGCTAATGTAAAGATTTTGGATAAAACATGAGTCTAGGCGTGTTTATTCTTACAGAAGGAAAGAACCAGTCCATTTCATATGCATTTGATCAGGATATATCTGGAAAACAAGGAGATCCGAGATCTTCATTGAAAGGGTTTTGGAGATTTTCTCCCTCGGGTTATCTGGAGCTCTTCTGACCTGACGTGTATAGACAAGCAGAAGGAAATATGCCTTCCACCAGCATAACCCTTCTCTCCCTTCCTTCAAGCTAGCTGATGCAGTTGTAGCGACCATACACATGCGCAACACAGCACATAGCCATGGTGAGAGCCATTAAGTTCCATTTCCTGAAAGAGCAGCAGGCCAGGTAAGAGCATCTTGGGTACCAAATGTACCTCCCCAGCTGCCACTTGGATCACACACTGAAAAAAACCCTGAAGATTAGGAGCTAATACTGAAGTAGCTGCCAGTAAATTATAGCTAATTGTCTTCTTACCCTAATTCCCTTTGTTGTGCTTGTTTCTGTCTGGATTCTTACCTAAATAGGAGGCACTCCATGAGGAACAATATCCATAAATGAAAGGTAGCACAGTAGTTGCATTCAAATTATACATTTTTCTCTTTTTTACAGAGCCTTCTCAAATGCTGTGTGTCCCTAAGCCAGGAAGGTGTGTTTGCATGGCAATGAGCAAAGACAGATATTTAAAGACAGATATTTAATTTCTTTACACATGTGAACAGTATCTCAGGAACAAGAAAAGAAAACTCTAATAGTTATCATTTAGCTCTTGCCAGAATAAGCAAATCAGACCCTATTCTAGATTTCAGACCACTTTCGAGAGCCTTTTTTTAATTTTTTTTTTTCAGCCAAGAATCAGTAAGATTGACAGCAGCTCTTTGTTTTCAGATGCTGTTGGGCAGGCTTACACAAAATTACAGCATGCACACAGGTGTAGTTCAAGATGAGTCAATAACATGATGATGTTTGGATGTTAGGAGGTTTGGTGTTTCTTAAATATTTTAGTGATGAATTAGTCTAAATTTTTGCAGTTTGCCTGATCACTGAGATATTTTAAACACTATGTCAAACACATTACTGAAGAACACAACTATCTCCCAAATTAAAAAAAAGTTTATAATTTTTTATTTAATAGAAGAAAGCTGCTGAGAAGTTCAACTTCAGATTTGGCCAAGAGGAAGCAGTAATCACACATACTGTTTCTAAAGCAAATTAGATCAAATCATGTCAGTGGTAAACTAACAGTATTTAATCACTAATTAGAAAAATAAACAAAAACATACCACAAACTTTAACCTTTGCAGAAACAGATTGGCAAGTGTTAAATGTATTTTTTCAGAAGAAACTGTACTTGCACTTGAAGACTGAATTCAGAGTATGTGTAGACTATCCTGTTTTTTGTGTCCCCATATAACTGCAGTTCTGTAAAACTGTTCTAAATAAACCTGGAGGGTATATCTTCTGAACCAGATAGATTCTCAGTGCTAGCAAAATGAACACTGTACCGACTCTCACTTATCTGCTCCTATTAGAAGAGATACGTACCTTCCAAGACTGCGTACTTCTGTATTTTGCTTTATGAGCAGAGGCATTACAATCACTGCTACTTTTTCACAGTCAAGGTGAAAATAGCTGTGATGGTGGGTCCTATAAAAACACATAAAGAGATTCCACTCCCAAAGTTCTACATAATAGATAAATACCTGAGACATACTGTCAGGCAGCAAATAGAAGTCCAGGGAGAAATGAAGTGATATATTGAAGAAGTTAAAGAGCTGGAAATTCTGGTGTGTATTATATCACATTGCAGGCCCCTGGAGTTTCAAATAGACATTTCCTAATATTTCCTTTCTAAATTCATTATTGTGAATAAACATAAATAAATGGCCTAATTCTAAAAATTTCTAAGGACACATCAAATTTCCTTAAATTCAGTGAAGATTTTTTTAACAGTACCTGTAGGAGCAAGATAAATCCCTAAGTAGTTTAATCCTTCACCACTGAAAACAATGAGATGTTTGGTATTCAAGTGAATAAAAACAGGAACAGAAAATATTTTCTGTCTGTAGAGAGTCACATTAACTTTAAAGTAAATGCATTGGTCATCACATTTTCTTGAGCTGGATAATACAACTGCATAAAAATTGGCATTGGGTGGCTCATGCAGACTGGTCTGTACATATCTTACATGGTATTCATAATCAGTAGACCATCACAGCTACAGGATATAAAGGATGAAGTATTATATGAAAATTCAAGGGAAAATGAGGTCCAAGAACCTGCTGAACTTATCTCCTATCTCTTCGTGAATTGTAAGATTACCCACATGCTCCATTAATAAACATTTGTGCTGTCATAGATGGTCACTTGTCATTGATTTGAGGCAAATTACTGCTTTTGGGAACATTTACAATCCTTTGAGTATTCTTTGATAAGCAGGAATAGAATTTCCTACCTTTGGTATACGCATTCCAGAGATTACTTAGAAATAAATTAGACCTTTTAACCCTGAGAATCTAAAGCAAAAATACATACATATGACTACATTTTTTAAAGCTGCACTTGTAAAAAATAGTATGTTTTAAATAAAAATCTACGTATCTACTCATTTTCCTTTAAAGACAGATGAAAAACTTCTCAAGTACGCAAGTGTTCCTCCAAAGGCTTAATAGAAATTCTCTAAGCCAAACATATTTGGCTCACATGAAATGTGAAGTAAAATTTACTGGGTAATTTTATTTCTGTGCAAAATTTACCTCCATTCTCTCCCTTAGTGATGACATTACAACTTCCTTCTCCAAGTGATAGAGGAGCCAACCAGGAGAGGGGCTATGCTGGACCTTGTTCTCACCAACAAGGAAGGGTTGGTGGGGAACGTGGAACTCAAGGGCAGCCTGGCATGCAGCGACCATGAGATGGTGGAGTTCAAGATCCTCAGGGCAGTGAGGAGGGCACACAGCAACTTCACTACCCTGGACTTTAGGAGAGTGGACTTTGGCCTCTTCAGGGACCTGCTTGGAAGAGTCCCATGGGATAAAGCCCTGGAGGGAAGAGGGGCCCAAGAAAGCTGGCTAATATTCAAGGATCCCCTTCCTCCAAGCTCAGGAGCCATGCATCCCAACAAAGAGAAAGGCAGGCAAAAATACCAGGAGCCCTGCATGGATAAATAAGGAACTCCTGAGCAAACTCAAACAAAAAAAGGAAGCCTACAGAGGGTGGAAGCAAGGACAGGTAGCCTGGGGACAATACAGAGACACTGTCTGCGAAGCCAGAGATCAGGTTAGGAAAGATAAAGCCCTAACAAAATTAAATATGGCCAAGGACATTAAGGCTAACAGGAAGAACTTCTATAGGTATGACAGCGATAAAAGGAGGACTAGGGAAACTGTGGGCCCCTCCAGAAGAAAGCGGGAGACCTAGTGACCCAGGATGTAGAGAAGGCTGAAGTACTTAACAAGTTCTTTACCTCAGTCTTCACTGGCAAGAGCTCAAGCCACACTGCCCAAGTTGCAGAAGGCAAAGGCAGTGACTGGGAGAAGGAAGAACTGCCAGCTGTAGGAGAAGATCAGGTTCGAGACCATTTAAAGAACCTGAAGGTGCACAAGTCCATGGGACCTGATGAGATACATCCGCGAGTCCTGAAGGAACTGGCAGATGAAGTTGCCAAACCACTATCCATCACATTTGAGAAGTCGTGGCACTCTGGTGAAGTTTGTGCAGACGGGAAAAGGGAAAATATAACCCCCATTTTTAAAAAAGGAAATAAAGAAGACCTGGGAAACTACATCCGGTCAGTCTCACCTCTGTGCCTGGCAAGATCATGGAGCAAATCCTCCTTGAATCTATGCTAAGGCACATGGAAAATAAACAGGTTATTGACGACAACCAACACAGCTTTACCAAAGAAAAGTCGTGTCTGACAAATCTGGTGGCCTTCTACGACAGAGCCACAGCGCTGGTGGATAGAGGAAGGGCAACTGACATCATCTACCTGAACTTGTGCAAAGCCTTTGACACTGTCCCACATGACATCCTTGTCTCTAAGCTGGAGACATGTGGATTTGAAAGAATGACCACTCACTGGATAAGGAATTGGCTAGACGGCCGCACTCAAAGAGTTGTGGTCAATGGCTCAATGTCCAAGTGGAGACTGGTGACAAGTGGTGTTCTGCAGGGGTCGGTACTGGGACCAGTGTTGTTTAACATCTTTGTTGGAGACATGGACAGTGGGATCAAGTGCACCCTCAGCAAGTTTGCCGATGACACCAAGCTGTGTGGTGTGTTGGATATGCTGGAAGGAGGGATGTCACCAGAGGGATCTTGACAGGCTTGAGAGGTGGGCCTGTGTAAACCTCATGAAATTTAACAAGGCCAAGTGCAAGGTCCTGCACGTGGGTCGAGGCAATCCCAAGCACAAATACAGGCTGGCTGGAGAATAGACAGAGAGCAGCTCTGAGGAGAAGGACTTGGGGGTATTGGTGGATAAGAAGCTGAACATGAGCTGGCAGTGTGCGCTTGCAGCCCAGAAAGCCAACCGTGTCCTGGGCTGCATCAAAAGAAGCATTAGCAGCAGGTCAAGGGAGGTGATTCTCCCCCTCTACTCTGCTCTCGTGAGAACACACCTTGAGTACTGTGTTCAGATGTGGGGCCCCCAACATAAAAAAGACATGGACCTGTTGGAGAGAGTCCAGAGGAGAGCCACAAAATTAATCAGGGGGCTGGAGCATCTCCCCTATGAGGACAGGCTGAGAGAGTTGGGGTTGTTCAGCCTGGAGAAGAGAAGGCTCCGAGGAGACTTAATAGCAGCCTTCCAGTACCTGAAGGGGGCCTACAGGAGAGATGGGGAGGCACTCTTTATCAGGGAGTGTAGTGAGAGGACAAGGGGTCATGGGTATAAGCTAAAAGAGGGTAAATTTAGACTAGACATTAGGAAGAAATTTTTCACTATGAGGGTGGTGAGACACTGGAACAGGTTGCCTAGGGAGGTTGTGGATGCCCCATCCCTGGACGTGTTCAAGGCCAGGTTGGATGTGGCTTTGAGAATCCTGGTCTAGTGGAAGGTGTCCCTGCCACTAGTGGGTTTTTGGAACTTGATGATCTTTAAGGTCCTTTCTAAACCTAACCATTCTATGATTCTATGCATCTGCATCTGCAGATATATATTGCCTCCATCATGTTTTCTAATTACTGGCAGACATCTATATTATTATAGGACTTTTCAATATGAATGTAATATAGTTGCAAGATAAATAAAATATGATGTATATTTACGTACAGTACAAATACAGTGTATATTAAAAGTGACAGGCACAATGACTCCTTGAAGACACAAAAAAATATCTCTTCTTCCCCTCCTCCCCAAAAGCACAAAGAGACTATATATTAAACAACTGTTTTGTGGCTAAGTGCACATGATGATCTCTGGTTTTATGTATATGGATGTATCTCCTTCCCTGACGGCTCTGTCTGTCTGTCTAAAGGTAGAATTTGCTGTATGTTATCTGGTTATCACATCACATCATATCTCATCACATGCAACTATATTAACTTCCTTGAACTCTTGTAGCATTTTTGCATAAAGGAGTTGGGAGAGGCCAAAAAGTATCACATGCAACTACCACTCTAGGTTTCCTCTGGCAAATCCAAATAAAAAAATTCTATGTATGTTCTTCAAACTTAAAAGAAAAATATAAGCATACTTATTTCATCATTTCCTCCTGTTTGTTTACTGAATTTTAGCAGGATGCATACAGGCAACAATGAAATTCTGATAAGGTGGGATCTCAGGTGGGATGTCCACTTTATTTTAGTTCAATGATACAGCCTCGTCTCACTTCCACCTTAGAAAATTTTTTCTGCTTCACAGATTTACCCTGTGGTGTAAGAATTCCTATTCAACAGGTACACACTGCCATCTAAAGGCCAGTATCTGGAGTTTTCTAGATCATTTGGGTTCCAAATGCTCCATTGATGCTCCTCACCCTGTCAAAACTTTAGATTTGTGAAGCTGAAAGCTGAAATCTTGAAAGAAAGTACAAGAGCTTATACCTGAGATTCAAATGGAAAGATGACATCAAGTCAGGCCCTGTAGACCTGCCAAGAAAAGCTGTGCTTCTGAGTATTGAGAGACTTGAGATAACTAGCTAGCCCAGCAGCTGTATTTGCTGCTCCTGATGGACACATTTTTAAATGGAACTTTTCTGGTCAGTTACTTCATTGCGACATTGCTCGAGTGTAAGAGCCAGAGCTCAGTCTAGCCAAGGCTGTCATGACAGCAGCAAGAACTAAAGGGATTCAATGACTGCATTTCACAAGTCAGAATAAAGAATTACAAGTTTATATACAACTTGTGGATAATAGCAAGGTATTCTTCCATGAAAGCACATTATTTTTCCTCTCTAAGCAGATGATTGCTGCTATAAATTGTCATTAAAGGAATTAAATTTAGATTGGATTTATTGTTCTCAGGGGCTCTGATTTTAGCTGTCCATTTACACATCTGTGAAAATTTTATATCACATGTCTTCACACTCATCTCCCTCAAAAAAACTAAGGAGAAAGCCCAATGACCTCTCTGTTTTGAAGAAGCACAAGGATGTCACATTTCAGGTTATCTTCTGGATGAACAGAAATGTGTGGCTGCATCTAAATATTCTGTGTTCATTCCCTGGGAAACAGGTGGCTCAGTACACTCCCATCATCCTGAAGATCCTTTGGGACCTACTAAGTCTATATTCATTCCTTCATGACTAGGCATGAGAACAGTGCTGACACATATTCCTTACTATTAAGTACTCTGAGTCAATACAAATAGAAGCCAAGGGCTTTTACAAAGCAACATTCGACCAAGGCCTACTAGGTGACACTTCCCATTGGTATGACTTGATAAGGAAAGTTATCAAATACAAGCCTTCTCTGGATTTTGAACGTACAAACTTTAAACAACACAACCTCCTCCAGCTTGAGCTAAACAAATTCGCATGATGCGAATGCAAATAATGGCATTGGTACAGCTCAAAACACAAAGGCAACAGAAACAAAGATTCCTTTCTCTAGCTATGGGACTGCCTATACTTTACTGTGATAGGAAGCAGATTCTTGTCTTGGAAAAAAAATAAAGAAAAAAGCCCCCACATTATTTTGACTGCTTATTTCTTTTTAAATAATATCTCACTAGGACCTGGGACCTTCAGTCTCCTTGCTGTGTGTGTAGCAATTGAAGGGTACAGAACAGCAGCACAGAATACTTAAATAACTTGTATTATTCCTCAAGACCCTCACTGAACCATAGTAATCTCCGGAATAAATCCAATAAGCAAAATTCCTCTGCTGGAATGGTTGTAAAGACAGATCAGCATGCTGGCTGCAGGAACATTAGTGTCCGCAGGCATTAACATTTTAAAAATAGATTCCTGATGCTAAGATTAGTGTATCAGTTTCAGAGTCACAGTTTAGGAGACTAGAATCTGAGATTCATCAAGGTAGATAAAGAGATTACCAGAGGAAACATCTTTAGGACTGTACACAGTATCTTGGTTAGCGGAGCAGGTATGCAAAGTGTGTATCCACACCCAGGCTGATCAAAGCACAAGGAACATGGCTGCATGAGCAATTCTGTTCTCTTCCCCGGTTCCTAGGACCCATGGCAACCAGGATAAGCAACTAATCTTTCAGCACAAGCTGTGAAAAAAAAAATAACTTTGTATTGTCTTTAACCCTTGCATTCTGCTGTTGGAGACCTTGGTCAGATTGTTCCTTATTAAATTAGTACAAAACATAAAAAGTTAATTTGTGCCATGGAATCAAATGGTTGTCATAGAAAAGAATTTATAAGATGCTCAAATTTTATATGATATTCTGGATAACAATGTGGTTTAAACTGTTTATATTTTTGGTCACATTTTTCCACTTGTTCTAACAGTATACATTGACTCCATAATGTAAAGCACCAGCTCTTCACCTTCCATGTTGATAAAAATAGTACGATAGCGTGGCAAAAGCTGCATATTGCCCTATTTGTGTTAAATACATGTAGTTCCTGCTTCCTCAATGATGCATGTTGTTTTGCATCGAGTCCCTAATATGGTGCAGGTAATTTACAGAAGGGACATTTTTAAAGTGACTGATTGGTTTCCAGCAGTCAGGTATAGTCTCTGCTTTATTTTATATCACCCTCTCCCTGTCCCTGTTTACCACAGGAAAAGTTGTGAGTGGTGAAAGAAAGAGGCATTTAGAGCTCCAGTTCATCTTTCCTACTCTCAAAAGCCACTTTACTCCAGATTTTCATTCTGATCAACTTTTTGTTAACTGTTTTCTACAATTTTTTCTGCCCTTATGTGTAAAAACATAAGTCAGTAGTCTACTTTTTCTGCAAGGAACATGATATACATAATCATATTTCTTGGGGTGAATTTTCAGATTATTTAAGTCTATGAAGTCTATGAAGTCTATTCATCCCACTATAGCAAACCATTTGGGTTACTATTTTGAATTGCCAATACACCTTTGCACCATGTTTGTCTTTCATCCTCCACCTCTTCCCTCAAGCCTTCTCTTGCTATTAGCTCCAGTTCAAGAACAAACACAGCTCCCACAGTATGCAGACTCTGGATTAAAAGTATTTCATTTTATTTACCTCCCTGTTCACAGGAAGGTTTGTGCTCTGAATTTTTGTCTCTCCATTAAATCCACTGAAGCACATAAGTAACTAGCTCTTTTTAACGTCTCAGACTTCACCGTACAAATGTGAGAGTTGGAGCTTCTAATAGATGCAGTAAAATAGAACTTGTTCCAAGTAGAGGGCATATAGAATGTGAAATAATGTCTCTGAACTTTTTACATTAGATGAGGGTGCATGTTTCATGCAGAGAGAGATAATATGCAATCTCTAGGGAAGAGAAACTTGATCGAACGTTAGCTTTCCAATCATCAAAGAGCATTTATGAGCATCTATCTTTATATCTCAACATATTTGATTTGCTGCAAAGTTATTCATTAGCCTGCTAACATTGTGCTTTGTGATTGTTCTTCATTATCCACAGTTTTACAGCATAGATGCAAGGACATTTAAACATTTTTTATTTTGTGTGTGCATTGGATTAGAATGGGATGAAGGCAGCATTCACATCTGTTTAAGAAATATAGAACACTTTTGGAAGGAAGCTAGTGCCTTTTTGTATAATTTTTCTTTTCTAAGTTAAAAACATAAGTGGCAGTTTAGTTGCATACATTACTTTGAATTTTGAGGAAATAGTGCAGAGCATCCAATAAGCAAACTGACAAGAGCCTGAGTCCTATGAAAGCTTAATGGCTTATTTCTCAAAACAGAATGAAGAAACTGAGGAAAAGGACATGGGAGAAAAAGTATTGTTCCTTTTCTTTAAAAAAACCTTGAAATATGTTCTAAAACATTTTATGAGGTCACACAAAAAAAGAATAATTGGAAGAAAAATTCTGCTTGTCTAAGCGAAGAGCATATTTGTAGCGGTAGGGTAAATGTTTTATCGATTGGGAAACTGTGAAACTCAAGTCATTACTCACCATGGGCTAAAGAATAATTGCTAATGCTGTGGCGGAAAGATTAAAAACAGTTTCTGGAAGTATTTCTTACAATGATCAATGGTGCATCATCCCAGGCCATTGGATCTTCAATAACATTTTTCCCTTTTGGGATACAATCAATTTTTATAATATGATTCATTTGCCAGCAGGCACGGTTTCTTCATACAATGAAAAGGCACTTACGCACCTTATATTTTTAAGAATAGTCTTATACAGCCAGAGTTCAAGCTCTAATATAAAATATTTTTCCAAATTCATCTCTATTTTTAAGTGGGTTTGGGAAACACATGTAGTGAATTGCTGCTAGCTTTCGTGTTGTTTTCCCCGTGTTTGGTTTTCCATCAAATTAATTGTAAAGCTTTTTGAATAATCATCATTATTACAACACAGATGTGCAAGAAGAATTTAATAGATATTAAAGTAAGCCATTCTCTGACCTGTAGGTGGCTTAAGTAATTTGTTGTGTGCACATTAATTGTAATGGTAATTGGGTCAAGGGTAAATATAAGGCTACTCTAAAGCATTTGGAAAAAGCTTCTATACCTGTGCTGAAGTAACAAAATGCTATCCAATACTTTAAAATTGTCTGACTTAACAAATACTGCTTAAATTATTAAAACTACTAAAATTACAAAATGAAGTGCTTGTACACACACACAAATTGTTTCTTACTCTGAACAGGAAACATCACCGAGAGAAAGAGCAGCTTCACCTCTCTGTCACAGCAGACAGCTGACTTGACAGATAAACTAGACAGATACCAACCCAGATTCATTCACAGTTCCAGCTAAGATCAGAAAACTCCTCACTGCTGATCGATCAGAGTACCTACGAAGCAGTGATACAGGTACAGTCAGGGCTGTCTCACTCTTTTAAGTTAAAGGCCCTGAAAAGTTTCAACCAAGGTATTCCTTCTTACACTTGAGATTTACATGTCAATAAATTTCACAAGAAAATCCTATTAAGCTTTTCTATGCGATCTTTGACTTGAGTCAGTCGCGAGATCAGCTGCTCAGAGCCAACCCAGTTCCCGACAGACCGACTGTGATGGGTTGGCCCTTGGCTGGGGGCCAAACCACACACATCCGCTCACACAGTCCCTGCCCCCACCCAATGATAGGGGAGAGAATTAAAGAGGTAAATGGCAAAGAGGACTCGTGGGTTGAGATAAGGACAATTTAATAACTAAACTACAATAATATCAGAAATAATACTATATACAAAGATGCAATGTGATACACAGTGATATTATCCCTCCCCACCTGATGGCCAAAGGCCTAGCCCACTCCCAGCCAATGGCCCCAAAGGAGGGAGAGAATAGGTGATACACAATTATGCTGCCCGCCGAAAAAAGGCTCGGCCTGTTGACAATGATGCTGCCCCCCCGAGAAGTTTCGGCCTGTTGCCAGCTAATAATCCCCAGAAACCGCACAGACGATTCCCCCAGAAAGGGGGGGGAAAGGGGGG
>WKFP01015227.1:448713-559523 GCA_011057875.1 Pterocles orientalis
TGGAAAAAAAAAAAAGAAGAAAAAAAAAAAAGAAAAAAGGGAAAAGGGGAAGCAAGGAAGAGAGAACGGGAAAGACAAGACCTCAAAGGTTAATCAGCCTAATTTCAAAACCTTATGTTTTGTTACGACAGGAAATTCATGGGAGAGAAGATAAGAAGCAATATATTCCTGCATATCTGCAGACAATCCAATCCAAACAAGTTTGTAACAATAACCCATTACATGAGTCACTTTCAGACTTTCAAAGAAAACTCAATTCAGACATTTTTCTCAGACTCAGCAATTTAAAACTTTCATAAAGCAGAAAGCATTTTCATGAACCGACTGTCAAGTATATTAGAAAACATGGGTTTAACAGGAGAGACAGAGTGCCCACAACATCTGCTCATGTCCATCAGTTCAGAGCCAGCTGCAGAAATGTAGATCCTCATAAATAAAATACTTGAAATTTTCTGTGTCTCCTCTTTATTCAGACTTTTAAGAAATTACTTACAGGCAGATGTTCAAAGTTGGAAACCCAGTTTTAAAAAGCCATTTTAACAAACCCCTGACTAGAAATAACAATCTTGTAGTTAATACATCTATTTTTTTTTGTGGATTGACTACTCGTTCATGCACTGAATAAAAAAAAAAACCACGCTAGCAAGCATTAACAAAAAGTATATCCTGTCTACCTCTTCATTAATTGCATGAGCAGTCTTTCTCCCACTCACTCTTCTAAACGGCTTACATGATGGATTTGTCTCATTACTCAGCCTGACCTTCCAATAACTTATTGTATTAGTCTGGTTCTCTTTATGAGAAATAAACAGAGTATCTCTGTACATAGACTCACAAAATGAAACACAGACCAAACAAATTCTTTGCTCTAGAAAATGGAAATATTCTGGCTAGATCTGGTCTTAATGATGGCCGATGGGATTGGGTTACTGATTGATTGTTATTGAGGGATAACTGTGAAGTTACTGATTCAATGGCAGATCATCCACAATCCATTCCACATAATTTCAAAAGATCGGGTTTGCTTTGTTTTCTTTAACTCAACAGTTTAATTGTATATGCATGGTACTTGTGTCCCATGAAAGTACGAAGCTCAGAAATACACGATTACAAACAACAAGCAAGCGGAGTTTATCTAAAATATTTTTATTAAAAGAGAAACATCACTTTTTTGTTAGACTTATACTAGAATTTGTCTTGGGTTTTTTCATCAGGGTTGGTAAACTGCTTTTAAAATAGTCTAGTTATTGTATGCTGCATTTGGCGCTATTTACCTCTCAGTTTATTGCTGACGGAGAGTGTGTAATTTCATATCATTCATAGATAAAACACTGGTCTTCTGCTTCTGTTCTTCTTTCCTTGCTTAGAAATAGTGAAACAGAAAGCAGGCTTATAAATGGACTTTTGCAGGA
Source organism: Pterocles orientalis (assembly GCA_011057875.1). Lineage (NCBI taxonomy): Eukaryota > Metazoa > Chordata > Aves > Pterocliformes > Pteroclidae > Pterocles > Pterocles orientalis. The sequence goes on from WKFP01015227.1 coordinate 450,126, forward strand.
GCCTAAAGAAGATAATAACACCTTCAGCAACCTTATCAAGCAGCCTTATCAAGAAAGTGTCTCCTTCTTATTAACCAACATAAAACTTTATTTACTGTGCTTGAGAAATGGTAAACGTGTTTTCCTAAAAAGTACTTATGATATTGGAACAATGAAGATCCTAAGTACTTATCCATGGGAAAAAAAAAATGCACAGTTCACTATGCAATTACATTCTGTATAAACCTTCATGAATTGTAGACAGTTAAACATTAATGTGTTTTGTGTGTGCCAGCAATTATAATCTATTATATTAATCCATGCCCCAGTTCAATAAGTATTTATGCTAGCACAAGCCCACCACAAAGCAACATAAAAATTACTTATGACATTTACTACCAAGAAAATAAATTCCACTGATTAATGTAACACTATTAATTTTTCTGTTTTATGTTATTTAGAACTGTGCTGCATTGTTTATTTTGCTGGCAATGGCAGTTTAAGATTTATAGTATCTCTTTTCTGTCAATGTTATCTTAAGATTTAAAGGACCCATAATTTTGTCTAAATCTTGTTATATGCATTCTCTCTTCCTTTTATTTAACATGCTCTGTTGTACAGCTCAGCTCTCCTGCCAGGACCCTGCTCTTGCATGGGGTCTCCATGGGCTGTAGCTTCCTTTGACACATGTTCACCTGTTGTGGCTGCAGTCATCCACAGGCTGCAGAGTCACAGCTGCCTCACCGTGGTCTGCAACACAGGCTGCAGGAGAATCTCTGTTGTGGTGCCTGGAGCACCTCCTCCTCCTCCTTCTTCTCTGATCTTGGTGTTCGCAGGAATATTTCTGTCACATTTTGCCTCACTCTTCTTTGTCAAGCAGTGCTTTGCACTTTCTTAAACAGGCTTTCCCCAAGGTGCCACTGTCTTGGCTGTGGGCTCATTTGTGCCCTGTAGTGGGTCCGTTGGAGGTGGCTGGAACAGGCCGTGCCCAGTATAGGGCAGCTCCTCACAGGGACCTACTCTTCAGGTGCCACTGCCAACACTTGGGCACATAAACCCCATACATTGCACCCCTCACATCTGTGAAACACATATTTAAGAATTGTTAAAATATACATTCATGACACACTCTTCATAATTTACAGTTACATCAACAACAGCAAAAAAATTCCACATGCCAAAATCAAAGCAACATCATCTCAACGTTGGCAAAAGTGGACGATTTACACACACAGGGAAACTCCACACCTACTTCCTTCACCACTTTACAACAATAAATGCTCCCCCACAATTATTTCATTTTTCAGCAATGTCCAGACCAAGTTTTGCACATTACCTCTCCCAACTGCTGTCCTTATCTTGAATTACTTGAGCCCCATGTTGGGTGCCAAAAAGGTCCATTGTGAGTTGTCGCCAGTCAGCAGCCAAACACCCACCCTGCCTTCTCCTCTCCTTGGGGTGTAGAGGTAAACAGAAGAAAAACCTCACGGATCAAGATGAAGACAGTTTAATAAGAAAAGTAAGAGCAGCACATGCAAGCAAAACAAACAAAAAAAAACCAATTAATTCACTACTTCCCATGGCAGGCAGATATCCAGTCACTCCAGCAAAAGAAGAGCCTCAGCACACCTAATGGTTACAGGAAGACAAATGTCATAACCACTAATGTCCCTCCTTCCTCCTCCTTTTCTTGAGCTTTTACTACTAGGCATGACATAATGGAATTATTTAGGTTGGAAAAGACCTTTAAGACCTTAGAATGCAATTGTTAACCTAGCACTGCCAAGTCCACCACTAAACCATGTCCTTAAGTGCCACATCTGCACGTCTTTTAAACACCTCCACGGATGATAACTCAACCACTTCCCTGGGCAGCTTTTCCCAGTTGTTATGGTATAGTCCTTTGGCCAGTTGGGTTTGCTGTCCCACCTGTGTCTCCTCTTAAACTCTTGCCCACCATTAACCTACGGGACAGAGAGAAAGTCTTGTTGCTGTGCAAGCACTGTTCAGCAGTAGGCAAAAGACTTGTGTGTTATCTACACAGTTTTAGCCACAAATGCAAAACACAGGTCCAGATGGGTGACTGTGAAGACACTTAATTTCATAACTTCATCCCAGCAAGACCCAGGCAGTAACAGCCTTCTCAGGTATTTTTCATTCATTTATTTACCCATGGAAAGTGTGTTTTCTGCAAGGCTTTGTATTTCCTCCTCAGTTCTGACAGAGAAAACTTGTGCTTGAGCATGGAGCTCTGAAATATACAGATGAAACAACCAGAGTTTACACCAGCATAATTTACAGCAAAGGTCCTCTGGGTGTGGGAGTTCAGATGACTAGTCATCTAGGCATAAAGAGGCTGAGAAGCCTTTCTGAGACACAATGGGGAAACCCTCAAATACGTGTCCCTTCGAACATGAGACTGATCATTGAGAAGCCGCTGTCCTATACAGCTCCTGTGAGGATCAAGACTAAAGTGATATTACATGTTAAACTCACATTACAATCTTAACTTATTTATTTCAATCCAAAAGTTTCGGACATTCACAGATTGCAACCACAGAAAAGGGAGCTGCTAAGTGGAGTTAGAACTAGGACCTTTGGATGTAGAATGTACATGTTCTGCTATCAGAATTCGTTCCCTCAGAAGTACATATAAGTGCAACATACCTTACATTTTATTTGTGCAAATTATAGAAAACATCCAATTATGATAAGATGTCATTACATACATTCATCCCTCTTTGAGTTAGGATTAAATCCTCCACGTAAGAAGCAAAATACTTGTCCAACCAAATACAAAGTTCTTCCCTAGGTAGGAAATGTCTTTCAGATCTTGCTGAAATATTTGCAGTTCCTGTCTTGATTGCTCACAGCTGCTTGTCAGGCCCACTGAAAGGAAAGGAAAATTTAGGAATCAGCTAAGGTTCTAGCATCTTGTTCAAATTCTTCCAAGGAAGATAAAAGTCATTTATCTGTAGCGTGTCTTGTTTCCCAGACTGTAAGTTACACAGCACTGAAGTAAGAGTTAATTTAATAATTCCATGCTAATCATTCTGGATAATACTATAAAACTCTAAACTGCCTTTTATTGACATGTTTATTTCTCAGTTTTCTCTGGAAAATGTATGTTCTGTTCTGGTTTTAATGCAGTAGGTTTGTATACTGACCTACTTTCAATATACATTACCGCTGACATATACTTTCTTTTCTTTGGTTAAGGGCAAACAATAATGAAACAGGTAATCAGCATGGATGTAGGTCATAGAAAGTGTCCCAGTTTTGTTAACATCCTCTATTAAGTGTATAGTAGTAGTTTAGAAAATTTTTATATATTTCAAAAACAGAGAGACACTCATGATCTTAACACCAAAATGAAAACGAAGATCTCTGTCTCTGACATCAAGTATCCATTTTATAATCCATGACCATAGAATTCAGAGTTACACCCAGATGTTTTGTCAACCAGTTATGGTGATGAAGAGCAAAATACAATTAAAAAAAAAATCAGTGCCCTTGCCTTAAGTAACTACTTCCAGTGAAAAAAATAATCTGAAATATGACTTTATTCTCATCACACTTTTATCCCAATATTGGAGAGCAATGCTTTTTAATGGACACGCTCTGGAGAAACAGGTTGATAGTTTAAAATGGTCATGGGTGGCTGGCTAGACCTGCTGTACTTAGAAACAAGGCAGACAGCAAGAGGCAGAAGCAGAAAAGGTGGGACAGTCACTGTTAGCATCATGTGCCTCCAACACACACAATTCAGGCCATGCCTTTCTGTTTTAACCGTGCCTTAACCACACCATGTGGCAAGGCCACAAAAGTACAAATACAAGTCTGTTTTCCTTCATGTTGTTTTTTGGCTTGTTCAACTAGTAAGTAGCAGCAGTGCTCTTCAGCCTGCAATTGCCTACACAATGTTGATAGGAAAAAAACCAAAGGGTTTTATCCTTACAGTCCTACCATTCCCAATTCTTACACAATCATCGTTCCAAAAAGCTTATTTAAGCACCATGCTTATGAATAGGAAGTTGTGTGGGATCAGCAGCTTGGAAAAAGTATAGGTAGAGCCACAATATTCACCTGGCTCAGAGATACCTGAATTCACCCTATAAACGTCAGTAAGAGAAAAAAGAAAATTCAGCTCAGCAGTACTCCAGGGATGTTGCTACAAAGTTGGTCCCAGAGTGTTTAAAAGATAAGAGAACAATGCCCACACACAATGTGTTCAACTTCTAGTTAAAATCCTTCTTAAGCAGCCATATTTCATTTTAAAATCTAATCATAACATTTCAGCATTAGGGGTATAAGTGGTTAAAGAGTTGGTCTGTAAGAGTCCAAAATGTTCCACATGTAAAACCCTAGCCGTGTATCAAGTCCTAATGACATTTAGATGCAACAGGTCTCTTTGCAAGAGCAGTTACCCATTCTTAAGCCTTGAGGCAAAATATGTGCTCTGGGTGGTGCACATTCACTGCTAATCTTCTTGAGCCACTTTATTTCAGGGATCTCATTAGAGATCTGTTTTCAGTAAAAACAGAAAGCAACAATATTCATATTTAGGATACAAGTCATATTAATTTAGTAACAATTTCCAGATTGCTGTGAAGCACGATTTGTAATAGTGTGCCAAAATCATTCATTTAAACTATTGATCATGCTCATTAACTCATCACTTCTTCCTCTGATGTTAAATCACGGTTTATCTCTTTAGCTTTTGTGATATCAATCAAGCAAGAAAAAACTCATGTACTTTAGAAAGGCAACATTAAAAGTATTCTGAGAAGGCATATTTCACATAATGTATTTAGGCATCTAAACGCAGTTTTTAAGATACCAGATATTCCTTCAATTATCAGTCTGGTAAGCGTTGTCATTTCAGTGAGGTAGGGAGGATGAGCTGTGCAATTCATTAGTCAGTTCAAAGAATATCCATACTTACATAACATTTTTAAATAAAAGGAATATTAAAATAATGGATAACCATTTGTGACTAACACCTTTCTCCATTTTCAAACAAATTCTGCAAGGTAAGATGATCTAAATCATCATCACTAAACAAATTGGCACATATAATACTAGTATACTGGAAGAATCAAGGAGATTTTGCCCCCAGTCTTTGTCTCAGGTATGTTATAATAGGAAGGACATGTATGTGATCTTAAGCACGTAAGATTAATACAAATTTAGTCTCGGTAAATAATTCCTAAAAATTGGATTTTTTCCCCTTTTGGCACAGCTTGTAGATGGAAGATTTTAGATGTACTGAAAACTTTTTCCAGGGGAAAAAGAAAAATAAAAGGAAGACGTTAAAACCAAAATAAGATCCAAAAGTTTGAAATTTTTTTCCGATGACAGTTTTGATGACTACCAAAGCTGAAAAATCTCCTTGGCTAGTTGAAAGCTATAAAGAAGGTGGACAATGACATTTTCAATATAATTTCCAGTTAACTCAAATGTATCCACACATCCACTTGACTAAAAACCTAAACATTTTGAAACTGCCTTGGAGCATTATATCCATCGGTATCTCTGAAGTCGATGGCTGACTGAAAGCTAACTCACCTTCTGAACAGTAAAAACATGAATTCCTTGCACACTGAACATTTTTAATGGAATAAGAAAGGTTAAACTCAAAGAAAAAATTGTAAGTTTTCAGTCCAGCTGAGCAAGCTCCAGTCCTTCTTAGAAGCTCAAGTCTTTAATATTCTCCCACTCATTTCTAGCGGTGCAAGAATAGCATTTCATATGAAACTAATGGTTTTAAATTGCCTTGAAGGCTGCCTTGAGCCAAACCTAGAGCCAATTCTCAGCTAGTAGAGTCCAGACACAAAATAATTTAGTTTCAGCAAACACATATAGAATAGAAAGTCCATCCTGAGTAGGTCCAGCATGAAGAGATCAGAAAAAAAAATCTCTTTCACGGGGGATTTGGGGTCTAGAGAGATAAACAAAATGAGATATCATCAGTAAACAGAAAACAACTTGAATAAAAGCCAAAAGCTCTTAAAAAAAAGCTGAAATTTCTGTAGAAGCTAAATCCATCTGGAAACAATGTAACACAAGAAAATTTAAGTCATATTTTCCTCTGTATCTACAAGCAGTAGATACCAGCTTAAGGAAAATCTACCAGACAGCTGTCTCTAATTGAAAGAGGTTCAGATGATGAAACTTTGTCACAGAAACATGAGGAATATGTACTTTGCGTAAGTACAACATCCTAAGTAGGACAACATCCTAACTCTATTCTTCTTTAAAGACCAAAACAAACAGAAAAATAGATGCTCAAGGAAATGAAATGACAAAACTTTCCAGTGAGCTAGAAATTTAAAAGTCAGTCCTCTGGTTTGGGACAGTTAAGCAAGATCGGTGTAGAGTCAGATTGTAAATTACCTGGAAGAATAAATTCAGAAAATTGACAGGAAGTCTTAGTAATAATACCATTCAAGTAACAGTCTCCTCAGCCCATAATGAGTCATGTGAGAGGCAGATAGCTGAAGAACACTGTCAGCATGATTGAAAATTTGACCTACTCAACAGTTTCCAAAACATAAAGTTGTGTGGTGTTCACAGGTCCAAAGACTTGCTTGACTTGCTATTTAAATGAAAAGCAGCATGCAGCATTAGACCAAGACAGTAAATGCAAACTGTGCAGAGGAGCACAAAGGTATGGATGCACTACAGCACCACTAGATTTAAGTACCCTGATGTACCTGTAAGTGCTTAACAGTAAGCACAGAACAAAGTTATCTGTGGACTACTCCAAGACTGGTTGTTCTCATACTTTTGGCTAGGATCAAAAGCTGCTGTCTCCTTCCTGATAGATGTAAAAGCTGAATCAGTCTCCACAGAGGAAATGGTATTTTGTCTCTAACTCATCCATGTAAGAAAATTACTCCTTTCATCGAAGCTCTTAAGGAAGGGCAGTGTCACTTGACTCCTACGTGTAAAGCATTTAATGCCATTCTCAAAAGAAGCGTGGTGGACATAGTCTAGAACCTGAGAACATCCCTATTACTGAGAAGCACAATACGACCTGGCAATATGTGCTTGCAGCCTTGAAAGGCAACCATATCCTGGGCTTCATCAAAAGAAGGGTGACCAGCATGTTGAGGGAGGTGACTCTCCCCTCTATTCTTGTATTCTATACAAGGGCATGTAGCAACAGGATGAGGGTAATGGATTTAAGCCGAAAGAGGGTAGTCTTAGATTAGATATTAGGAACAAATTTTTCACTGTGAGGGTGATGAGGCACTGGAACAAATTGCCCAGAGAAGTTGTGGATGCCCCATCCTTGGAGGTGTTCAAGGCCAGGCTGGATGAGGCTTTGAGCAACCTGGTCTAGTGGAAGGTGTCCCTGCCCATGTGGAACTAGGTGTTCTTTAAGGTCCCTTCCAACCCAAACTATTCTATGATTCTATGATTGTCTTTCTCAGCTACCAGAACCTAATACAATGTTAGAAAATGTATTTTTCAGCTTGATGAAAAACACCCTGGCTTGATGAAATCAAGGCTGTAATTGCCAGACCAGTTAAAGATTAAAATCTAGAGGAAAAGTGACTCTTAACTGATGGCTCCTCTGTTCTGAACAGATCTTTAAAAAGCGCCAGGATGGTAGCAAAAAGTGTTATAGAAAATCCACTCTGAAAGGATTTTTCATTTGGGATTAAAAAGTAAAAAACAAGTCAAATGCACTGTGAGCTGATCTTAAATAGTGATATTGAAGAATTTGTCAGGGTTTGTGTTTAAGAATAATTGAGGTAAAGTCAAACTAAAGAAGTTACAAAGAGAAAACTGATCCCTTGCCAAAAAAAAGAGGTTTGTATATATTTATTTGACTAGAAACAGAATATTTCTGATAAATTTATTTTCTACTTCTAAGGTAGCTTTTCTAGGCAGAGTTAAAACAAAATAGTGGACTATGCACATCAAAGTATTTTTGTTGTCAAGATATAAATGTAAACATATATTCATTACAACGACAAGGGTTTGCCACATGGGTATTTTTATGTTTCTTACTATAGCTTGGACAGAGCCTAGCCTCATTACAGCTTATTTTAAAACCATTGAAGTTCCATGCCTCAGCTCTCTTGCTCTTGGATTTCGCAAACCTCTGCTCATCAGGGATAACAGTGTGGAAGGACAGCAGAAAAAGTTATGGTCTTGTCTTTGTACAGTCAAAATGAGCTTACCAAAGATGGTAGCACTATGTACAGATAAGACACCACTGACACTGAAAATCAGCTGTCCCAGGGTCCCATTAATTAGTCCCAAAATTCTGTACCTTTTGCTATTTTCAGGGTGAAGTGAGAAAAAGAAACGGAAGAGTGGATAATTTTCCCAGTTGATTACCATATGGCCATACAATTCTTGTACCTCTCCAGTGCAGGGAGGTGGGGTGCAGAGGTGTCACGGTGTCACACGATAGACTATTGACTAAGATGAGACAGGAAAGGGCCTTTCAATTAGCAATAACACATGAAATGCACCTATGCAGGAGATTAATCTTTTTCACATACCCACATTTTCGGGTTGAGGACCCAGACTTCCTTTGCAGAGATTTTTTTTTTTCAGTTTCCCTGTCAAGCACATTACCTGCAGAAAGCACCCATTTCTCAGCCTCATTAACACCAATCTGCCATTCACAAGCTGTCATATGATATCATGTAAAAATCTCTTCTGGAAAGTTTTAACTTCAGGTTTAGCAGATAGCTGAGAATTAGCAATAATGTACATTCCCATGACTGTGCAAATGACATTTAGAATTATCGCTTACCACTAAGAAAGGTCAATCTCAGTCTCCAAACACCCTGCTCTTATATACTTAATGTGGTTTTTATCTCAGCATCTAGTTTGTGCCTTCTCCCACCAGGAGAAAGAAGGCAGGTAGGGGAGGAAGACTGAGCTAGAGACAAAAAAAATGTAATTTTCCTGAAACTGGGTTTTTTTTGCCATCTCCTTTCCCTACCATTCGGGAAGCAGCAGAAGCCCTCACTGTCTTTTCTTCCAACCATTATTCACATATTTGCCACATGAATCTCCACCTTAGGAAACCATTCAATACAAACATGAAATTATCTGTTTGACTATCCTTTCCCCCAGCAAGTGCCTTTGCCAGCCTTAGTATCACCGGGTTTTGGTGCATCTGTTGTGTGAAATTCAACTCTGCTGGTTACTTAGGTCACAGAACATATAGAGGATTGGTTACCAGAAAAAAATCATCAAGTTTTCTTCAGCCCCAAAATCTCCTTTTATATTTCAGAGATGGAATCTTTTAGTTGACTGAACAACAGTGACATACGGCTCCTTCTGCTCTCAACACCCAGAGCAGATCAGCGTAGAGCCTTGTAGACACAGCTGAACTGAAAAAGACCTGTGATTTTCAAGACAAAAATTCTCCCAAGAGACACAAAGGATTTTTCTAGGAAGTCCATCTGCTGCTTGCAATCTTCATTACAGCAGAAACTGCCTCCCGAGGTGTACCATTTGCAAGCTGTTGGATCTAGTTTAGCCAGCCATAGAAAGAAAACACTGGCTAGATTTTTTCTGTTATCTTTTATATTCCATTGGTGTTTTCCATCAGAAACAGATGTTATAAAAACATGTCATAATAATATTTTACAAATTCAACTGTAAAAAATAAAAACAGAAACAATAATTTCTAAATCTGTAACAGTGAAACCTCAATCCTGGTAAAATGCAATACATTGCAAAATATCACTGAATGCCAAAGAAGGTAGAAAAATCCTCTTACAACTTTCAAAGGACTAAGACAAAGTTTTAATGTAGAACTTTCTTAGTTTTCCAGTAATGAGGCAATTTAGACAAAATTACACTACATAGGAAAAGCAACCAACAGTAGACTCATCAGATGACCCAGTAAGACTCAGGGATATCCTAACATTCAGCACCCATTACATTTTCTCACCAGTAAACAGGAAAATGAGAATGAATTGCACCTTACAGAATCAGTAGCTAAGGCAGACATTGTTTCTTTATATGGCCTATACCTATGAATATGAACATAATTAAGTTCATTACATATGCTTTAGAAGCTACATTTGTAGTAAAGTATACATCTTCTTTTCCCTATATCCTGAATTTGAGCCACATTTGCAAGTTCTCCCATTTATTTCCAAACATTATTCCTAGTTTAATGACATTCTGTTACTTGCTGCATAACCACTGAGAGCTTTGGTAAACCACCCTACTCCCGTGGAGCCTCAAACTGTCCCTGACAGGGGTGGCACAGCTGTAAGGCTGATATCTGTCTCCTGCATGCTGTGGAGGAAGAGGCAGAGAGGTACAGGACATTATAGAAATTATTTTATAGGGCACTGGTTCTTAATGTTCAGTCAGAATCTGAGTCTTAGGACCACATACACTAGTATGAAATAACTTTGGTGCCCATACCATTCCTGTTTTTATATTCTGAAATAGCTGTGGTGAAAGCTCTGAATATGTGCTGATTGCAGCCTGGGAAGTGACAAATACTGGCAAATTTCCCCACATAACACCTGATTAGTCAGCCTGCATTGGGAGAGACTGACTTTCACTCTACACATTCCACTGTACTCAACAGTTTACTTAATGTACCAATACCACACAAATTAGCAAAGTACACACCAGAAAAAAGCAGCCTTTCATGCATCACATGTGATCAGAAAGCTGGGACCTCATTTTCTAAATGTTCCATTTTATTTTCTAATTGACTATCAGAGGAGCTCTGAGCAGGGCATAGGTTCTTTGGCAATTTCACATCTCTCTGGTTCTGTAGCAACAAAGGGTAGAGAAGCAGGCACAAGTTCATCAGTAGATATCTGACTCAAATGCTTCACTAATCTGCACACGGTTCAGGTTCCCTCCTGGTAACAAATGGATTAAAGTAGGCAGAACTAACATATTTCCCCACCAGCCTTTCTGCCCTATCTTCACTGCAGGCTTCATTTCAGATGATTTTTAGAGCACTTTTTTCCTCTATAAACTCCTTTAAGCAGATCTGCCAGTGCTAATTTCAAAATTAACAATTCATCTACAACGTGTAGTTCTTGTCAGGCATCATTTCTCTAATAAACTCTCAAAGATAGTAATAGAAGCTTCCATTCTCCTCACTGCATTACACCATGAATACATTGACATTTCATCCAAGTCAGGTTTCAAAACCTTCAAAATAGATCAAAGCTTCATTCAAAAAACCTGATATATTCAGGACAGCTACATAAAATCTGTGTTTAATCTGTGTTTAATCCAGTAATATAAAAGACACACAGTATTTTATAAGATTAAAACTAGAGAATTTAAAAATTGAAAAAGAAAGATGCTTTCCGGAGAAACCAGAGGAGTTTTACTAGCCACATTCAATGCCGGACCCTTCACATCACAGCAGACAATCACTGTTTGCTTGGCCTCTACGCTTCTGATCGGAAATAAATATGAGCTCCCTTTCAATGCCTTGTTGTCGATATGTACTTTTATTGCAATCTTTTGGACATTATCCTATAACTACAGAGGATGTGACTAAAACCACATTCTGCTAAAGCTGTTCGAGCTCAATACATCTGTGAAAGCTTTGCATAAATCCTCACTTCAGCAGGGGGTGAGAGTACACCACATCTTCCACAGAACTTGAAGTGTAACAGATCCATAATGAATTCTATTCTGTAACTGTAGACTAAACCGAGAGCACAATGCTCAGTGACCCCTTTTTATTAGAGCAGGCTTTCTTCATAGGAAAATTGATTCTAATTTCTTCACAAGCAACAGGATTTTTTTTTTTAATCACAAGCAAAACAGGGATACTGAAAGCACAGAACTTTGTTGGTCTTTATGAATTTTAAAGACATAAAAAGCGATGCTCTGAATAAAATATATTTATGATGCAGGTTATCAAGAAGTGAAAAAGAGTAACTGGGCAAAGGAATAAATTAAACACATTGATCCAGGCTCTACTCCTAGCTATGCCTCTGGCTTGGTAATGTAATTTGAAGTGTGTATTAATTATCACTATCTGGCACTCTTTGTCATAAACAAGTTTTTCTGTACTACTTCTCTCTTTTGTTCTTTCAGGGTACCAATTAGTCAGTGAGGATTAGAGTGGAAGCCACTGGATTAAATCAAAGGATGAGCTCAGCTGGCTAGTTAAGGTTCCTTTTTGTATTTATCTTTGTATATTAAAATGTCCCTTGTTCCAGTATTCACTTTATTTCTCCATGTGGCACTAAGCATTTAAATTGACGTCCTTTCCAGCTGCAACTTTATGTCAACTTCATTAAGATGCCATCATAGAATGACCTTTCAATTTGATGCATTTCTAAGTAGTTCTACCTTTTTCATTTGTGGCCTTGTTTTCATTAAAAAAAAAAAAAAGACATTTCTGAGAGAAGCAATGTAGATATTGTCTTGTACATTAAAAAAAAAATCAGTCATACCAAATATTTTTTGAAAGGTAAGTTCTAACTAGCAGGAACTGGAAAAAATCAGAAAATGTCGGGACATTTTTTTTTTTCATTTGGGTCTTAAAAAAACATTATCTGGGATTTTTGGCTAATTTCTGAAGACCAAATGAAGTTCAAGTCTTTAACTGGAAAAAACACCACCAAACCACTCAAGGACTTAAAGGAATTTTTCTTCTTTGGAAAAATCTTTGCCATATATTGATTGGCTGCAATATACAAGTCCTAAAATGGTATGTCTTACTTTCACTTTAGCACTTAAGACTGTCATTTCACAGATAACCAAGACATCAGCCTGTTCATGTAAAATCCTATTTCATATGCAAATGTGAAATTTCTTCTGTGACTGTGATTGCATTTGTGTAAGAGTTCGTTTGTGTTTAGGGACCAGGCAGGGTTACTAATAGTTTCATCTCCACTGGTAGTTCCTATACAGGTTCTCAATGTACTCCCTTCTCTCTTTGTAAGCCTTGTCTGTGTGGAGCTTGTGACCTCAAACACGGGTCATAAACAGCTTGTTTGGCTTGCTGTAAACACCTCATATTAGGCTGCAGTTTAGTCCTTATAGAAGGATAATTGCTCTATGTTGCTAACCATTTTTTTTTACAGAATTAACACTAAAATATACAAAAACTGTGTGCCAGAAGATCAGTTTCTGTTTAGCCTTCTGTCTTCCTGCAGTCTGTCCTGAACGAAGTCCCACACACCAGTACTTGGTAACAAGAAGTGATACATATTGTCTTAGATCTTCCATCTTTTGAAAGATGGAGGGAAATGGCAGTTTGTCTCTTTTACTCTTTTTTTACTTTCCTACATTCTGGAGTATCCCTATTTTCCTCTTAAGCCCACAAGGGAACATGAAATATCACAAAATTCCCAATGAAGCAGCAAATACCACCTCCAGCAGATTATCTTTTTTTTACTCAGCTCTTAAATGCGGAAAATAGCCCAAGCCACATTCCAGTTTTTACTGTTGCGCATGCTTTCATTTCTATTAGCTGGCATGTTTTAACTACATCTCTGCTAACACTAATAGCATGTTAGCAGACACATGGTCAAGACAGTGAAAGTTCAGACTGGGAAGAGAAATCCATGGTCTCTTGCTGTTTCAGTGAGGAAGATTCATTCTCTCTTTCTCTTTTGTTTTTCCCCACCCCACATCCTACACCCTGCTTATAGTGTTATTTCTAATTCTTATTTCCCCCCACATTTGCACACCAGAAATAGGGTAAGAGATCGATATCTCAGTAGAGTTACAAAAATAATGTTTCAAAAAGGCACTTTTGCTTGGGCAGGTCATGTTCCCTGCATGCAGCCAAACAATCACAACTGCATCTCTGAACAGCAGTAGCATAAGAAAGTTATACTCTGGCTTTCTAAGAGGTAATTTGGCTCAGCATAATGCCTTTCTACAAAATAGAACTAACTTTCAAAAAGGAAAAGAGGTAGGTGGACAGGAAAAAAGTAAGGTACTGCACACAAATGTTGATTGCAGCCCCACTCGTTTAGGCCAAGAACACCACATAGGAAGAACAGAACTGAACAGATTTGATTCACTTAATAGACTTTAAGTGCCTCAGGACATAGTACAAACTTGTATCACATTATCAGACAGGTCCCCTCATGGCATCAATGTCTGCAAAGCCTCATGAATATGTAAATACTGTATGTATCTCGGAAACATGCTTGACAAGAGAATAGCTAAAATGAACTGATTCTAGTTATAAGCCATCAGTATGCCATTCTTTATGTTTGAACAGGCAGCCTATTGCTAGGTGACAAATCATTAAGGCTATCTACTCAGTCAGCGGAAATGAAGCAATAATTTGCTCATAATAACCTTCAGATGACCTCCCAGGCAAAAGAGAGTCTTTAAAGAGCTATCTCTACTAATACATGTCATGCCTCTAGGTGGGATTCTTCTGGCCCCATAGTAATAGCAGGGCTGCTGGTGAAACAGAGCGATAAACACCTACTGACAAGGCTGCAGCATGAAAAGATCTCATCACCTGCCATTAGCGTGCTGATGAATAATTCAGACCTTTCCATCAGAACAAATGTAAGGATTTTAGGCTGTAGCGTGTTACACAGAGAAAGCAAGCAGAAGGAAACTGATTGCTAGCTTCAATCAAGACCTTGCTAAGCCTACTTATAAAGACTGTATTGCTAGGCACAATAAATACACATGCATCAGATCATGCTCATCAACAAGCTTAAGTCTCAGAGATGCTAGGGGCAAGACCTACTCTTAAGAAACAGGCCTCCTGTATAGATGCTGCTGTTGTCCCTCTTTCTATAGATGAGCATATTAAATTTCCAATCCTTGCCTGTAAACTGCTTTTTAATTATTTTTCTACAGCTGTACCACAGAGGTTCTTACTGTCCCTGGAAAACATACGTCTTAATGTTTCATTCTTGCTCCCAACAGTAAACTGTCAGTGAATTGACACCCTGATGAACTTCTCCACTATATATGTTATTGTATAGGGTAACACTCCATAGGCCCATAGGCTCCATAACGCTATCTTCCCAATAAATTCAGAAAAAAAAAAAAAAGGGAGGATGTTTAGAGCGTAAGCTCTACTAAAAAGTTTCTAAAAATGTCTGTTTTCCTTTTTACAGAGAAGAAATTAGAATGGCTCCCACACCTTTGGTTTTGTTGTGTTGGTGTTTGATTTTTTTCATTGTTTTTGTTTTCTTGTTATGACAATACTGCATTTGTTGTAGAAGGCTAGGTGTTCAATGGTGAGATTTCCAAGGAATCCTAGTCTGGATTAAACCTTTATCTGTAATTCATACCAATGCTCCACTATCACTGATAACCTTAAATCTTTTTCGAGAGTTTTAATAAAAACAGGGCACTGCACCAAAAATTCCCAAGTTCTCACAAACTACTCTTCCCATCAGTTATTTCCATAAGATTGGGAACAACATACTTCATACTGTAAACTAATAAGTAAAGAGGAATAGGTGATTCCAGTTACAGGGTTCCCCTGCAGAACTATATTTTTTTCCCTTTAAAGCATTTCTTCAAGGAGCTTAAAGGCAAAGTTTTAATCAAACTATTTACATTGTCTGAACACCCAAACAATAATTTTTATCTTGCCTTGCACCTTTTACTCCACTTTAATGTCCCTGACTACTATTTTGGTTTATGGATTTCTGTAATTACAACATAAACAAAGTGAGAGCACAAAGTGTTGGGAGGAGAGGATGCCAGATGAAGAATAAATGAGACAGAAGGTACTTCAGAGAATGCACTAACTCCAACACAAAAACCTTACTTTTTCATTCTATTAGTCCTTCCTAGTTATTTCCTGTTCCAGCAAAAAACAAATGACACTCAGATGTATTTAAATTGTTTGCTCCCTGAAAATGAAAGTAAAGATAAAGTGAGGTACTTAGTTTGCTTTGAATAGAGAAGTAAATAGAAAATTTAAAAAAATGCATGAAGGTAGTCTAGGAAGCAGAGAAAAGATGGATTTGCAAAAGCCAGATGTTCCTATCTTTTGACAAAATGCTATACTTAAACCATCATTAACCACATATGTACAGACTTCAGTCTAGACTAAGTGGAACTATATGTGTGAACTTTATACATACCTATCGATATGCCTGTTTATGTAATTTCCTTCGTGTATAAATAAACAAACCAGTAAAATCACGGCTGAAGTGCTCCCAATTCCGGCTGTCCCTCTAACAGATCTCATAAGGCTTTACTCTATACCCATTACCCAAACTAAGAGATGTCAGTTCAGTGAAGGAAAAGGTATGTTTACCTCAGGAAAAAGTGTCTTTATGACACCGATCTGCTCTGATGAATCCACTAATGTGAAATTTCTGACCCAACAGGCAGTGATTGCACAGCACTGAGACTCCTCTCATTATTCATGAAATACGTGCTGTACAGTGTCAGCTCTCTCCCTGCAGACTTGCTGCCAAGCAGTTACTCATTTCCATCACTTAGCTTTTCTCTCCCTCCCTTTTCCTTTTTATTTTATTATTTTTGATGGGTGGCTATATATTCAGCATACTTCAAGAAGCAAATACACAGTACTGGAATGAAAATAGTGCTTCTCTTTTTTTGATTTTAAATAGAAAAGCACTTTGAAGTCCTTAAAAATTGATGTTGTTTTAAACTTTACAGCAAGTAATAGGAGAAACTAGTATCTGGAGGAATAAATGGAAAGCAATCAAGAGTATTTCCACTGTTATACATATTTGCTCCTTGAGAGAGGCTGTGAAAACTAACTTCTGCATCCTGATTCATTCTTCTTACTCTCCTTGAAGTGTCAGTAGCAGATACAGTGAATAAACAAAACCAAACAAAAAAAGAGAGAGAAAAAATATTTTTATGAATATGTCCACCTTGATTTCCAAATGGGGAACACTATTTTAAATAAAGGATGACAATTTTTGTTTTTTCTAATTTAAATCATTTTTTTGCATTGTGAGTTCAAAAGTTTGGTTTATAGTGGGTGTGAGAGGGTTTCTGATGAGGCAGAAAAAGAATCGTAGAAAAAACACCCACATACATAATGTGTAGGTGACACATTTGTGCCAAAATTTTTCTGGGTGGTCTGTTTTGTACCAACACAAAAACATTCAAACATTAGTGACCTGTAGAAGAGCTTGCCAACAATATAAAAGACCTGTTGCCCCGTTAATACTAAATTTAAACAAGATAGCTATCTTGCCAGGAAATGTGCACTAAACTTAGTCAACTTAGGCAGAAAGTCCAAGATTTTTATAGCAACTGTTGATTTCACATGCTTTAATTTCTGATGTTCAACCTAACAGGAATATTCTGTATTTTCAGGTGTCCAGCAATCTTAATTGAAAATCAGGACATCGTAGTGCATTTCATATCCAGCCATGACAGATGGGAAAAGGGTCAGAAAGACCCTAGGAAGCCTTATTGCTGTTATTCCCAGA
Source organism: Pterocles orientalis (assembly GCA_011057875.1). Taxonomy (NCBI): domain Eukaryota; kingdom Metazoa; phylum Chordata; class Aves; order Pterocliformes; family Pteroclidae; genus Pterocles; species Pterocles orientalis. The sequence continues at coordinate 467,495 of WKFP01015227.1, forward strand.
AGTAAATTGTTCCTGTGAGAGGAGGAGACGGGGGATCCACACCTCTTTCTCTAATAAGCTTGTGAAGGACCTCAACTGCGAGGTCTCTAGTTTTTCACAGAGCTCAGAACTGAGGTTTTTCTGCATGCTTCTAGAAGCTGAATCTTTGTGAATCCCCCACAATTTATGTATTCTTTCCCCTCTCTCCCAGAAGCCCAAGCCCCACACTCCAAGGCCTTAGCTTACTCCAAGAAGTAGAAGAAGGAGGAACTTGCATACAACTTTCTTCCTATTCCTCCTTCTGGGAGTCAATCCTCAGCAAATTTTCATTGGGGACTGAACTTTCCAACAGGTCACAGTGACAGGCTGTTTGATTAAGAACTCCATTGAGTGGGACTGTCATTCTCTACTACTTCTGTATATTCAACAAACTAGTGTTTGTGAGAGGAGAATGAGCATTTAGATAACTTGCCTTCTGAGCTTGTACATCCTTGTTACAATCACAGAATATGTGTGAGTGACAAGACGTATCTGAGCTGGTACATTGGGACACACTGAAATATAATTCTCACAAGCCCTACGGATCAGGCTCAGGAGCATGGGTTATGCATAGCACAAATAAATCAAAGCCACAGCTATTGATTTAGAAGTTCAGAGCTACAACAATGCTTTGTGTCATAGCACATAAATGACTCAGGGTATAGACCCAAAATCATTCCTTAGCCAGATCACAGCAATATTCTCCACAAAGACAGCATCTGTATCATCTAGTATGTGGACATGGTGTGGAAAAATAGAAAGACACTTCCATTTCATAAAAAATATTAATATTGTTAGTGAAACTGTTACTTCACTATTAGACAATTCATAGAATCACAGAATCATTTAGGCTGGAAAAGACCTTTAAGATCATCGAGACCAACCACAAACCTAACACTGCCAAGTCTACTGTTGAATCATGTCCCATATCTGTAGGTCTTTTAGATACCTCCAGGGATGGTGACTCAACTACTTCCCTGGGCAGCCTGCTCCAATGCATCAACCACCTCTCTGGGAACCCTGTTCCAGTGTTTGACCACCCTCTTTGTAAAGAATAATCTGCAATTTAAACCTCCTCTGATGCAGCTTTGAACCGTATCCATGCATCCTGCTGCTGGATCCCAGGGAGAAGAGATCAGCACCTCCCTCTCCGTGTCCCCCTGTCAGGAAGATGCAGAGAGCAATGAGGTCAACCCTCAGTCTCCTTTCCTCCAAACTGGACAAACCCAAAGTCCTCAGACGCTCCCCAGAGGACACGCCTTCCAGCCCTTTCACCAGCTTTGCTGTCGTCCTCTGAATCCATTCAAGGACCTTCACATCCTTCTTAAATTGCAGGGCCCAGGACTGCGCACAGTGCTTCAGGTGAGGCCGCACGAATGTAGAACACAGTGGAATAATCACCTCTTCTGACCAGCTGGTTGTGCAGTGTTTGATGCACCCCAGGATACAGATTGCTCTCCTGGCTCCCAGGGCACACTGCTGGCTCGTATTCAGCCTGCTGTCGACCAGCATCCCCAAATGCTTTCCTGCAGGGCTGCTCCCCAGCCTTTCCTCTCCCAGTTTATATTCATGTCTGGCGTTACTCCATCCTGGATACAGAATCTGGCATTTGGACCTGTGTGATGTGTTTACCCTTGGCTGAAAGGCAACCCCACACAACCTGTTCACTCATCCTCCCAGGGGGAGAGAATTAAAGGGGAAAAGGGGAAAAGAAAAGATTCATGGGTTGAGATAAGAAAAATTTAGCAACTAAATGACAATAACATTAAAAAATAATAATATATACAAATATATAAATGAGTGATACACAGTGATACTTCTCACCACCCAATGACCAAGGTTCAGCTCATTCCCAGCTAATGACCCCAGAGCAGGAGAGTCCGGAAACCACACTCCCATAATGGAGATAAGAGCCCGAGTGTCCCAGACCGAGAGCTGACCGAGGGAGGGAGACGACCCAGCAAGACGGACCACCCTGAGAGAGCCGAACTGGAAAGAGAGCTGACCTGGAGCAACAATGGATCTGGAACTAAAAGGGGTCCAGAACAAAAAGGAACGAGCTTCCAGAGGGGCCTCACCTATATACTGGGCATGATGTGTATGATATAGAATAGACTATTGGCCACTTCGGGTCTCAGTCCCAAACCTAAGATCAAATCCTAGGGTAGTAATGGGGGTTCTGCTCCATCCCAGCTTCTCCTGTCTAGCACAGCAGAGAAGCTGAAAACTTGACCTTGACTGTCCTGACAAGAACTATAAACTCTTATCAGCTTTCTTCCTAGCACGAATCCAAAACACAGCGTCTTGCTAGCTATTGTGAAGAAAGTTGACTCTGTCTCAGCTTAACCCAGAACAACTTTTTAAAATTTCATCCCATTAATCACTGCCCAGTGCTCCAATCTATCTAGATCCCTCTGCAAGTCCTCTTATCCCTCAAGGGTCGACAGCACCTCCCTGTTTGGTATCACCAGAAAACCCACTAGTGGTGCATTCAACTTCTGCGTCATTGACCAACATATTGAAGGGAGCTGGCCATAGAATTGAATGCTGAGGAACACAGACGGTGACCAGTCGCCAAACAGATGTAGCCCTTTGGGGTCCTTTGAGCCCAGCCACCCAGACACGTCTTCACCCAGTGAGCTGTAAACCCACTCACCCCACAGTTGTCAACTTGTCCTGTCCAGAAGGATGATGAGAGGGACACTATCAGAAGCCTTACTAAAATTCAGAAAAGCTGCATCCACTACCTTCCCTTCATCCACTGGGCGAGTGTCCTTATCATAGAAGGGTATCAAATCCATTAGGCAGGACTTTCCCTTTGTGAACTCATGTTGGCTGTGCCTGATGATTGTATTATTCTTTAAATGTCTTTCAACAGTACCCAGTATAATCTTCTCCATAATTTTTCCAGGTACTGAGTTTAGACCAACAGGTTTGTAGTTCCCTGGGTCTTCCCTCATGCCCTTTTTGTAAACTGGAACAACATTGCCTAGCTTCCATCCAGTGGGGACCTCCCCAGACTCCAAGGACCTTTAGTAGATGGCTGAGAGGGGTCTTGCCATAACACCTGTTAGCTCCTGCAGTACTCTGGGATGAATTCCATCAGGTCCCATCGACTTGCGAACATTCAACCAATATAACTCATCCCTTATGCTTTCGGTGTCCACAAACAGAAAGTCACTCTTCCCACACTCACTGACTTGGAGCCAGACCTTGGGCTGCCAAGTCTCCTATCAGTACTATTAAAGAATGATGCAAAAAAAGCATTAGATGCCTCCACTTTTTCTTCATCCCTGTTAGTCAGATGACCATCTCCAACAAGCATTAGTCCAATATTTTCTTTAAACCTTCTCTTGTTATTAACATACTTAAAAAAGAAAAAAAAAATCCTCCTTGCTGTCTGATGCAACACAGACCAGTTTCAACTCTAACTCAGCTTCAGGCTTTTGTTTCTTCTCCTTGCATAAATAAATCACAGCTCCGTAATCATCACGTGAAGCCTGAACCCTTCTTCAGAGACATTACAGTTTCTTTTCCCTCTTGAGCTGCAGGAGGACTTCCCTGTTCAGTCAAGATGGTCTTCTGTCCTGCTTGTTTGACTTACAATACAATGGAAGTGCCTGCACTTGTGCTTCTGAAAGGTGATTCTTAAAGACTGACCAGCACTTGTGGGCCCTTAAAACCTCAAAAGCAGATTCCCATAGGATGCTGCTAATGATCTCCTTGAGTAACCTAAAGTTTGCTCTCTTAAAATCTCGGGTATCAATTCTGAGTCTTTTTTTTCCTCATTACACTGAAAATTTTAAGCCAGCTATTTAATGATTACTGTGGCCAAGACAGCCGTGTACCGTCACATCTCCCACAAGTCCTTTTCTTTTCACAAGCAGAAAGCCTAAGAGGGCTTAAAAATGGAAAAATATGACCTGAAATAGGTTGGATTATTTCCATCTACTATAAAATTTAAACTTTGGTTTTAAAGAAGTTTTAAGATAAATACTCCCTGATTGTGTCAGATGTTGTTTTTCATATTCCAGATTTTAAATGAGTAATTTATACGTTGTCCACTCTTCCCAGACTCATCACAGGATCCCACAACTGGAAATCTGAGCTTCCTAGCAGAGCTGCACCATTACCTCTTTCGTGTCATCTTAATATTGCTTACAATTCCCAAACTGGTTAAGGCTGACAAAATAATGGATGTTTGGGCACATACCATGGACGTAACAACTTTTTTTGCCTCAGTATTTACTGGCAACCTCTCTTCCCACACCTCTCAAGTGAATGGACCACAAGACAGGGACTAGGGGAGCAAAGTCCCTCCAACTGTAACAGATCAGGTTTGTGACCACCTGAGGAACCTGAAAATATATTAAGTCTAGGACCTGATGAGATGCATCCCAAAGCACTGATGGAATTGGTGGATGTTAGTTGCCAAGACACTTTCCATGATATCTGAAAAGTTATGGCAGTCAGGTGAAGTCCCCATTGACTGGAAAAAGGGAAGAGTTGCACCCATTTTTTAAAAGGGTAGTGTTTCACCCATTTTTTAAAAGGGTGGAAAGGAGAATCCTGGGAACTACCAACTTATCAGCCTCACCTCTGTGCCTGAGAATATCATGGAACAGATCTTCCTAGAGGCTACATTAAGGCACATGGAGGACAGGGAGATGATTTGACGTCAGCTGGCGTGGCTTCACAAAGGGCAAGTCCTTTCTGACCAACCGAATGGTCTTCTGCGATAGAGTGACTACATCAGTGGACAAGGGAAGAGCTACAGATGTTGTCTATCTGTGCTTCTGTAAGGCCTTTGACATGGTCCTCCACAACATCCTTCTCTCTGACAAGGCTCTGACGGGTAGGCTATTCTGCAGTTCAGAAATTGGCTGGATGGTCACACCCAGCAGGTAGTGGTCAATGGCTCAATGTCCAGACAGAGCAGTAACAAGTAACGTCCCTCAGGGATCCATTCTGGGGCCAGTGCTGTTCAACATCTTCATCAATGACACAGACGGTGGGATTGAGTGCACGCTCAGGAAGTTCACCGATGACACCAAGCTGAGCAGGGTGCGGTTGATACACCTGATACACCTGAGGATGCCATCCAGAGGGACAAGCTTGAGAACTGGGTCCATGTGAACCCCATGAGGTTCAACAAGGCCAAGTGTAAGGTCTTGTACCTGGATCCAGGCAACCCCCAGTATCAATACAGGCTGGGGGATGAAGTGATTGAGAGCAGCCCTGAAGAGAAGGACTTGGGGGTACTGATAGATGAAAAGCTGGACACAAGCCAGCAATGTGTGCTTGCAGCCCAAAAAGCCAGCTATATCCTGAGCTGCATAAAAAGAAGCATGGTCAGCAGGTCAAGGAAGGTGGTTCTGTCCCTCTACTTGTCTTGTGAGACTCTACCTAGAGTACTGTATCCAGCTGTGGAGCCTCTAGTATAGGAAAGACTAGATATAAGGAAGAAATTTTTCACAATGACAGTGGCAAAACACTTGAACAGATTGCCCAGAGAAGCTGCAGATGCCCCATCCCTGGAAACGCTCAAGGTCAAATTGGAAGGGACTCTGAGCAACCTGATGTAGCTGAAGAACTCCCTGCTCATTGCAGGGTGAGTTGGACTAGATTACCTTTAAAGGTGCCTTCCATCCTGAACTATTCTACTATTTTATGACTTTACACATTTAAATATTACTCTTGCAGTTGTCTTCTTGGTGAGATTCTTATAGTGATGTCTGCAAGAATTAATCTCAAAGAAGAATTAAATACAATGAGAGAAAGCATATATACATACATACATGGAGTAAAATTTACAACGTCTACAACCCTCCAGATACGTGTGTGTATTTCAAAGAGATTTTTGATCTTTTTTGCAATGCTCTGCAGCTGTGGGACCACAGGATGGCTGCTCACGCTGTGCTGAGCATGAGTAAAAGGATTTGGAATAACTCTGAGCATGTTAATCTGAAACCCTAATCTGAAAAACATTAAAGCCTTCCAGCATCTTTGAGAGATTTACAAGAACTGCATATGTAAGAGTATTTCATCCGTCAGATTCTTCAAAGTCTATGACACTTGGATGCATCTTAAGAACATGCATGTTTCTTCAGGACAAATTTTAAATGTCTGTTAAATTAGCTGATATTTTGTAGTAAACAAAATTACTCTTCAGTTATTCTCAGTTACTATTAGTAATATTCGTAACCAATATAAATAGGTGAAACTCCACAGTTGTTCCTAACTTCAGTCACTTTGAATTCTGATTAAATAAAGTAAATCTCAAATTAGACACTTCAATCTGAAATTACTTTGCTTCAGAAGTTAGATGTCCATCGTAAACTTCAAAGGAAACACTATGCCTTGATCTGGTAACTCTTCAGAAAAAATAAAATACATTATCTTCGTTAGGAATTAATAACGAATCAAGTATATATGTATAATCACCGTTTTCCAAAGATGAGATCAGTCTTAGATCCCTTCAACTTCGAGAATATCTGACAGAACAATAGTTATTTTATATTGGCATAGGAAGACTACACAAGTAATATTTTACATCCAAAGCGAAAGCAAATTTTCCCAAAGCTTCAGCCTTACCCTCTGGGCCTACTTTAATTGTAATTCAGAGTTTTGCACTGTTTGTTTCTGATTTAACTGAGTTTCCAATATGACATGAGAAAACCTGATTTTCAAGCTGAGAAAGGGTGTTCCACTAAATTTCTCTAACCATAGTAAGCAGTTTTGGCCAATTTGAAGCAGATTTGACATCCAAAAACCAACATCAGACAAAAAAAAATATGAAAAAAAGGAAAGATCTATTCTAAACTTTTTTTTTTTAGTGTATATACACACCACCATTACAAAATAATTCAGGACTTATTTTTTATAATGCTTTGCTACTGATGAAGAAATTAAGGTTTCAGTTTTGATCCCATGTGAAAGACAGTTCCAGTCACTCCTGCTTAATAAAAAGTGACACTCCTACCAAACCTGAAGTGAAAATTTATTGTAAGTAACAACATCACATGTAATTTTAAAAATTAAAAATATATTTCTACATGTTTTGTAGGACTAAATGTCCAAAATTCTTTCTAGCTAAATACACAGATTATGGAAGGGCAAAGTATTGTTCATTGCACAGCAACAGGTTGCCCAGAGAGCTGGTGCTCTCCCTGTCCTTGAAGACCTTCAAAAACCATCTGGCCAGGGTCCTGGCCAGCCTGATTTACTTAAACATGCTTGAAAGGGGGCCTTGGACATGGTGACCTCCAGACGTCTTTTCCAACCTCAACTACTCTGTCATCTCAGGGGCTTTCCCTCCAGTGACAAGGGGTGAGTCTTTCTCCCCTGACAGAAGCCCTTGGATGAGCCAAGTCAGGGCACTCCATTGGCACCGAGGAGCTCATTGCTGGTATGCCCATTGCTGGGACTTTGTGCTTGGGGCACCAACCTCTCATCACAGGACCTGACAAGCCTGAGGTTAAAACCTACCCTTGAGAAGGCAGTAAGCATCCTGCAGAGCAGGTTTTCCCTCTTTAAAAGGGCATTAGCCTTCCTACCCAGGCAGTTGTCCAGGGGCAGCCCCCAGCACTCCTGTAATGACACCAGGGAGCAGCTGTGGCTGCCCCTCACCTCGCTGCTCTTCAGCAGCCGCAGGCTTGGTCCTCACGCATTTTGTCCAGAGCTCCTTTAGGTGCACAGGCAAGGGATGCAAGCTCCAACAGGAGCTTTGTCTTGCTCTTTGAGCTTTGGCGCGGGGGACAGTAGCAGCTGTGGGCACTGAGCAAAGGCAGCCCCTTCCAGCACTCCTCTTTCCTCTACCCTGCTGTGCAATGCTACAAGGCCTGTCAGTGCCTGTCCCGGTGCCATGGGCACAACAAAAGTGCCAGGGACATTGACAATGCTCAATCCTCGAAAGTTCTTCCACCTTCCCTGACTGCCTCCTGCAGGTACCCTGTGATAACCCAATGGGAAGAGCACAGGGGTTTTGGGGCTTGGGCATGTCATCTCTTCCCCCTGGGCTCCCTGACAGCTCACCAGACCCTGCTCCAGACAGCTTGAGCACTGAGGAGATGCAGAGGAGATACAGGCTTCCCTGCTGCTCTCCATCCCTCTCTCTCTGCAGCCCACCTCCAGAGGGGTGCAGAGACAGGTGTACATCCCAGCCCAGCCCCACATCTCTCTGTCCTGCCCCAGATCCCATCAAGCCCCAGCTGGAGCCTCTCCCAACCAGAGCCACACATGCTTACCCGTGGCCAGGGCCTTTGCCCAAGTCTGCCTTCCCCTGGGGCCTGAGCAGAAGGTTTCCCAGGGACCTCTCCATCCAGCACAGGCAGCCTGCCTATGGAAGACAGGGATCCAGGCCCACAGGACCACTGCTGCTTTCCAGCCTGCAAGGGGACCCCTCAGGGGGCCCTTGTCTTCCCTCCCCCACAGCTTCCTGGGCCTTTCTTTGCTTTTCTGCTCCCAGCACTAGAAAATCTTCAGCACTTTGCACATCTCTCTTGGCAGGACGGTGCTGGGCACAGTGCAAGACCTGGAGGAGAGTGACTCTGCAGCAAGGGACAGTGGCATGAACCAGATGCAGCAGGTAGGGCCAGGGGAGGCAGCAGATTGCTCCTAGTGCCACATCTGCCTGCTGGACATTGAGGACACAACCTACATGGCCTTCTACCTCTGCCAGTTCTGCTTTGCCTGTATGAAGGCCTAGGCCAGAAGGAGCGCTAAGTGCCCACTCTGCAGGCAGCCTTTCAACCTGCTCCTGCACTCAGTGCAAGTGGCTGACCACCACAAGGATTACACAGTCCCCTCTTCCAACTGCCACTGGAGGGACAGAGTCAGAGAGAGGGTCCAGAGCGGATCCCCACAGATGCATGACAACCTGCACGGCTCAGCCACCAACGGCACACCCTCTGCTGGCATAAGGGGCCTTGTGGGGAGCCACTGAGAGCAAAGGCATGGTGCAGCTCTGGGGCCCTCCTCCCAGCAGGCTCCCACACCCAGTGCTCCTCTGGACCAAAGCCCTCCAAGTGCAGACCTTGCCAGTCCTGTGGCTGCAGCCTGTGAACGTATCAGCAGAGCGGTGCTGTGAGCTTGGCTTCTTGCCCGCTGTTGAATCCAATAAACATCCAGATGCTTTCCAGTTTTTTTCTCAAAACCAGGGAGCTACCCACTGTAGGGAATGCTTTCCAACACTATCTCAGCAGTGCAGGAAAGCCAAGATGAGAATTTATCGGGGTGTATGATGAGTTTGGGTCTCCCAGCCTCCCACTTCCAAGCACCAGGCTGCAATTCCCAAAAATCTGTGAATCACCCAGTTGCCATGGACACGGACCATGCTGACAGCGTCATCCCTGAAGGGTCCTCCTGGTGATGCCCCTACACCCAGACATCCCAGGTCATTCTGCAGTCACATTAGTTTCAGCCTTACCCTCTCACTCCTCTACAACTGCAGCCAGAGTGCTCCAGCCCAAGACCCCATGGATGTGGCTGACAGGCAAGCGGGGCTTGCTCTGCTCTTCTGGGGATGTGATAGCTGGTTAGCAACACCCATCCCAGGGGAACGAGGCCCTCTTGCTGATGTGCACACCTTGGACTGATGTCTGTCAGGAGGGCAAAGCTCCAGACCCCAAGCCTCCTGGGTTTCCAGAGGCAGCCCAGAAGCAGACTGCCATGCAAGCACAGCAGAGTTTGGCCACAGGTGGAAGCACTGGAAGAACAGGCATTAGGGAACAGCACTTGAGAGCCTGTGTTGAATGGGAAGCCTGGACAGCCTCTTTCCAAAAAGAAGCCACTGGCAAAACTTGAGTAAATGTCTTTGGCTAATCATGCCCTCACCAGAAGTTATGTGCATGTGCAGAGGTACTGAGTATCTCTGAGCAAAAATGCTTCTGTTGGTTTAAGAAAGGGTGGGTCCGCAAGTCTCCAGACTTCAGTCTCCCTCTAAATCGCTGGCAAGGCATGTAAGCCCCAGGCACTGAATCAGGGGCAAAGCTGGAAGCAAAGAGGGGCAAGGCAGGGTTCTCCTTGCACAGTGGCTGCAAACAGAGCCTGCTATAAACCACTATTATGACTTTTAAATAATCATATAATCCCTTGTGATTTTTTGTCAGCATCTGTTCATCATTAACAGGATTTAATTTATCAGACAAGTAATTTTGCTTAATTAGGTGATTAACTGGGGGGGAGGGGGGGCTTACCCTGCAGAAAACGTGTGATATCATCAGCTGTATCTTCAAAAATATCATGTATGTACAAGCAAAGCTCTTTTATCAAGCTTTCCTAGCATTGTTAAGCAATAAGTTTTACCTTTAACAGGTGAATGATTCTGTTTTTAATGTTATTAGGTAGAGCATAAAATAGGTTACAGAATTTTTAAGCAAAGGCAATTGTACATTTCTTAACTTGAACTGACTTTAGAAATTTAATCCTTAATATTATGTACAAAATTTTTCTGTTTGTATTCTTCATTATTCATTTTCAAGACACAGAACTCTAGTCAAAAGCCACTACCGAACTCTGTTTCATAAACATTTGCATAATTTAAATGAGTAAGTGGACTTTATTCTAGATTTTGAAGTAAACTTCCAAGGTTTTTCCTACATTTTCTCTAGGGACCGTAACACTCAGTGACATGTCTGTTTCTCCTAATGTAAATGGATAAAGGATAGAAAGCAGCACTCTTGTGTAATTAACATAAGATCAATGTAACAGGAAGGACGACTAAGCCACACACACACACACAAAAAAAAGAAAAGTAAATTTAAATTATTTTTCAAGAAGTCTAAGTTTTGCTGAGAAAATCTGATGTGTGGGAATAAAGAGCTGGTGGTTAGCAAAAATGTAAACTGACTTTCAGATTACAGAACGATTGTGGACATGTGAGACAGCACTGCAGGAAATCCTACTGAAAGCAGGAGAAGCAGCAGGTTCAAAACACCATGTAGTGGAAAACAGACAAAACCTGAAGGTCAGTAGAATGTAAAAAAAAAACCCAACAAACTGAGATTGTGTAATCCTTGGTAATAACTTGGGAGCTTGTTTACAGGACAGTAGCACCTGCTCTGGGCAATGCTCCCCCTTCAGAAAACTGGAGTGTGTCTGGTGTGTTTCAGCACGCCATGCTGATCCCAGCAGGCTGAAGATCGGCACTGATGTGGCTTTAACTTATCAGAAGGGTCATCTACAAAAGGCAGCTGGCAGTCCATGGTCTCTCTCCTCTCATACTACCCTTTGAGCTGTCCTCATTCTACTCAAAACAATAGATAATTTCTTCAAAGAGTAGAGAAAAAAGAGAGTTTTCTTCAAAATCAGCATTGAGTGATTCTTCATTTCTATCTGTTTTCTTAAAGAGGAACACAATAAAGTCCATTAATCAAATGTTTGGTTCCTCCTACAGAGTGCTTATAATGCTATTTTCCTTCCTGGAAAAAAAAAAAAAAAAGAAAAAAAGTGATCCCAAGCCAACTAAACTGAAGTCTAGATTCCCCAGAGTTCTATTTTCAAGGTATTATGTGTTTTGAAGCTCACTTAGCTTTACAGACAGGTTATGCTGTCAATGTCAGGACAAGCTCATACATTGTTTGTCAGGCTACTGTGAGCAACTCAAATCCAGTCACCAAGATTCAATACAGAGGTACAAAGTTTTGAAGTTGTCTTCAGTGCAGCAGTAGCCACACAATACAGTCATGTGGACAAGTATATTATCTGCAAGGGAAGTCTTTGGTAACAAGATGTTTCTCTGCTCTCTCTGCTTATTTTCTCCTTATAAAATATCTACCACAAACGGCACTTGTAATGTGAACATACAACTGTGACAAGACATTATTCAATGAAGTTTATATCACTTATGTGTTATTCTAGAGGGATTTGTCTCACTAAAGGTATGTTTGTAGAAGTGTTTTTTTCACTCAGAGCATAACACTATAGCATACCATGCCCTCTCCTATCGGCCAAGGGCCCACCACAATTATCTTGGGAACTGAAGTGAGCATGGGAATAGAAGTGCAAAACATTTGACACTGCCCCATGTAATATTCTTGTATCAAATCAGAGAGACATAAGTTTGACTGGTGGACTACTCAGTGGATAAGGAATTCACTGGATGGTGGCACTCAAAATGTTACAGTCAACAGCTTGATGTCTAAGTGGAGACAGGTGATGAGTAGGGTTCTGCAGGGGTGTCAGTGTCGGGATCAGTGCTGTTCGACATCTTTGAGGGAGAAAGGGACAGTGGGATTGAGGGCACTCTCAGCAAGTTTGACAACACCAAGCTGTGTGGTAAAATTGACACAATGGAAGGAAGGGATGCCATCCAGAGGGACCTCAACAAGATTGAGAGGTGGGCTCATACCAACCTCGTGAAGTTCAACAAGGCCAAGTGCAAAGTTCTGCATGAGGGTCGAGGCAATCTGAAGCACAAATACAGGCTGGAAGGAGAATGGCTTGAGAGCAGCCCTGAAGAGAAAGACTTGGGGGTGTTCGTTGATGAGAAGCTGAATATGAACCAGCAATCATAGAACCACAGAATGGTTAGGGCTGGAAAGGACCTCAAAGATCATCTGGTTCCAACCCCCCTGCCATGGGCAGGGACACCCTTCACTAGACCAGGTTGCTCAAAGCCTCATGCAGTCTGGCCTTGAACACTGTGTGCTTGCAGCCCAGAAAGCCAACCAAATCCTGGGCTGTGTCAAGAGAAACATAACCAGCAGGTGGAGAGAGGTTATTCTCCTCCTCTGCTCCCCTCTTGTGAGATCCCCACCTGGAGTACCGTATTCAGTTCTGGGGCCTCCAACAAAAGGACATGGACCTGCTGCAGCAAGCCCAGAGGAGGGCCACAAAGATGATCGGAGGACTGGAGAACCTCTGCTATGAGGACATGCTGAGAAAGTTGGTGTTCCACAAAGAGAAGAGAAGGCTCCAGGGAGACCTTGTAGCAGCCTTCCAGTACCTGAAGAGGGCCTACAGGAAAGGTGGAGAGGGACTTTTTACAAATGGATGTAGTGATAGGACAAGGAGTGACAGCTTTAAAGTGAAAGAGGATAGATTTAGATGAGATACTAGGCAGAAATATTTTACTGTGAAGCTGGTGAGACAGTGGAACAGGTTGCCCAGAGAAGTTGTGGATGCCCCATCCCTGGAGGTGTTCAAGGCCAGGCTGGATGAGGCTTTGAAAAACCTGGTCTAGTGGAAGGTGTCCCTGCCCATGGCAGGAGGGTTAGAACTAAATTGTCTTTAAGGTCTCTTCTAAGCCAAACCATTCTGTGATTCTATGACTCTGTGAAGCGTAAGGAATAAAAAAAAAAAAAAAAAAAAAAAAAAAAAGACATTTTGACACATTGTACTGTCTGGTAGCTTAAGCAGATGTAAATCGTGTAGTTTAGATCTCCCCTCAGAGTTTGATTCACCCTGCGTTCACTTTGCCATAGATTCCCCCAAAGTTCTTGAGATCCTAATTCCCAAAGTCAGGTACTTGGAAAACTGGATCACTGACAGCTAGAGCACCAATCCCCTTTGAGGATCTAAGCCTTCATCTCTAGTCTATATTCTTACATAATATAACACAAGTCTCAGTGAGAGTAATAGAAATCATATGAGCCAAAAAAAAGGCCCATTTCCACTTCTCTCCTTTGCCTGCCCTAGCAGTTTGGCAGCTGTATGACAGACCACATCAGAGAGACGATCTGTCTGACGACAAAGACTTTTTTTCCTAGAGTTAATTTTCATGTGAAGCTGTTCTAAGATCTAATTCACTGTGCGACTGCGCTTAAGCCATGAATGAGCATCCAGAGATGCTGAGCAGAATGGAATCACCTCTTTTTCACAGCAATGAGTTATACAAGACTTAAACTGCTAACGAAACTGCAGAGGTATGAGTCCCACTCTAAGGTGGGTAACATATTTTTGCTATTTAAGAGATAGACAGAGTATCTTTACTACTTTGAAACAGCACAGGGAAAAAATATTGCTGTTAGAAGTTACAGCTAAATTCACTGCTGAAAAAAATAACACATATACTATTTGAATTTATTAGAATCCATGTCTTCAAGAAACTGACATATATTCTCTAGTTCTTTACTTTAAATTAGTAAGCAAATGAACTCAACGAAAACATGTCATTTGTTTTTGCTCTTCTGGTTTATTTTTATGTTATGTAAATGCATAAGATGAAAGACACTACCTGAAAATCTTTCATCAATGCACCCTTCATCCCATTAATTCTATAATTCAGTGGTTTCATTGTTTATATTTCAAGTCTCCTTTTGCAACAGTAAATTTGAACAGGCTCTTACTGTAAGGGAGAGAGAGATATCTGGAAATAAGGCTTGAAGATTAAATACCTCTCCCTGTTCTACAGGGAATACTGAAGCCAATGCAAGTATATACAACTTTTTGCAGAACAGGTTCTTCTTTGTTTTGGTAGCTCAGTATTTTTTATCCATATCTTTCATACCTTTTAAACTAAATTTGTATTCTAAGAGCAGTCAGGTGTAGTTAGATAGAGTGAGGTGCATTCAATCAGATGCAATAAGGTAAATTACACAACATAATGCAATTTGCAAGATACTTAGTAACTAAAATCAAACTTTTTCTTTGTTGTTTTTCTGTGGACCATTGCAATTTTCACACATTCAAACAGAGAGAAAAAATATTAGGCATAAAACAGGAGCACTGTGAATCCACAGCTTCATGTGCCTTAGTTTCGTCTTAACCTACCATATGAACCAAAGTTCTATTTTTAAATAACATGAAGGCAACTATAGAAATAATGTTGGGCTGTCACAGTTGATCTTATTATTGGTGGCATTGGCTGGGACCCCCTCCATTTTTACAGATGTACCAGCTAACACAGACCCTCAAAGAGGAGAGATTTAAGACTTTCAGGGGTACTAGACCCATATTGTGCATGTAGTCTCTACAAAAAAAACAAAAGCTTGCCAACACTTTCTCATATCTGTAAAATGTTTGCATTTCTGGAGACTGAAGAATCAAGAGTGTAAGGTACATCATAAATACGTGAATAATTCCCCAGCAATAAGTTATTGTAATTATAAATTATTTGACCTTATTGAATTAACTTCTAAGATTTCCTCCGTTGTTTTCCTGACCACTTTTCATTGGTCTTGATCAAAGTACTTAGTAGGCATTTAACAACAAATTACAGTAAGCATGCTCTTGAGCCTCTGTCAGCCAGCCTGATCTCTTTGAAGAAAGAACAGAAAAATTTGGTGGTTAGTTTGCTTCTGGATCAATTTAAGATGCAGCCTCCTGTAAGATACAGAACTGGTGGCTGGTGGAAGGGGAGTAGGCTGAATTTGAATTTTTTTAAATTAAAAAAATGAACAAAAATACTTTAATGGCTTCAGATACAATGAAAATTATTTTCTGGTTTACTGTGGGGTTTTTTTGTTTTGCTTGGTTGACTTTTTTGCTAGACAGAGATCTTGTTCAAATAACCCCCAAATCTTTTCTTAACCTTTTGCCATTAATATCTTTCCATTTTTGTGATACTCTATAAATTTAAGTATTATAAGAAAAATACTATTTCAATAAGTTTTGCCACATAAATAAAAGTTTGTAGCAATTGTGAAACAAAGCTTTATTAGGAAATTAAGTATTTTGACACTTGAAGATCACTAATTTCAGTGTTTTGAATTTACTAATTGTTTCAATCTCCTGAAACTGACAAATGCCTAAAGAACTTGAAATACATCTGAAAAAACTGATGGAAAAGGATGTAAAATGACTGACAAGAAGTCCAGCAAAGGTGTGTTGCACAAAGAGTAAAGCTGCATCTTTACTCCCATAGCAAAGCTAAAGAGGTTTTGCACCAGGACGAACCAAGGTTAAATAAAGCACTGTCAAGTAAACCGAAATGAAAAGATTTCATGCAGCAACCCTCACATATAGTTTTCTTTCTTCTTTTTTTTTTTTTTACTTACATCTACATATTTACACTTAGTCAGAAAATCTGTTGGAAACCTGTTGGTAACTGTGTTTACATCCAACGCATCTCTTCTGCACTTTTGGCAGATAAAGAACACGCAGAGAATCACAGCATAATTGGAACTCTTGTGGTCAAAAACATACTGCCACTGTATCTGTGGGGTCACCAGTGATCACGGGTATCCATTTTTGTGAAACATAACAAAGTACCATGTTCCTTGAAAATGCCATGGCAAAAACCAGGAGGAAGCTTACTGCCATTCGTTCCAATTCTGAGAATTTAAGAGCCTAAGGAAACACCCAAGCAAACAGAGCAACCCTTGCTTTCTAAACTCTATTTGGAGCGTAGGTGTGTCTGGATCCAATCTTAGTCTCAGAACTTGGTTAATGCTTTATATCTGATGGAATCATCAAACCAATATTTATAATACCAGGTAGCTACATGGATTAGTAAAGTTTCACAATAATAGTTAAGCATACTAACAGTCAAGTACTGGGGATTTGTCATGGGTAAGAGAGCTCTCCACCTTCGATAGGGAAGGATCTCTTAGTCTCAGGTAAAGAATCTCTAACCTTGAGAGGCATCCCTGTTCAACAGGGATGTCATCTGGCATGCAGTCCAGCTGCAATTCAGGCAGACCTCCAGTTGGGCCTATCCTGATAGTAATGTTTCTAGAGGGAAGTAGTTGCCTGCTAGTCAGCAGTATTGCCCTGGTTTCAGCTGAGGCTCCTTGTTATGCATTCATATAGTATTTTCCGTGATGGAAGTTCAGATTCTTGAAATAAGTTAAAAGTAAGCATATATCGTGGTGGTGTGGTTTTGTGTGGTGGGTTTGTTTGGTAGCAGGGGAGGGGCCACAGTGATGGCTTCTGTCAGTAACTGCTAAGTTACCCCAGCTCCAAGTCTGCTCTGGTAGTGAGGGAGGGGCTACAGTGGTGGCTTTTGTAAGTAATGGTTAAGGGTTCAACCCCCCGACCCCAGCTCCAAGGGCCAAGGGGAGGAGCACTACCAAGCTGGCCCCTGTGAGAAGCTGCTGGAAGTTCCCCCAGCTCCAGGCTGGACCCACCCCAGGCCAGGGCTGAGCCCATCAGCACCTTTGCGAATGACACATTGAAGAGGGGGCACAGAACATGGGGGTTGGCACAGCCCTAAGCAGGGCCTGGCTTGGCTGGCCTGGCTGTCCACCTGCCTGCCTGCCTGTGCTGCTTCTTCTGTAACCTGACCCGCTACAGCCCAAGCCTCTGCCATGGCTCACTCAAGAGCCAGTTTTCTCAGGAGCCAGTGAAAGAACCTGCGGCCAAGAGAGAAGTAGGATCTGAGAGAGACAACTATGCAGACACGAAAGTCAGTAAAGATAAAGGAGAGGGAGAAGGTGCCCCAGAACAGAGATTCCCCCGCAGCATGGAGCTGATTTGTAGCTCATGGAGATGTAGCCATGGAGGACTCCACGTTGGAAGAAGTAGCTGTGCACAAAGGAGGCTGTGAATTTTGCTGAAGAAACCCACGCTGGAGCTGAGCAGTTGTTGGAGGGGACTGTGACCCTGTGTGGGAAGGACTCACGTTGGAGCAGTTTGTGAAGGACTCTCCCACAAGAAGGGACCCCATGCTGGAGCAGGGAAAGACTGTGAGGAGCCCTCCCCTGAGGAGGAAGCAGCAGCAGAGACAACATGGACTGACTGCAACCCCCATCCCCTGCCCCCCTGTACAGCAGGGGTGGGGTGAAGGTAGAGAAACCAGGAACAAAGCCTTTGGGCCTGGGAAGAAGGGAGGGGTGGAGGAGAAGTGCCTTTCTAAGATGTAGTTCTTTTTCTCATTATCTTGCTTTGGTTTTGATTGTAAATAGTTAATAAAGTTTTTGTTTGTTTGTTTGTTTTCCCAAGTCCTGTCAGTTTCTTGCTCGTGACCATAAGTGGTGAGTGAATCCTCCCTGTCCTTGGCTCAGCCCATGAGGTTTTTAACAAGTAGTTAAAAAGGTGGTGGCTTTTAAAACCATGACACATGGTTTAACCCCAGCAGGTATATATACCACACAGCCACTCAATCACTTCCCCCTTGGTGGGATAGAGGAGAGAATTGGAAGAGTAAAAGAGAAAATTCATGGGTTGAGATAAAAACAGTTTAATAGGTAAAGCAAAAGCCAGGCGCACAAGCAAAGCAAAACAAGCGATTCATTCACTACTTCACATGGGTAGGCAGGTCTTCAACCATCTCCAGGAAAGCAGGGCGTGTAACGGTTACTTGGGAAGACAAACACCATCACTCCGAACATCCCTGCCTTCCTCCTTCCCCCAGATTTTGTTGCTGAGCATGATGTCATATGGTCTGGGATATCCCTTTGGTCAGTTGGGGTCAGCTGTCCCAGCTGTATCTCCTCCCAGCTTCTTGTACACCCCCAGCCTACTCACTGGTGGGGTGGTGTGAGAAGAAAAGGCCTTGATTCTGTGTAAGCACTGCTCAGCAATAGTGAAAACATCCTTGTGTTATCAGCATTATTTTCAGCACAAATTCAAAACATATCTCCATACTAGCTACTACAAAGAAACTTAATTCTATCCTAGTCAAAACCAGCAAAGACTATAAACTGAATTGAGGCTTTTGACCTCAGACAAAAATAAATTTTCAGACAGCTGTGCTTCCTAGTCACTTCATCACTATTTTGACTTTTTAAAGAAATTAAATGGAGCTTTTTTCACTCCTGCACATTAATCACTCGACTTTTATCATGTAGTTGAAAACATTATATTCAGATATTCGTGATGCAATAAAAAGCTTGGTCCTAGCAGGAGTAAAAAAAGCTATTCTTAAGAGAATTTGGTGGGGGAGGAGGCAATATACCTGCTCTGAAGAGAATAAAGGGTTGAGCCTATGATTCATTTCTGCAGCTGGGTTATAGACCAATGAAAATCTAAATTGGCAGTGAAGATGTTAACAGACACAGAGTATATATCCAGCACTACTAAAGATAAATAATTAGTATTTACATTTGCAAATAATCATGCTGCATTCTAGATTATGTTTGCCCTATTTACTTTTTTGGCAGTAGCACATCAAATGTCCTATAACATAATCCTTCTCTCAGAACTTACCAATGAACTATGAAATAGTATAAAATAGAATTAATTAGAAGTTTTAATGAATCATGTCTGTCCTCATTTATTATACAATGTAATTTTCAAGGAGTGATTAATTATGAGCTACAGATGAGTGAATGGTTAATGTAGTTTGTTAACCTTTCTAAGGAGATGGATACAGTACACAGTGCAACTTACTTCTCCTGCTACTAGCACACTTATGTGCTTGCCATCACTTCAAGTGAATATGATTTTCATTACTTTGACATTAAGATGCAGAATTGACTAGTTGTTGACCTTCCTCCTATATCGTTTTACAGCTTCTGATAGACCAGTACCTTTTCCTTCTCCTTCCTTTCCCTTCAACCCTAATTTTCAAAGCAGATGGAAGCCATATGCCAAAAAATTCTCCCTCAATCAGAGTGAGTTTGTATCCTTAATTCCCAACAAACCATTTAGCCCATGTAACATTTTGCCTAACAGTATCTGAAATTCTGAAATTGCTAGGTTCTGCTGTGTTCCCAGCATGCAATATTGCCACAACTATCATTTCAACATACGCTTTTCCTCATTAATGAGGTTGATAACATACCAGCATTTTAGGTATTTTTGAACATTTTTTTTTCACAACATGAAGGTATTTTCTTTTTCCTGCTCTGCCCTGCAGCGAGTATGCTGGGTGTGCATAAGAATTTCGGTGGGGACACAGTTGAGACAGACAAACTCAACAAACCAGAGGGTGTTGTGGTTTAACACATTTGGCTGCAGCAAAAACCACACAGCCACTGACCCCCTCCCTTCCCCCTCCCTGGGGATTGGGGAGAGAAAGGGATAAAGAAAAAAGTGACTTATGGGTGGAAATAGGAACAATTTAAAAACTAAACTACAATAAAGTTGAAAATAATAATGATTATAATAATAATAGTAATATATACAAATATACAAATATACAAATAAATATACAAATGAGTGATACACAACGATACTGCTCTCCACCAAGTGACCAAGGCTCAGCCTGTCCCCAGAGCAGGGAGAGTGCTCAGACTGCAATTCCAGAGAAGTGATAAGACCCCGAGTCTCTGAGAAACGAAGAGCCATACAAGACAGTGAGAGATGACCCCAAGAGAGAGGGAACAACCCAGAGAGACACAGAACTTCCCTCATCTATATACTGGTCATGATGTGCATGACATGGAATATACCGTTGTCTAATCTGAGTCTCAATCCTATACCCAAGGTCAAATTCTAGGCTAGTAATCGGGACTGTGCTTCCTTCCAACTTCTCCTGCACCTGCAGACACTGCACAGCAGAGAAACTGAAGAGTCCTTGACTGTCCTAACAGCAACTGTAAATATCAGTACGTTATCAGCCTTCTTCTCAGCACAAATCCACAACATAACCTCTTCCTAGCTACTGAGAGTTAACTCTGTCCCAGCTGAAACCAGGACAGAGGGATATCCCATGCCATACGACACTGTACTCAGCAATAAATGCTCAGGGAAAGGAGGAGAAAGAGGAATATATCCCTCTCGAGGTTATAGCATTTTCTTTGACGTACCTGTTATGCTTACTGAGTCCCTGCTTTCCAGGAAGTAACTAACCATCTGACTACCTATGGGAAGTAGCGAATTAATCCCTTATTTTTCTTTGCTAGCATTTGCAGGTTTACTTCACTTGTTAAACTGTCTTTATCTTGACTGACCAGTTTTTCTTGCTTTTTTCCCTTTCTATTCTCTCTTCAGTCTTGCTGAAGGGCAATGAGTGAGTGACTATGTGGAGGTTTACCTGTCAACTGGGATCAGCCCACTACAGTTCTTACTTGGACTACTTTGGAAAGAAATGAGTGACACCTATGTGGATATATGTTTGAGGAGATTCTCTTTTGCTCTTATTAAGTAGAAGGGATGGCAATGCTGTAGAGAAGGGATACCATCCAGAGGGACCTGGACAGGCTTGAGAGGTGGATCCATGTCAACCTCATGAAGTTCAGCAAAGCCAAATGCAAGGTCCGACACATAGGTCGAAGCAATCCCAAGCACAAATGCAGGCTGGGCAGAGAAAATCTTAAGAGCAGCCCTGAAGAGAAAGACTTAAGGGTATCGGTACATGAAAAACCGAACATGGGCTGGCAGTGTGCGATCGCGGCCCAGAAGGCCAACAAGATCCGGGGATGCATCAAGAGGAGTGTGACCAGCAGGTCACGGGAAATGATTCTGACGCTCTACTCTGCTCTTGTGAGATCCCACCTGGAGTACTGTGTCCAGGTCTGGGGCAAGAAGGACATTGAGCTGTTGGAGTGGGTCCAGAGGAGGGCCACGACGATGATCAGAGGGCTGGAACACCTCTCCTATGAGGACAGGCTGAGAGAGTTGGGTTTGTTCAGCCTGGAGAAGAGAAGGCTCCAGGGCAATCTTAAAGCAGTCTTCCAACACCTGAAGGGGGTCTACAGGAGAGATGGGGAGGGACTTTTTTAAAAGGGCATACAGTGGCAGAAGGGGTAAAGGATTTAAATTGGACGAAGACAGATTTAGACTAGATATTAGAAATAAATTATTTACTGTGAGGGTGGTGAGACACTGGAACTGGTTGCCCAGGGAAGTTGTGGATGCCCCATCCCTGAAGGTGTTCAAGGCAAGGTTGGATGAGGCTTTGAGCAACCTGGTCTAGTGGAGGATGTCCCTGCCCATGGCAGGGAGGTTAGAACTAGATGATCTCTAAGGTTCTTTCCAGCCCTAACCATTCTAAGATTCTATGATTCTATGATTTTCTAATACCCAAGCTCTCGATAACAATACAACTTAAAAAGACGCCATATTTATCTTGCAAACAGAAATCAAGAAAGATCTGCTCCACATATCCCTTTTTTTCCATTCAATATAAAAGTTTTCCCGTACTCCTTTCTATTTGCCAAATGGTATTAGCAGTAAGCTTATGAATTTACAAAACCATGAAAATACACAGATTATCTTTTTAACTCTGCAAGTACTCATAGACATGGATCTTGCCCTCATTAGAACAGGTTTCCTTAGTATGCTTGATTCAGAAATGACTGCTTAGAATGTGGCTTGGAATGACTCTTTCTACATACATCTTCTCCCCATGGTAGGATCCAAACCTCCATGTCCACTGTTCGCCTACAGCAATAACTTGACCTTTCACTAGCTCTCACAAGTTCTTCTCCTACCTCAGAGCTTGAGGTCACAGAAAAGGCCCAGTCCTGAGACGAACAGCTCAAGGCAGCCAAGAGCCCTCCAGACCCTTGGGGCACAAAGCAGTCACTGGGGTTCTTCGTGTCTAGAGTTGTCACTACATTGAGTTCGAAGACAAAATTAATCCCAGAGCTGTTCTTAACCTGTAAATTGCAGAGAGCAATGGAAGTTGACCCACTTTTGCAAATCATGAGGAAGAAAGAAATATACTCTCCCTTCTTCAGTATACAAGGACCATGATATTTCTGAAGAAGCAGAGGTATTTTCTGTCTGAACACACAAAACAGAAAGCCATTTTACTTGGCTTGCCCCTAGATTTATATAAGTAAACCTTCATTTTAAGTTTAAACAAACTCACTGGAAATATGAGAGTTTAGGTCCTTGCTTCAATGATAATATGAAGTGGATCTTACACACATTTGTAGTAAACTGCAAATATATTCTGTCTTCTGCAAGATATTTAACAGCTTAAACTTTAGAGAAGCAGACATTCACCTTACTAAAATGTTTCTTTCAATGTATAAACATGTTCAACAGCACTTTCCTTTCCTTATCCATGCTAAAAGCATAGTGAGATAGTTGCGATTCAATGCTTAAATTCCTAGACTCAGAACAGCAGACAGAAAAAGTAATTTTTTCCTTCAACAAATTAAATACTTGGTGTTTTATAACAGATTATGTATTCAGAAATGTTGAGGGAGACAGAGTTAACCATGTGTTGATATATTTTTGTACAGGTTGAATTATTTGAGCAGGACCTTTATTAAATGGGAGCCCTCAAAAACTGGGTATATTATTTGCACTGAAGTCAAAACAGTTATTAATAAATAATTTATTTTTGTGTGTGTGTAATATGCATGTATCTTTCTTAAAAGCAAAGTGATTCTACTATTACATTTATCCCAAACACTTCCAACTTTGCCTTCTTATCCCATTAATATCAAGGTAACTTAGTGAAAGTTCCTTTCATAGAGTCATAGTTCATATCCATACTAAGGGTTATCTGATCAAATGAGTTATACATTTCACAGTGTATTTGCTAACATGGGTGGTTTAAACAGCCACAAAAAGCAAAACAGTATTTAGTTTCTTCTCAGCATTAGAAAGCTTAAAAAACATGGCTTCTTGAGAAGTTATGTTCCCAAAATGCTCCATGGTGACCACAGAAGATCAATTTGACCTGAATTTCATCGCTCTTTGTCAACACTTCTTGCTAACACTTCTCAGGTGTTAGCTTGGCAGAAGTGTTTGCAAACATAGTTCTGAAGTTTAGAAGAGTCCATGTGAAAACATATTCAATAATTAAATAAATGCAACACAAAATAACCTCATGGCATGAATGAGACACATCAGTCGCAAAACTTCAGTCAGATGGAAGGATTTCATTAAAGCAAAAGATATATCTGTGGTGTGAAGCTCAATTTGTGAAGAGCTCAAACTGCAGGACTCCTATTAAAGAAAGGCTGCTGCTGAGACACATCTAAAGATGATCTTTATTAAAGAACAATTGCATGACCTAGTTTCCTGGTCAGCAACAAGCTTTTGTAGAAACTTTAGGAGCAGATAAAAAGCTCTATAAAGTTGGCATTTGTACTTTTATCTTTACTCCAGTAGGAAGGAGGGATTTTAAAAGATTTTCTGCCATCTTACCTTACATTTAATTCTAAAAGTTATGTAAACTTAGGAACAAAGCAAGAAACAAAAGTAGTATCAACTAGATGTTCATAAATATTTACTGTCTTAGGTAGAATAATTTTAAGATCTAGTTGCTATGCATGAAAACAATTTTTTTGTTTGTGTAAACAGAAATAGTAGAAGAGTACAGAAGACATCATTGGACTAAACTGTTGATATCCACAAAGTAGGTTTAAATTATACAAAAATGGTAGACAAGATTTTTTGAAAGGCATCTGTGACATGTGGTGGCTGTAGTTAAGGTATATGAAAAAAAAAACCAAACAGAAGTATGGGATGTTATCACCTGCCTGAGTTGTGGGGGGCTTTTTTGTGCTTCTGTAGCCCAGTCCCTGACACACTGTAGCCCAGTCCCTAATTAAATCAGCATACCTTTAGGCTGCATGGCTTACTTAACTCTCAGTTCTGTCCCACTTTGCTACAAATTCACTTTATCTCCCCACATAAGCCCAGCTTTCTAGAGTGACAGACAGACACTGTAGAGGAGGGCCTCCAGGAACAGACAGCAGGCAAGAGCAGTAACTCTGGATCAGACTTAAGAGAGGTATCAGTAGGTGACGAATTTTGCAATTACCTGTCCCCCAACTAAGGAAAGTAAATGTGGAGGTGGTAGGAGAGGGAGCAGGAGGAAACACTTCTTTGCAGTTCTGAGTTTTTTCCTGATAATGACTAGATAGGAGAATATTTAAGTCCAGAGTATGCTTTTAACTAGATACTCAAAAGCTTTAAAGCGCACTCTATATGTGAGTATACACTATAAATCTCTCTACCACTCACCAAGGACATGAGATAGTGTAAACACCCAGCTCTACTATTACCTAACTCCAGAGTGCTAGTTCAGAAAGCTCATTTGTTTTCTTTAATTCCTCATCTGTTCGCCAAGGCAGCCCATGTGGAACGTTTGTAAATGGCATAAGTGCTTGCAGTTGGTGATTCAGTCCTCCTCAGCAGCAAAGTTTACATTTCTCAAGGCATTACAAAAGTCATTCCAGTAACCCAAGTTGCCTAGAATTACTGGTTCCAGAATTCAGACTCTCCTGAATACCACTGAATAGCTTTATGTCTTAGTATCTGATGCTTTCTAACAAACAAGTGGAAGGACAGTAAAAACAGAAAGCAAAAAAAAAAAAATAATAGAGGCAGAAAATAATAGGAAAAAAATCTCAAAATAGTAAAAAAAACCAACTTGTAAAACTGTTTAATCCACTTTTTTTTTTCAAATGCACCAGTTTTGTGTTCACTATAAAGCATGTGGTGCATGATCTCTTCTTAATCTTAATTGTTGAGGTATTTTCTTCATGATCCTATATGCTCTTAGCACTGGAAACATCCAGTAGCACTTTTTGTTTTTCCAGATAGACTTTTCCCACCTTGGGTACAAGTAATAGCACACTTCAGATCAGTGCCCTCAGGCACTTTTGTAGGGAAAAGTATTATATCATCAGATGGATTAATAATAGAAGCAGTAATAGATTTCGCAAGACAAATAACCTTGGGAGCAAAGGTTTTTAGTCCATATTAAGAAAATTGCCAGGAGGAAATCACATGATGTTAAAAACAGGCAAGGAAAGACGCTGCACACCTTACCATACTTTTTAACGTAATTCAGAATCTCATTTGTTTCATGGAGATAATTGTAACTGAGAGGCCTTTCCTACAATAGTCAGACCAAAACTCACTTTTATAACACATTAAGAGTTGCAAATAATGTCTGCAACAAAAGTCCAAACAGGTTTAAAAATTTTGTAAAAGTCCCACTGGCACCACCGGGAGTGCAACAGAGATAAAGACACAACGTGCACATTCTTCTCAACCTTTGAATAAGTAGAAAGGCAGGTTTGCACCTGGCAGACATGAAAACAACATTCCAAAAAACATTAAACTGAATGCATATCAGAAGATCAAACCGTGTTTTCCTGCATATCCACTCTGTCAGTCATGTCCACTCTGTGTCACTGGCTATATATGCTTTACGGCAAGACCGAAAGGAAATGCAGTCTTGGTAGGTACCATAATATGGTTCACTGAGTTCAGACATACTATTTCCAAAAGAAAGATTGGAGAAAAAGCTATAAGGGAACTGTTCCTGCCTTTACGTGATCACAGAAATGGCCAATACACACCATCATCAAGAATTAGACTGCTGGTCTATGACAAGCAGACAGGGTCCACAGGTGTTCACCTTTCTTGTACCTGGAAAGTATCTTAGGAGCTATAGTGGAGGACAGAGTCACCACCACCACCACTGGTTTAAGAGGCAAACAACCACATATTGAAAAAGATACCAAGTTCTTCCTTAGGTAGAAATTTTTCCAGTAAGTTTGGTTTTGTGTGATGGGACAAATCTTGAGTGTCCTCCACTCTAGCAATGACTACCTAGGAGTGTCCATATGAATAACATGCACCACACTGTAACTGCTACTAGTTTATTTCTTCCAGATTGCGGTACATAGTAAAGTATGGAATACATGAAAATTATTCATACTCCCTCATCAAGTGACAAGGGTCAGTTATTGTCATTTGCTGACCAACAAAAAGATGAAACAGCACAGTTGATCTTAATTATGAAATTACCCATACTAGGATGTTACTGACTCAACCTTGACAGTTCTGCAGCTAAAATGTATAAAATAAAATATCTACAGTACTGCATATGTGTCTCACGAACTCTGGCAGGCAGAGACTGCAGGCTACCGAGGATGAAGCAAAAGGCAAGTCTTGATGGAACTGCATCACTGAGGAAAAAAACAGCTCTTAGTTCTTGCACACAAACAACTACCAGAATGCTGCATACCCGCTTATTTTATAAGGTAAAAGGTTGCTTCAGTAACTGGCCACCAAAACCATTATGATTTAGGGAGAGAAATCAAATCAATAGTAGGTCCCAGGAGGAGACAGTATTGTGTCCTTAGATCTGTTAGCAGGAGTGCTGGGTGCATAAAGATTAGCTGATAAATGGCTGATTCAATGAACTGGTAGCAAACACACTCTTTGCTATAGATGATGTTTTAAGTCACTATACATCAAACAGACAGTGTCAGCCTTTGAGGATAAACCAGTGATAGCTTCTTGTGCCCTTTGAACTGCCTCAGAGACCCAGAGACTGAAAAAGTGTCTGCATGTTCTCCTGAATCCACTGGGAGGATTGTAAGCTTCAAAGAGGAACAGTATAACATCCAAGGGGAAATGCATTGATTGAAGAAACCAGTGTGGAATAGTCTTTAATAACTACCAGAATGCTGGAATTGACTGGTGTTTTGCTGAGCTATATTTTATATTTATTGGATTAACTGTGACACAGTAGGTTATGTCAAAGGGAATCTGCATGAATATTAAAAGTAAATGTGGTGTGAATAATAGATAACTTACATCAGATGCAACAGCATGCAGCAATTTTTATTCAGCTATGTAATCAGATTAAAACAAATCTCCTGAATGAAGTATATTGTCTTATTATAATCCAAATTCAGAAGTAACAAGAACTTGTGAAATTGGGATAATTGCCACTCTTTAGAGGATATGTGTGGTGATACACATACACACATGACAGGGAATAATTTTGAGAAGAGTTCTAGAAAAAATAGTTTGGTAATGAATAGAAAACTGATTTAGTCTCAAATTGTTAATAAGTGTTTCACAGGTACACTTAGAACTTCAGCAGCAGGTATGTGCTGTTTATTAAAAAAAAAATTGGGGAAATGTAAGGAACAGTAATTATATAAAGCAGCTGAGCTTAGTGTTAGGATAATGTATTAAATCCTTCTGGACATTTTAAATTTGTATACTCAGCACTGGGTCTTCCAGTTTCTTGAATGATCAGTTGTATGTTTTTAAACACAATGGGTGTTTTCTTGTGTATGCCACAGAAATACATATTGGTTTG
Organism: Pterocles orientalis; assembly: GCA_011057875.1. Taxonomy (NCBI): domain Eukaryota; kingdom Metazoa; phylum Chordata; class Aves; order Pterocliformes; family Pteroclidae; genus Pterocles; species Pterocles orientalis. The sequence goes on from WKFP01015227.1 coordinate 495,315, forward strand.
GAATTTTTAAACAGAAACTCCAATTTTTGTAAAGCTGAGCTCTTGAAAGTATGGATTTTGATGATATCTGTGATGAATTTCAGTGATATCACAAAATAATTTTTGCCTGGAAGGGACCTGAAGAGGTCATTAGACAAAGCAGATCTAATTAGAACAGGCTGCTCCAGTGTGTGTCCGGTGAACTTTTGAACACCTCTAAGGACCTTAATACTACACTTTCGTGGGTTAAGTAGAAGAAAGTTGTTGGTTTTTTTTTTTTCCCTTCTCTTCATAAATAGCTAGCAAGAAGCTATGTTTTGGATTCCTGCTCAGGAGAAGCTGATAAAGACCCAATGTTTTGTTCTGCTGCCAAGGTCAGCAGACAAGCAAAGAGACACAGTCCAGCTGCTAGCCTGCGATTTGCTCTTAGGTTCAGATGGGAACCAGATTGACCAATTAATATTCCATCCCATACACATCATACCCAGTATATAGGGGAGGACCCTTCCTGGAGATCGCTCTCTTTCACTTCCCTTGGGCTCTGGATCATCTTGCTTCGGGTTCCTGCATTCGCTCTCCCAAGGCCTTTTCCGCCCCCACAGACACCATTAGCTCTCGGCCCGGGATGCTCGTTGTCTCCGTTCTGTGAGTTTTGGGATCCTCCCTCTCCAGGGGGATCGTTAGCTGTTTTTTTTCCCTGCTTCAGTCAGCTCTCAGCCTGGGACGCTTGGGCTGTTATCTCCATTCTGTGAGTGCCTCCGGGAGAGGCGCACCCCCCTCTTTCCCCCTCCCTTTTTTGGGGAAATCGTGAGTGCAGTTTCTGGGGATCATTAGCTGGCAACAGGCTGAGCCTTTGCAGGGGGGCAGTATCATTGTGTATCACCCATTCCCTCCCTCCTCCGGGGTCATTGGTTGGGAGTGGGCTGGGCCTTTGGTCATTAGGTGGGGAAGCGCAGTATCACTGTGGATCGCATTGTATATTTGTATATAGTATTATTTTCAATATTATTGTAGTTTAGTTTCGTAGTATAGTTATTAAATTGTCCTCATCTCAACCCATGAGTCTTTTTTTTTCCTTTACCCCAAAAACTGGGATACACATTTAGCAAAAGCCGCTTGACTAGTCAACAGTAGAGAATCTGCCAATCGGGCTGGTTCTGCCCAGTCAGAACCTTTTCAATTTACCTCTTTAAGTCTCTCCCCTATCATTGGGTGGGGGCACGGACTGTGTGAGCGGATGTGTGTGGTTTGGCCCCCAGCCAAGGGCCAACCCGCCACACACACCTTCTCTGTCCACTTGTTCCAGGATTTGACCACCCTCATGGAAGAAAAATGTAAATGTTAAGATATAAAAATTATAATTTTCCACAGTCTAACTTGTGTCTGTTTCCTCTGATACTACCAGCATGAACCTCCAAGAAGAATTTGACTCCATCTTCTCTCTAGCTTTACATCACATAGCAATAAGATCTCTCCTTCCCCATCTCTGAACGAACAGACTCAGTTCTCTCAGGCTCTCCTCCTACGTTGTGTGCTCAAGCACCCTGACCACCGTGGTGTTTACCACAGGACTTGCTTGAGTATGTCAATATTCTTCTTGTACTGGGGAGCCCAACTAGACACAGCATTGTAGACATAGTCTCACACGTGCCAAATAGAGGATCACTTCATCAGATCTTCTTCCTGCACTTTTCTAGTACAGCTGGGGATGCAAGTGGGCTTCTCTGACTCACGCTCAACTTGTTGTCCACTGGGACCCCCAGGTCCTCTTCTGTAGAGCTTTTTCCCTGCCAATTGGTCCTGAGAATGTACTGTTGCATGGGGTTATTCCATCCCAGATGCAGGACTTTGTATTTAAACTCCATGCGATGCCAGCCCATCTCTACATCCTGTCCTGGATCCTTTGACTAGGGGACCTGCCCTCCAGTGTACTGACCACTGAAGTCAATTTGGTTTTCTTCACACACTTGCTGTGGATGCACTCCATTTTATCATTCAAGAAATTAATTAAAACATTAAACAGTATTCTTCACAGTATTCGTTCCTGAGGGATGCTAGTAGTTAGTGGCTGACATGTGGACTTTGTGCCACTGGTATCAGCACTTTGAGTGCAGCGGCCTAGCCTATTTTCTGATCATATAACATTCACTTAACCAGCCTGTGTCTCACCAAATTGGTGATAATGACACTAGGAGATTGTCAAAAGCCTTAATGAAGTCAAAGTATGCAACATCCACTCCCTCGTTCACAATGCCAATAACATCACAATAAAAAGTAGTCAGGTTGATATGGTACTATTTGCCCTTGGTAGACCCATTTTGGTGTATGACAATATCTTTCTTGATCTTCAAGAGTTTAGAATTTACTTCTAGAGGATTTTCTCCTTAACTTTTCCAAGATGCTTGCAGTTGCCTGGATCCTAGCTAGAATCATAAAATCATAGAGTCATAGAATGGTTAGGGTCGGAAAGAACCTTAAAGATCATCAAGTTATAACCTGCCCACCAGGGGAAGGGACACCTTCCACTAGACCAGGTTGCTCAAAGCCTTGTCCAGCTTGGCCTTGAACACCTTCAGGGATGGGGCATCCACAGCTTCCCTGGGCAACCTGTTCCAGTGTCTCACCACCCTCACAGTCAAAAATGTCTTCTTCATGTCTAGTCTAAATCTACCCTTTTTCAGCTTATACCCATCACCTCTGGTCCTCTCACTACACTCCCTGATAAAGAGTGCCTCTCCATCTCTCCTATAGGCCCCCTTCAGGTACTGGAAGGCTGCTATTAAGTCTCCTCGGAGCCTTCTCTTCTCCAGGCTGAACAACCCCAACTCTTTCAGCCTGTCCTCATAGGGGAGGTGCTCCAGCCCTCTGATTAATTTTGTGGTTCTCCTCTGGACTCTCTCCAACAGGTCCATGTTTTTTTATGTTGGGGGCCCCACATCTGAACACAGTACTCCACATGGGGTCTCACGAGAGCAGAGCAGAGGGGGAGAATCACCTCCTTGGACCTGCTGCTAATGCTTCTTTTGATGCTGTCCAAGATATGATTGGCTTTCTGGGCTGCAAGCACACACTGCCTTATTCAGCTTCTCATCAACCACCACCCTCAAGTCCTTCCCCATAGGGCTGCTCTCAATCCATTCTCCACCCAGCCTGTATTTGTGCTTGGGATTGCCTTGACCCATGTGCAGGATCTTGCACTTGGCCTTGTTAAATGTCATTAGCCCACCTCTCAAGCCTGTCAAGGTCCCTCTGGGTGGCATCTCTTCCCTTCATTGTGGGAGACAGGGACAGTGGGATTGAGTGCACCCTCAGCAAGTTTGCCAATGACACCAAGCTGTGTGTTACAGTTGACATGCTGGAGAGAAGGGATGCCTTCCAGAGGGACCTTGACAGGCTTGAGATGTGGGCCTATGAAAACCTCATGAAGTTCAACAAGGGCGAGTGCAAGGTCTTGCACATGAGTTGGGGCAATCCCGAGCACAAATACAGGCTGGAAGGAGAATGGCTCGAGAACAGTCCTGAGGAGAAGGACTTGAGGGTGTTGACTGATGAGAAGCTGAACATGAGCCAGCAATGTGTGCTTGCAGCCCAAAAAGCCAACCAAATCCTGGGCTGCATCAAGAGAAACATAACCAGCAGGTGGAGAGAGGTTATTCTCCTCTGCTCCCCTCTTGTGAGACCCCCACCTGGAGTACTGTATTCAGCTCTGGGGACCCAACATAAGAAGGACATGGACCTGCTGGATCGAGTCAAAAGAAGGACCACAAAGATTATTAGAGGGCTGGAGAACCTTCCCTATGAGGACAGGCTGAGAGAGTTGGGGCTGTTCCACAAAGAGAAGTGAAGTCTCCAGGGAGACCTTGTAGCATCCTTCCTACATCCTCCCCCTGAAGAGGGCCTAGAGGAAAGGTGGAGAGGGATTTTTTACCAGCTCATGTGATGACAGGACAAGGAGTGGTGGCTTTAAAGTGAAAGAGGATAGATGTAGATGAGATACTACGAAGAAATAGTTTTACTGTGAAGGGGGCGAGACAGTGGAACAGGTTGCCCAGAGAAGCTGTGTATACCCCATCCCTGGAGGTGCTCAAGGCCAGGTTGAATGAGGCTTTAAGTAACCTGGCAGGGGAGTTGGAATAAGATGATCTTTAACATCCTTTCTAACCCAAAGCATTCTGTGATTCTACGCTTAAGTGATCCCTAACTTGCTGGGCTCCCACAGAATTTGCTGGTAGGCTTATGTCATGACCCAGCTCACAGATCCACCCTGGGTGGGACGAGTGGGGTCCGCAGAGGTTGTGTAAATACATTCGCTTGGGGCAAATTAAGGTGAGATGGCACCAAAGAATTGCATACTGGCTTATAATTTCGATGCATACAATCGTTTAGGGAAAAGGGAAAATGTGGGGTATACAATAGAATCAAGGGAAAAGGGAAATTACTTGGTAAAGACAATACATGAATATTTTACAATCCACTAATGATAGTAAATCTTATAGCAACGGGGTAAGATAGCATAACTACCTATATTACTAGGGTTAGTAATAAGCACCACTAAAATAAGCAATTTACATGAAAATCTACTAAACAAGCCCCCAGAAGGAGCTGGCATTAAACTTAACGGAATTATAAAAGAAAACAAGTCACTTGGTAAAGGCAATTCATGACAACACTACCAACCACCAAAAAACACCAAATCTTACAGCAATGTGATAACGACAGCATAATCTCCAACAATACTAAGAAACCCACAACCGCTCATAAAACTTGCAATTACTTAACCCACAACCATTTGCAACACTTGCAACACTTTTCAGTATTAAAATAGACAACCTACAGAAAACCTGCTGAAACAGCCGCAAAAGAAGCTGGCATAAAACTTATCAGGTGTTGCCAGACGTGCCAGAGAGAGAGAGATCAAGAGATGCTCGAAGAGAAAAAGAAAGCAAAAGGAGAGAAGAGAGAGAAAAGTTTTCACCACTCTTTGGATCCCTGGAGATAAGCGTTGGCATCTGGGGGGAGGGCATTGCTCAATCAGTCTGTCATTATCTCAGGAGTCCTCAGGTGGTAGCCCCCTTTCCCCCCTTTTGCTTGTTCTTACTCAGCAAGAGTTTGCAATCTTATTGTAAGAGTAAGACTGAGTCCATTGTTAGCGGCCTTGCTCAGCGAGCGTTTGCTACTTTGTTGTGAGAGCATGACTAATTTCTCTGCTTTGAGACATTACAAGGCTTCGCCTTATCGGAGCCTTGACAGTCAATTTGCAGTCTTTGTAAAACTGTATGAATTGTCGTTTACAGCTTAGGGCCCCAGAAGGCAGGTGGCTAAACCTTATCAATGAAAACTGAGACTAAAAAGGCATTGGAGCATTACAATGGGGAAAGAAGTGCCCATCTGAATTGAAAATTTTGTATTTATACATGCATACACACATATATAGAGATACCTACTGTCTGTGGAGAAGGCGGGGCAATCATAGAACAAGTTTTAAGGACTGCTTGGCATGGTTTCAGCTAAATGTTAAGCTAATGCTTTAGATTTTGTAGAAAGCCATTTAATAAGTCAGTTGTGGCAAGGTTTTGTTTTATTTTATTTTTAATCTAATCACCCTTTTCCTCACAAAGTAGCAGGTTAAGGATGAAGTCAGACTTTATTTACCTTTAAATGTGTTTGTATATGCTGAATAAGTCCCTTTAATTTTCAGGCTTTATTGATCAAATCAAGCCATTCACCAAGTGCTGAAGATCTAACATTACATAGCTGCTGAGGCAAACTCATTTTTAACAATGGTGCATTTAAAGTCAATGGACACAGTCCACACAGACCAAACATAGCCCATAGCTTCTTTCCAACACTGGTTGCATCACGTCACACTTAGAACGATTTAGAGTTTGACATTTTAGCTGTTCAAGGAGCCACGAAAGTGCAGAGTGGGCAAATATTTTTCTTACATAGATTGTAGAAGAAAGAAGAAACATTCCCTACTGTCTTCATTCAAAGCTGCCACTGGGGAAAAAAAGGAAAGCATTTTGTGCCTTTTCCTCAATCCAAGTCATTCCTGGAACACATTGATGACAAATTCCTACTCCAAGTGACAGAGGAGCTGATAGGAGTGGTGTTCTGGGGGACCTCATCCTCACCAACAAGGAGGGGCTCACAGGGGATGTGAAGGTCAAAGGCAGCCTTGGCTGCAGGACCATGAGATGGCAGAGTTCCTGATCTGGAGGGCAGGGAGAAGGTCAAAAAGCAAGCTTACAACCTTTTACTTTGGTAGACCAGACTCCAACTTCTTTGAGATCTGCTTGGAGTGTTCCTTGGGATAAGGCCATGGAGGGTTAAAAAGCCACTTAATATTCAAAACTCATCTGCTCTAAGCTCAAGAGCAGTCCATTCCAAAGAATATGAAGTCAGGTGAAAATGCCACAAGGCTTGCATGGATGAACAGGCAGCTCCTGGCCAAACTCAAACACAAAAAGGAAACAATACAGAGGGTGGAAGCAATGACAGGTAACCTGGGAGGAATAAAGAAACTTCATCCAAGGATGAAGTTAGGAGAGCTAAAGCCCAAATGGAGTTGAACTTGACAGGATGTCAAAGACAAAAAGAAGAGCTTGTAACAAGTACATAGGTGACAAAAGGAATATTAGAGAAAAGCAGGGCTATTCTGAAAGACAGGGGATCTGGTTACACGTGAGAGGAAAAAGGCTGAGGTTATGAATACCTTCTTCATCTTGGTCTTAACTAGAGAGATTGATTTTCAACAGTCCCAGGCCCCAGACACCTGGAGGGTAGTCTGGAGCAAGGAAGATTTGTCTCTGGTGAAAGAAGTTGAGGTTAGAGAATACTTAAGCAAACTGGACATACATACATCCATGGGGCCTGATGGGCTGCACCCACAAATGCCAAGGAAGCTGGCTAATGTCGCTGTGAGGTCGTTCTCAATAATCTTTGAATGATAATGGCAACTGGGAGAGATGCCTGAAGACTGGAGGAAAGCAAATGTCACTCCTGTCTTCAAGAATGGCAAGACGGACATGACAAGCTACAGGCTGGACAGCCTCACTTTGGTCACTGGAGAAGTTATGAGCTAACTAATCCTGAAAACCGTTTCCAGGCACATGAAGGAGAAGGCAGTAATCAGTAGTAGTCAGCATATATTCACAAAGGAAATACCATCCGTGCCCAACTTGACAACCCTCTACAATGAAATGACTGGCTTGGTAGATGGGTGGAGGGGAGACCAGTGAATATTGTCTGCCTTAACTTAGTAAAGTATATAAATACCTGAAGGAAGGGTGCAAAGAGGGCAGAACCAGGCTCTTTTGAGTGTTTCCCAGCGACAGGACGAAAGGCAATGGGCCCAGAGTGAAATATGGGGGTTTCCTCCTGAACAGCAGGAAACATCTTTTTACTGTGGTGAGGTTTTTTGAGTCTCCATTGCTGGAGATACTCAAAAACCATCTGGACTCTAGGTGGTTCTTCTTGAGCAGGGGTTTGGACTAGGTGATCGCCAGAGGTCCCTTCCAACCTGTACCATTCTGTGAATCTGTCATAACCTTTCATGCTGAAATTATTGGCTTGGTACACAAAGAGAGGGAAGTACATATTTTCTACCTATATTTCAGGAAGGTTTGTGACACTGTCTCCTATGAAATCCTCACAGAGAAGCTGATGGATCAACAGACAGTGAGGCAGATTGAAAACTAGTTGAACAGCAGTCTCAGAGGGTGGTGATCAGTGGTACAAAGTCTTGATGGAAGCCAGTAAATAGTGGAGTACCCAAGGGTCTGTTACTGTTTCCAAGCCTGTTTAAATCATCATTAATGATCTGGACGATGGGACAGAATGTACCTTCAGCAAGTTCATCAATGACATAAAACTGGGAGGAGTGGCTGATATGCGAGAGGGTCGTGCTTGCATCCATAGGGACCTCTACAAGTTGGAGAAGTGGACTGACAGAAAGACCATCAAGTTTAACAAAGGAAAGTGAGAATTCCTGGCTCTAGGAAGGAACAACCCCTTGTAGCAGTGTATGTTGGCAGATGAACTAGTTGGAAAACAACTCTGCAGAAAAGGATGGGGAGGGAGTGGCACACAGCAAGAACAAGAGTCAGCACCATGCCCATGTGGCAAAGAATGCCAGAACTATGCTGGGCTGCAAAAGAAGTCTTGCCAGCAGGTCAAGTGAGGTAATCCTTCCCCTCTCCTCAGCACTGGTGAGGCCACTACTGGAACACTGTGCTCAGCTCAGGGGTCCCAAGTGCCAGAGAGACGTGGAGCATCTAGAGTAAAACAAAGGATCACTGAGACGATGAAGGAACTGGAACATCTCCTGTAGGAGGAAAGACTGGGAATGCAGGGACTGTCTGGCTTGGAGAAGGGAAGACTCAGGGAAGGATCTCCTCAAGGTTCCCAAACAGCTGAAAGGAAGGCGTAAAGGAGACAGAGCCAGGATCTTTTCAGTGGCACCCAGTGACAGACTAAGAGGCAACGGGTAGAAACGGAAACAAGGTGGGTTTCTCGTAAACATGAGGAGACACTCTTTTACTGTGAAGATGACTGAGTACAGCAACAGGTTGCCCAGAGAGCTGATGCACTCCCTGCCCTTGAAGACCTTCAAAAACCATCTGGCCAGGGTCCTGGCCAGCCTGCTTTACTTAAACATGCTTGAAAGGGGGCCTTGGACATGGTGATCTCCAGACGTCTCTTCCAACCTCAACTACTCTGTCATCTCAGGGGCTTTCCCTCCAGTGACAAGGGGTGAGTCTTTCTCCCCTGACAGGAGCCCTTGAAGGAGCCAAGTCAGGGCACTCCATTGGCACCGAGGAGCTCATTGCTGGTCTGCCCATTGCTGGGACTTTGTGCTTGGGGCACCAACCTCTCATCACAGGACCTGACAAGCCTGAGGTTAAAACCCACCCTTGAGAAGGCAGTAAGCATCCTGCAGAGCAGGCTTTCCCTCTTTAAAAGGGCATTAGCCTTCCTACCCAGGCAGTTGTCCAGGGGCAGCCCCCAGCACTCCTGTAATGACACCAGGGAGCAGCTGTGGCTGCCCCTCACCTCGTTGCTCTTCAGCAGCCGCAGGCTCAGTCCTCACGCATTTTGTCCAGAGTTCCTTTGCGTGCACAGGCAAGGCGTGCAAGCTCCAACAGGACCTTTGTCTTGCTCTTTGAGCTTTGGCGCAGGGGAGAGTAGCAGCTGTGGGCGCTGAGCAAAGGCAGACCCTTCCAGCACTCCTCTCCTGAGCAGCAGGGTTGTACAAGATGAAGGCCAGAGCTCTCTCCTAGTTTGAACCACTCTGTGACTCTGTGAACAGGGCAGCACATAGAAATCTTAATAGTTATTCGGTGTTTTTACATACAACTGGATAGACAAGTAGTTGCCAAGTAGTAATATTTGCAGAACAGAAATTACAGAAGTAACTACTGAAGGAGCTCCAGTTTTCAGATTCCCAGTTCATGACCTCGTTGAAAAGTCTTTTCTCAAGTGTTGCTGGACATACTTTTCCTACTTTAGAGGCTTAAGTAAGGGAAGAACAACAGAGCCTCAAGGTTTTTTTAGAGTACTCTGAAATATAAACAGCCAAATCAACAGGAAAAATACATGCAAATTCATCTTTTTCCAAGAGTGGCACTGCACAAATAAAGCAATGGAGCTAAAATAATTCCATGATTCATTAAAATCGGTAGTCAAAAGCTGCCTATCTCTTTACAAGTGTGAAATACTATCACACTATCCATCTCTTTATTGCACCTTAAGATGGAGTTGTCCATAACTACTCATTGAGCAAAGCATCATATTTCAGATTAATTTGTGAAATCTAATAAAGTTGCCATTAGTTTCCCAATGTGTTCTCATGGAGGACACAAGTTCATAAATATAAGCATTGCTATCCCTAGAGTGTTCACACAGATCTTCCTTCTAATGCTTCCCTTTCCCCAAAAAGCTGACATTTTGCTGTGTAAGTGGAAAAAGGCTCTAGGTTGTAGCTGATTATAAATTCCTATTAAGAATTTCAAGGGAAATAAAGTTATTCCAAGAAGAAAAGAAGGAAAGTGTTGTTAAAAGTCAGATTTTAAAGATAAAATAAAAACAAAACCAAAAAATAAAGAAAAATTTTAAAAAAGAAAAAAGTAAATAAGGGGAATATGCTTGGTTTAATATTCCACTTCACCTTGTAATTAAAAGTTCTACATCATTGTGGTGGGTTAACCTTGGCTGGATGCCAGGTGCCCACCAGACCACTCCGTCACACTGCTCCTCAGCAGAACAAGGGGGAAGAAAATGAGAGGAAAAGCCTGTGGGTCAAGATAAATGCAGTTTAATTACAGCAAAAGCCAAGGCCATGCATGGAAGCAAGGAAAACAAAAGATTTTATTCTCTACTCCCCATCAACAAGTGATGTCCAGCCATTTCCCAAGAAGCAGGGCTTCAATATGCGTAGTGGTTGTTCCTGGAGACAGATGTCGTAACAATGAATGCCCCATTCCTCCTCCCTTCCCTTAGCTTTTATTGCTGAGAGGACACCATATGGTATGGAACATCCTCTTGGTCAATTTGTGTCAGCTGTCCTTGCTCTGTCCCCTCCCAAGATTCTGCCCACCCCTGCGGCCCTGAGTCTGCTGCGGGCGGGGGGGGGGGGAGGTATTTGGGAGACAGCCTTGACCTGTGTGAGCACTGCTCAGCAGTCACCAAAGTACTGCTGTTATCAATACCTGTCTAGCTACCAATGCAACACACAGCACTGTGAGGGCTTCTATGGGGAAATTAACTCTACCTCAGCCAGATCCAAAACAATCATCTTCAAAATGTTAAATATTTTAACATATTTTAAAATATTAAATATTTTTAAATATTTTACAGTCTTCATCACAGTTTTCACATATTCAGATTCAAATTATCTGGTTGCTGTATTTTTAAAAAAGAAGAATATATAAGATACTAGAGGAAAAACTAAAGCTGCAATCACACACTGATTTCATACCCAATCTTTAACATCTTTACATTTTTCTTAAGGTCTAACTTAATTCTGGGTATAGACATAAAGTCCTGTGATAAATCTGTTACATACTTTACAAAACATGGTCAGCAGTGAAACTTAAGTCTATTCAAGTTTTTCATACATGTTACAAACCTGGTTACAGACCAACACTTCACAGCACAATCTGCATCCTAAATACAAGATAAGCAAACAAACTGCAAGGGGTGTAGTAATCTCACAGTACACAGCTCTAAAAAATCTTTGCTTGAAGCTTACTGTTCTTAATTAAGGAAAAAAACTTCATCAGAATTTAGGGATAGAATAGAATAGAATAGAATAGAATAGAATAGAATAGAATAGAATAGAATAGAATAGAATAGAATAGAATAGAATAGAATAGAATAGAATAGAATAGAATAGAATAGAATAGAATAGAATAGAATAGAATAGTTACGCTTGGAAGGGGCTTACAGCCATCATCTAGTCCAACTGCCAAACCAATTCAGGGCTGACCAATAGCTAAATCATTTTATTAGCAGCATTGTCCTAATACCTCTTAAACACTGACATACTTTGGACATCTACCACCTATTTAGGAACCCTGTTCCAGTGTTTGACCACTCTCCCTGTAAAGAAATGCTTTCGGGTGTCCAGACTAAACCTCCTCTGACACAGCTTTGAACCATTCTCACACATCCTGTTGCTGGATCCCAGGGAGAAGAGATCAGCACCTCCCTCTCCATGTCTCCTCCTCAGAAAGCTGCTGAAAACAATGAGGTAGCCCCTCAGTCTCCTTTTCTCCAAACTAGACAATCCCAAAATCCTCAGATGCTTTTTGTAGGACATTCCTTCCAGACTTTTCACCAGCTTTGTTGCCCTTCTCTGGATGCATTCAAGGACCTTCACATCTTTCTCAAACTACGAGGCTACGAACTGCACACTGTGCTCCAGTTGAGGCTGCACCAACACTGAACACAGCGAGATAATCACCTCTTTTGACCAGCTGGTTACGCTGTGTTTGGTGCACCCCAGGATGCAGGTTGCCCTCCTGGCTGCCAGGGCACACTGCTGGCTCATGTTGAGCCTGCTGTTGACCAACACCACCAGGTCCCTTTCTGCAGGGCTGCTCTCCAGCCTTTCCTCTCTCAGTTGCTACTTGTGTCTGGCATTACTCCATCCTGGGTGCAGGATCTGGCATTTGGAGTTGTTAAATTTCATCCCATTAATCATTGCCCCATGCTGCAATCTATCTAGGTCCCTCTGCAAGTCCTCTTATCCCTCAAGGGTCGACAGCACCTCCCTGTTTGGTATCATCAGCAAACCCACTAGTGGTGCATTCAACTTCTGCACCATTGACCAACATTGAAGGGAGCTGGCCATAGAATTGAATGCTGAGGAACACAGACGGTGACCAGTCGCCAAACAGATGTAGCCCCATTCACTTTGGGGTCCTTTGAGCCCAGCCACCCAGCCGCGCCTTCACCCAGTGAGCTGTAAACCCACTCACCCCACAGTTATCAACTTGTCCTGTCCAGAAGGATGATGTGAGGGACAGTATCAGAAGCCTTACTAAAATTCAGAAAAGCTGCATCCACTGCATCCACTGCCTTCCCTTCATCCTTATCATAGAAGGGTATCAAATCCATTAGGCAGGACTTTCCCTTTGTGAACTCATGTTGGCTGTGCCTGATGATTGTATTATTCTTTAAATGTCTTTCAACAGTACCCAGTATAATCTTCTCCATAATTTTTCCAGGTACTGAGTTTAGACCAACAGGTTTGTAGTTCCCTGGGTCTTCCCTCATGCCCTTTTTGTAAACTGGAACAACATTGCCTAGCTTCCATCTAGTGGGGACCTCCCTAGACTCCCTTCGGTAGATGATTGAGATGGTGATAAGACCTGTTAGCTCCTTCAGTACTCTGGGATAAATCCCATCAGGCCTCATGTACTTATGAACATTCAGTGATATAACTCATCCCTTACACTTCCGGTGTCCACAAACAGAAAGTCACTGTGCCCACAGTCATGGTCCTCTGACTCAGAGGAACAGACAGCCAAAGGTTTATTATTAGTATTAAAGACTGAGGGGGGAAAAAGCATTGAATGCCTTCACTTTTTCTTCATCTCTGTTTGCCAAGTGACAGCCTCCAATAGGTGTTAGTCCAATATTTTCCTTAGTCCTCCTCTTGCTATTGACATACTTTTAAAAACCTTTTTTGTTGTTTGACACAATACTGGCCAGTTTCAACTCTAATTCAGCTTTGACCTTTCGTGTTTTCTCCCTGCGTGTATGAACTATGGCTCTGTAATCTTCCTGTTGTCTGACCTCACTTCCAGAGCTCATGCAATTTCTTTTTCCTCTTGAGCTGCAGCCCAGGCCAGCCCAACCCAGCCCATTGCAAGGCAGCCCAGCCCATGCCTGCCAAGCCCAGCAGAGGCCAGCTCGGGCGCAAGCCAGGTGAGTCCAGGCCAGACCAGCTCAGCCCGGACCAGGCCAGGGCAGGCCAGCCCAGCCTGGGCCAGGCCAGCCCAGACCATCTCAGGCCTGCCCAGACTGGGCCAGACCATAGCAGATAAGCCTAGGCCAGGCTGGCCCAGCCCATCCCATCCCAGCACGGCCAAGCCTGAACCAGGCTGGCCCGGCCCGGCCCTGTTCGTGCCAGGCCTGCCCAGGCCAGCCTGGGCCCAGCCAGCCCTGCCCCACCGAGGCCGGCTCGGGCCCGGGCCAGGCCAGGCTGTTCCAGGCCTGGCCAGCCCAGGACAGCCGAGGCCGGGGCAGCCTAGCCTGGGCTAGGCCAGGCCAGGCCATGAACGGCTTAGGGCGGCCCAGCAACGACCAGGCCAGGCCATCCAAACTCAGCCCAGCCCAGGCCAGGCAAGGCAAGACCAGTCCAGGCCAGGCCAGCCAGGCCAACCCGGTTCAGCCTGGGTTGGTTCAGGTTGGGCTGGGCCAGCCCAGGCTGGGCCAGGTCAGGCCAGGACAGGCCAGGCCAGGCCGGGTTGGCACGGTCAACCCAGGTAGGCCCAGCCCAGCTCACCCCGGCTTGGTACGGCCCATGCCAGGCGAGGCGAGGCCGGCACAGCTCAGCCCGAGGCAGACCGGCCCAGCCCAGTGCAGGGCAGCCAAGCCCAGCACAGGGCAGTCTGGGCCAGGTCAGGCCAGGCCAGGCCAGGCCAGCTCAGGCCAGGCCATTCCAGGCCAGGCTGTGCCTGGCCATCCCAGCTCAGCCAAAACCAAGCCAGGATTGCCCAGCCTGGGCCAAGCCACGCCATGCCAGGCCAAGCCAGCCCAGCCAGGGATAGGCCACCCCATGCCGGGCCAGGCAAGTCTGGCCCGGGCCGGGCCAAGCCACGCCAGGCCAGGCCAAGGTGGGCTAGGCGAGGCCAGACGAGGCCAGCCCACCTCAGCCCTGGCCACACCGGCCCAGCCCAGCCCAGGCCAGTCAAGCCCAGCCCCGGCCAGCTCAGGCCCAGGCCAAGCCATGCCAGGTCAGGCCAGGTCAGGCCAGGCCAGACCAGGCCAGGCCAGGCCAGGCCTGGGCCAGTCCAGGCGAGGCCAGCCCAGGCCAGGCAACCACAGCCCAGGCCACACTACCACAACCCAGGCCACTCCACCCAGGACAGGCCAGGCCATTCCAGGTCAGCCAAACAAGGCCCAGCCAGGCCATGCCAGGCCGGCCCAGCCAACCAAAGCCCAGCCAGGCCAGTTCAGCCCAGCCCAGGCCAGGCCAGGCCATTCCAGGCCAGTCCAGCTCAGATGCAACAGACTCCAAATAGCACCAAGTCATTTCTGCTTGCACCAGGCTGCAATTGTTCCCAAAGACAGTGGGAATTGACACTTAACTGCAGCCAGAAAAACCAAGGCCTTTCTGCCAGTTAGCTCCATTATCAGTTATTCTAGTCTTGTTGGTTAGTAGACGATTCCCCAATGCGGCAGTATAGAAAACCGGAGATATCTAACTGACTTTGACAACAATGCTTCAAAAGATCAAACCAGCTGTACCAAGTATAGGATGTGGCCAACAGAGAAACAAATCTATTTTGCTTGTACACTGAAAAGCACTTACAGCATGTTACATTAACTGATGACCTGTAGCTATGGAGTTTTCATAAAATTGCTTTATTGGTCAATAAAGTATCCAAAGTACCTGTTCTGATAACACAAAAATGTAAAGTCCATCACCCTGTTAAGTTTCGTAGAGAACCATAATCATTTTTGAAACATGCAGATAATAAAATGCAAATTACTCTTGTTTACGTGATTTTAAGATTATAGCAAAAGCCAACAACCAGTGAATTCACTAACAAAGTAGAAGCATCTATTTCTAACTCATCACGGACGTGAAGTAGAAGGGTTCAAGGCACATATGAAGAATTGGCCGTTATTTGTGATTCACTAGACTGTGCTGCTTCCGTCACCCTTGCAACTTAAAATAGCCACTCATACTCAGGAAAATAGTCAAGCACAGCATATTTTTCCAAAAGCTCATTATGCTGCCATTTACTTCTTTCTCACTCTCTCTTTTAACCTGTGTTCATTGTAGAGGATATTTATGTGCAAAACAGTGCCTGCTTTCCAATTAAATTTCTCCTTCCTGCCTGGTCTATGCAGGGATGACAATAACCCAGTGACGTATGCACTGAATGGCAGATTATGGCATCTGAATCACCTCACGGGTGAATGTCACAGAAGCTGTTAAAGCACTCAAAAACACTTATCGTGATTATTATATAGAAAAGCTGGTCACTTACTTAGATATTTAAATAGGAGCTGAGCTCTCTGGAGAACCTCTCTGTATGGGCCCATCTCTGCAAGGCACTGAATGCCCTCCTATCCTCTCCACCACAAAAGCAGCATACAGGAGTTTTTTTCTCAAAGTAGCATTTGCTGCTCCTCAGCTTAAGTGCCAGGTTTCTGTGCATTGGTACATGTGGGCTCATACAGCATCTGAGCAGGATCCTCAGCAAATGCAAATTGTTATAGTTGCAGTCACACCAATGAAGCTATGCCTGTTTAGAACCGACATAGGTCTGGTCCACTTTGTAAAATAAATAAATAAAAAATTAAATAAAAAATAAAACAAAAAAAAAACAAAAAAAAACAACCCAAACTGAAAGGCCTTGCAAGGAATTTTCCAGCTCAAAACAGGTTTTTTTTTTCATGTGAGTTATAAACCTTTGGAAGCAGCAGGTTTATAATGGAAATGCTGACACAACTTTAGCTATAGCGTTGCAAATGGCAATGCTATAATTAAACTTCGATCTTCTTTGGAAAAAAGGAAGAGGGAGGTTATTGTTCAATGAACTGCTCTGTCATTTGCTGCAGTGATTCTTAATTGTGTCTCATTACTGCAAGATGATCATTACTCTACTTGTCTTTCTGATTTAGAGACCACTAAAACTGTCTTGTAACAAGCAGCCGTCTCCTATGCAACAACAGTCCTTTGGCTCTCACCCTCATTACTCAGAATCTGTCCAATTATTTGTCATTAAAGTAATAAAAAGGACTGCAGCAGAAAATGTGGGAGGTAATTGTTGGAGGCCTGCCGAGGAAAAAATGAAAACTGTTTTCAAGGCACTAGGAAAGTGACATTGTTAATTAAGAGTTAGAGAATATGCAAATCAGCCACAATCTCAAGAGACTGTAATAAAATAGAGAAAACATTATTATCATTTGAGGTAAAAGAAGACAGAGTTACCTAGTCAGTGTCAGGTTTAGTCACTTTCTAAGAACAGTAGTGGTAAAAAGGTGCAAGCCCCAAACAAAACGAGCAGTTGGGTGTGTTTCTGCAGAAGCTGGCCTTCTAATGTTTTCTAGCTCAGAGCTAGGGAAGAAGGTAATAGTATAAGATCCCACATTAGGATTTTCCATAAATCGCATTTGTTTAAACATTGGATATACACACTCCATTTTCTTCACAAAATGGCAGAAACAATATTGAACAAGTGCGTGTTCATTGTTTATTTATATAATGGACTTTGTTGTAATTTGCTCTCCACTTCATGGATTCATTTATTTAAGCAGAAAGAGAGAGAAAGGGAGAGAAGGAGAGGGGGTGAGAGAAACAGACAGAAAGCAAGAGGAGTACAAGGAGCCTACGCAATTAAAAGGAAAAACATTGCTGGTGTCTTTTCAACTAATTATTTATGCAACAAATTCATACAGCAGTTCTGAATGACATACTCTTAAAGGGAAGATGACTGAAAGCAGCTGTAATTTGGGTGGACTGTCAACACACACAAAAGTGTTGCCCATGACTTAGCACATTCAAGCCCAAAAGAAGCAATCTTCTTTTATGCTGAGCTTTAAAATAGGAAAAGGATATCCAAATCTGTGGGGAAAACAGTTGAAATCTGAATTAATTGACTTAACTGATTTTAGCTGGACTATAAAAGATTGTTTTCCACAGCAGAAATGCATGCACAGGAAGGCGGGATCTGATGGAGATCTTGTTTGGGCTGGAGAGGGAAGACAGAGCCACCTTTCAAAGCATCATAGATTCATACAATTCATACTGTATAAGGACCACCGAGGAGACATTCGGCCAATGGCCAGTCCATATTCAAGTTTTTGTTGAGGTTTCTCAGGGCTTCTGAGAACAACCTCATGAGTAACTTTTCCCTGTCCCTCGTGTACATCTCTGCTTTCCTGCCTGCTGAAATAAGTGCTGCTTAACATGCAGGCTTGAGTCTGACAGGAAAAAACAACTCCTTTGGAAAGATACATGTATGGAAGCAAGCTGGTAGACAAATTGTGGCTTTGGGACAGCCTTGATAAGGTAAATACTGGTAAACAAAGTGTTGGACCTTATACTTTAGGAAAAGAGAAAGGCATATTTAGATTTGCATAGACCAGATATCTTCCTTTTTTACCCACTGAGGTGTAACACAGGATGATCAGGCAGAAAACACAGGATAGCCTGACACTCCAGCAATAGTGGAGTCAGTGAAAGCTTGACCGTTGTGTAGAGAACTAGGCTGTAGCAAAGTTTAGTCTCCTTTAGCTGGCAAGCAACCAAGGTAAATTATGCTAAGCAGATAAATCTAGTTATTCTCAAATAATCAGAATCCATTTCAGAGTTTTTGATTAAAAGTAACTTGAAGAGGTAATCATATTTCTTAACATAATGTATAAAGTCATACTTCCTGTGTTTGAGAGGTTCCAAGTAATGATGCATGATGTCTGTGCCATTAAGTGAAACTGTTTACATGATGAGCAAGTTCTCAGGAATGAAGAAAATTGGCTGAGCAGCTGATCAGCCACTAGCCTTTCATGTTATAGGCACTTCTTTCTGAAATTAGTTTTGAGACTAAATGAACATAATGTTTTCTCGAGGAAATAAGCCTGGTGATTTCAGTGCAGCTTTCTGTCTCAAAATCTGTTTCCCGTTGATTACCTGTGCTGAGAAAAAGATAAAGATTAGCAAGGAAAAATATAACATCTGACTTTTTAAGATTTATGCAAAATACACTATATCTAGGGGCATTTATCTGTTCCATATTTGGCATCTCTTTAGGAACTGAGAATTTTAAAACAATAACAACAGAATACAGAAAGTGAGGGAAGGTTGAAAGTAAGTCTTAGTGAATTCATAAATGAGCAGAATGGGAATATGAAGTAATTGTAGCTACACCCTCAACCTCAAACATTCTACAACTGAGCATTAAAACATACATTATAGGTATAATGAAAATACATGGCACTATTTATTCGAGGGTTGGAAAATTAAGGAAAAACAGTCTAAGGTAGATATTCACTGTCTGAGCTTTGAAGGTGTCTTCCCAGAAAGCAAAATAAAAATGTATAGACACTGTATGTAATCTTAAATTGCCACTTTGGGCAGCTCTCCAGACAATTGCAGCTGGAATACTTTGTCCTAGGACAGAGAGAAAATCTCTATCCTACAACCAGGCAGGATAGTGACTGCAAAATGCACAGAATAACTCTAGGATACAAAACTAACTCCAGAAAAAACGCAGCGAATTGACATCGGGTTGTTCTCTCTTGTAGCACAGGAGAATAAGAGATTTTTTTGTTTGTTTGTATGTCTGAGATGTCTAGAACATCTTTTGTCAGTCTTTTCTGAAACTGCAAAACTATTCCAGATGTATTTGGTTAGAATGGAAGTTCATACAGCTAGTGTAACCTTACATGCCCAGTAAACTCATTTTTTAAATGGTACACAATGAACAAAACCCCACTGCACAGAGTCAGTATTTTCAGAGGTTCACATCTCAGCCAAATCAAAACTATTTTTTTGAGTGACAGCATTCACTGTGTTTCTGTTTACGTCTTTTACATCCCACTCACCACTTCTGAAGTCTCAAATATTTCAGAGATGTTGAAGTAAAGATTGCAAACATGATTCAGAAGAAGAGAAAGTGTTTTATCAGTCTGTTCCTGTGGGAACACATACTGAAATATTTTCCTGTCCTTCTACCACTCTTAAAGACTTACCAGGAGAGCTACACTGGAATACAGACAAGTTCAAAAACAGAACAGAATAGGAAAGGTCCCAAAAATAAGAATAAAATAATTTCTAGTCTATTTTAATTACAAAACTGTAAAATACAAACATGTGAATTGTGTTTGTAGCTACTTGTAAGGAATAAGCACACTTTTTTGTGTAGCCAGTCTTGGTTTTATTCAAGAAGTTGCATTGCACATTTTCTCTGTTTTCCCAGTTTTCAAACCCAATTATAAGTTATAAAAATAAAAATATAATCAAACTGTAAAGTTACAGTCTAGGAAGCTTTGTTTTATTTTTAGGATATGTTAAGTATTCTTTCTAGCATACGATAAATTACAGATGGTGTTGTTTATTTTTTTTTCAATTTGCCAGTTCTGACAGTGCAAGGTTATGACCTTCATTGTAAATGTAGGCCTGTTCAAGTTAACACTTGTCTTTCATTTGCCATTTTTCTGCCTCTCATCCTTTGCCTTTCTCCCATTTCCCTTTATTACATCCTTTTTATTATTATTATTTTGGACATGGTGTAAAATGATGCACATTAAAGGTATGGCCCTCCATCCTCCTCTTGTTTCCCCAAGATTAGTTTTTTCAGTATTAAGTGGACAGCATGCCACTGTTGCAGACAATGTCATTTACAGATTGATTTTTTTTCCTAGTGCTTGGAAACTCTGAGAGGACGCAATTTCGTCAGGACTGTGAATTCTAACAAACTGAAAATAAGACTCTTCTCAGTCTCTGTTCTAAGCTTTTCATTAGATCTAAATCCCTGTTTTCCTTCTGAAAATTAAATGAAGAAATTTGAAACACTGATATCCCATTCTGTCTTCAACAATTTAAAGTGCAAAGTTTGTGTATTCATGCTCCTAGCTCTATAATTTAAATTTTACTATACTGGATAAAAAGTTCATTTACTCTATCAGAATACTTTTGATAAGCTGCACAAAAAAAATGAAAAATACGGAAGCAAGCTTCTGTTCATCTAACACATTGCAAATGTTTTTCACTACCTGTTGCCCTTTTGCTTTTTCAAATAAAGTATATAATTAGTTTGACTATATTCTTTCCTTGAAGATAGACAGGGAAATCTATGACTTGTGAAGGTAGAAAACAAAGAAATCAATAGGTGCCTGCCTCAGTGGAAACCTGAGGGGATTTGTAAATGTGTCAACAGGAGCTGCCAGTTGTGCAATGAGAAGCTATTTTATGTTCTCCCTTAATTTTACTGGGTTTGTCACATATTATCTGTTGATTCTGATTTAAAAATCTGTAAAAAATAAAATACAACAAACTCTGCTCACTTAGGGAGTTGAGAATACACTGGGAATCTACTCAGCCATTTATTGTCAGTGAGTTTTGACTCATATTCATCTACTTTAACAAATACTTCCCACACCCACACACAGGCTCAAGGACACTTATAAATAAAGCTTACCTATACAAAAGGCAGGAAATACTAAAGTTATGAAGGGGCTGGGGAAGAAAATGAAGGAAACCTTGGGCAGAAGAAAGACACTGTCAAACTATTTGTCATTTTTCACTCCTGGAATGCATCACTTCTGATTAAAATCTTTTGCCCTACCCCTTCTCCCCCTCTTTTTTTTTCATAAGTACTGTGCATCTCAGAATAATTTGTTACACATATAGATCTTTAAGATTAAGAAGGTACATTCCGATTAGTGTAAGTTCTTTCAGCACAGCTATGCTTTCCTATAAACTAGCAGCCTAAAGCCACCAGAGGAAATGAACAATATCATTTATTTCAGTTTCTTTGATTTACTGTAGCAGAGAACCAGCACTCCTGGGTTTTAAGCAGAGGTTCAACTACCTGCTTCTACGGGAAAATACTATTAATTAATGATAGGGTACCTCACTTCAAATGCAATTTTATAAATCTTCTGTCAACTTACATTAGAAATTAGCTCAACTTTGAGATCTGAACAGGTCCAAGCCCACAGGATACACATATCCAGAGCCAAACTTCATCTGGGTAAACATTCTGTTCCGGTTATTTGCTCTTGCCAGATACCATGAAAGAGATTCTTTATATTACGTATGGGAAGTGCAGCCTGGGCTCATAATCTGCATTCTTGTTTAGTCAAGAGTTTTATTAAATAATTTTAAGATGCAAAAGAATAACCACATAAAAAAAATAATGCACTAAC
Organism: Pterocles orientalis; assembly: GCA_011057875.1. NCBI lineage: Eukaryota > Metazoa > Chordata > Aves > Pterocliformes > Pteroclidae > Pterocles > Pterocles orientalis. The sequence continues at coordinate 516,906 of WKFP01015227.1, forward strand.
TTGTTATGGGAAGACACCTACACTCATGTGGAAGGGATTGTCTAGATCATATTAACCTGGTTATTGATGGATAGCAAGCTATACTATTTTAAAAATAACATTAGACTCTCCTCAGCTTTTCTAAAAAATAATAATAGAATTAAAGCCTGGTCCTGATTATGAACATCAGCTGGACCACATCTTAATAATAATGAATTTTGTTTAGAGCCCACGTATTACCACCGCTGACAACAACACTAAACTGAAAAAAGAAAAAAAAGAAATAAATAAAAAGATATAGCAAAGAGGAGCAGCTAGATCAATTAAAAGACTTGCTGAGTTGAAAAGGAAGTCAACAAGATTAAAAGGAACAGGCACATGAGAATTTTAGAAGCTAAGAGAACCATGAGAACTGGGGTTGTGAAACAAGGTTGAAATAAACAATAGGACAAAGATTATCACACTCTCACAAGGATGCACTGTATCTGGCCCTTTGCAATTATTTTCTAGCATTCCCACAGTGGGGAGCACACTAGGTATGCACAGAAACAGTCATTGCTATAAATAAGTACTTTAGATAAAACCTGAAAACAGAACCATCCTCTCTCCTCCATTACTCCACCTGTAAGATACAGCTAACTTCCCTCATCTTCAGTGACACAGCTGACAGGAGCAAAACAGGAAAAAGGCACATTGTCTGGTTTTGGACCCTTCCACTGCCACCTCCTGTCATTACTTCTGAGACTTAAACAGTAAGTTGCAGGCACCTATATATGTGATTATTTGATGAGATCTTTATTCTGTTTACAGCCTGTTATTATTGCACCTTGCGTAAGTCAAGCAGAGGCTTGCAGTCTAATTATTGTAGTCTTTCAATCTACTTCTGTGACTTCTGTCAACAGAATTGGACCCAATGAGATCTTGTTGTCCACACCATTTTCGGTAAAACCAGAGCCATTTAGAAATACTCAAATACTTCTTTTGCCCTGTAAAACTAAAGATAGCTGTAATGGATTGCTATGTGTATTTTTATGTGTGCAATGTTCTGAAAATAGGAATCTAAATAGCATAACAAGGTGTTTTCCATATATCGTGTTGGAACGACTCTGATGCCCTCATGTGGGAGAAACATATTTTAACACCTGCCAATTTGTCTGGAAATTCGTGCTAGGAATCAAATGAATCCTTGCACAAAATTTGAGGAAAAGATTTTGATATTAAGAACATAATAAATTTTATTTCCATTTCAAATTGAGTAGGAATATGCTCCAAATACATTTAAAAAAAAGGCACAAAAATTTTTTCATGCAAGAAGTCTTTCAGCATCTTGAAAAAAATCGGGTAACACACAAAATGTGCATCATTCTTATGAAAGGCTTTGCTTCCTGTTATTTCTTATTGGAGTGTCAGGTCCTGAGTGTCCTGAGTTGTACTTTAGTTACCTGTTTAGTTAAAAACTCTTTTCAATAGTGAAAGAGTCATTAATCTCCCATTCTCACTTCAACCATCTGCTCTTCTAAATATGGTCCTTTTGAGTGGGAAGCCCAAATGTGGTGTTTAGGGGGCAGGAGATAAATCAAAGAGTGAAAAATTAAAATCTATTTTTCTTTTGCTTAATTTCACTCACATCTGCAACCTGGGGTAGAATAGAATTGTAAAAACTTGCCATCATACTGAATATCTCTCTGTAGCTTATTCTTCTTGTCACACTGAACACGAATGAAAAGAAGATCTGTTGAAGATGGTTATATCTGCATTTGAAAATGTATCATTACTACATATTTTTACTGAAATTATATCAAGTTGTTTCAGTAATAACCTATATTTCTACACGTATTATAAACACCCAGAAAAACACCCAGTCACAGAAGACAAAGGCAGTGACTGGGAGAAGGAAGAACTGCCAGCTGTAGGAAAAGATCAGGTTCAAGCCCGTTTCAAGAACCTGAAGGTGCACAAGTCCATGGGACCTGATGAGATACAGCTGCAGGTCCTGAGGGAACTGGCAGATGAAGTTGCCAAACCACTATCCATCATATCTGGGAAGTCGTGGCGCTCTGGCGAAGTTCCCACAGACTGGAAAAGGGGAAACATAACCCCCATTTTTAACAAAGCAAATAAGGAAGACCCAGGAAACTACAGGCCAGTCGGTCTCACCTCTCTGCCTGGCAAGATCATGGAGCAAATCCTCCTGGAATCTATGCTAAGGCACATGGAAAGCAAGCAGGTGATTGGTGACAACCAACGTGGCTTTACCAAGGGAAAATCGTGCCTGATGAATTTGGAGGCATGCTATGACAGCGCCACAGTGTTGGTGGATAAGGGAAGGGCAACTGACATCATCTACCTGGACTTGTGGAAAGCCTTTGACACTGTCCCACGTGACATCCTTGTCTCTAGGTCGGAGGGAAGTGGATTTGATGGAAGGACCACTCGCTGGATAAGGAATTGGCTGGATGGTGGCACTGAAAGTGTTGTGGTCAATGGCTCAGTGTCCAAGTGGAGACCAGTGACAAGTGGTGTTCCACAGGGGTTGGTACTGGGACCAGTGTTGTTTAACATCTTTGCCAGAGACACGGACAATGGGATAGAGTGCACCCTCAGCAAGTTTGCCGATGACACCAAGCTGTGTGGTGTGGTGGACACGCTAGAGGGAAGGGATGCCATCCAGAGGGACCTTGACAGGCTGGAGAGGTGGGCCCATGCAAACCTCATGAAATTTAACCAGGCCAAGTGCAAGGTCCTGCACGTGGGTCAAGGCAATCCCAAGCACAAATACAGGTGGGGCGGAGAGTGGATAGATAGCATCTCTGAGGAGAAGGACTTGGGGGTATTGGTGGGTGAGAATCTCAACATGAGCTGGCAGTGTGCGCTTGCAGCCCAGAAAGCCAACCGTGTCCTGGGCTGCATCAAAAGAAGCATTAGCAGCAAGTCAAAGGAGGTGATTCTCCCCCTCTACTCTGCTCTTATGAGACCCCACCTGGAGCACTGTGTTCAGATGTGGGGCCCCCAACATAAAAAAGACACGGACCTGTTGGAGAGAGTCCAGAGGAGGGCCACAAAATTAATCAGAGGGCTGGAGCACCTCCCCTATGAGGACAGGCTGAGAGAAATGGGGTTGTTCAGCCTGGAGAAGGGAAGGCTCCAAGGAGACTTAATAGCAGCCTTCCAGTACCTGAAGGGGGCCTACAGGAGAGATGGGGAGGCACTCTTCATCAGGGAGTGTAGTGAGAGGAAAAGGGGTGATGGGTATAAGCTGAAAGAGGGTAGATTTAGACTAGACGTGAGAAAGAATTTTTTCACTGTGAGGATGGTGAGTTACTGGAACAGGTTGCCCGGGAAATTGTGGATGCCCCATCCCTGGAGGTGTTCAAGGCCAGGCTGGATAAGGCTTCGAGCAACCTGGGCTAGTGGAGGGTGTCCCTGCCCATGGCAGGGGGTGTGGAACCGGTGATCTTTAAGGTCCTTTCCAACCCAATCATTCTATGATTCTATGATTCTATGATTCTAAAAATAATTCCCCACACACCAAATACTTCAGAATTTGTGTGTTCTTGTGACCTGACTACATCAGAGCCTGTTAAAAAGAAAGATATAAGGGCTACATTGTTTAAATCAAAGGCCGTTCCTTGGGTTTTGTCCCCCAGATGGTCCAGATAAAAGTGATTACGTTCCCTCAGGAACTCCTTTATTTCTTTTCCCATGATAAAATATATATTGCAAAAAAATTACTTAAAGAACTCAGGGGTGTTTTTTCTGTTAAATGATCTGTGAACAGCCTATTTTCTGAGTGTATTCATTATTTCACCATAAATACTTTATGTGAAGATATCTGCCCAAGGGTCTACTGCAAACTATACACTTTGGTTACTGTATTTCTTTGATTATTTTTCATTTATTATTTGTGCTGTGTGACTAACTCACATGAGTTATATGGCATTGTTTCTGCTTTCCAATTATTTGACTGAAGAAAACCTTTTGAAAACAGGATACAGATTATTTTGGCATGAATAGCATATATGAATATTCTTATAAAGAATAATAATAACTCAGTATTCATTTAAACAAAAGTCGTTTCAGAGCAAGTGTTTGCAGCAAAAAACAGAAGGATAAACAGAAGCTTACATTTTTACCAGGCCAAAACCAATCTGAATTTTAGGCCATGAACATATTTTTTTCCCATTACTTACTCAGCTTTAGTCCCTTTACTTAAAAAAATGCTAAGGAACTAAAAAACACTACAGTTTCTAAGACAGAAAACAAATGAGTACAACACAAGAAAATAGTGATGCTACAACCATGAGTAAGCTTTTCAACTTTATACACAACCTTTAGACTGATCATTTAAGTTCTCATTTGTAATGAGAAGGAGACAGGACCATGGAGGTCCTTTTTTCCTAGGGCTGTATGATTTCCCATTTGAACTGATGCTAGAGATAGTATTGACAATAGCTGATCCATCAACAAACTGCCTTAGCCTGGAGTGGAATGTTACCTCTAGGTATATAAATCAATAGACTCTACATAATTTAAAACTTTACAATATTTCACACGTGTTTTTATATTTAAGTGCCACTTATCTAATATCATTGGAAGATACATCTCTTCAAATTATTATGGTAGACCCCACCTCCCAGCGCATGCCAAGAAACAGATACAAAGAAGTTGAATTCTGCTCCAATGACCAGAACTCTCAGATGTAGCCTGAAAGACACCCTTCAAAACATCACACCTCTTGTTTCCATACTCACAGAAGCTTGTGTGTGAGTACTGTATGATCAGGCCTTTATTTCTTTCAGGAATTACTGTCAGACAGTGAAGCAAACTATGGAGAATAAAAAAGATCTGCAAAGCAACAAGCATCTTAGAGGAATACCGTAGGATTTTCACTTTAAGAGCACACATCGACACTGACATAGTTGAATTCGCGTAGAGCATTTTCCATATATAAGGTGGGTTTCCTTTTAGGTCTAAGGGTGACACTTGAACAGACAGAAACAGCCTAGGAATAAAACCAATGAACCATGCTCTGGTTTTGAAGATAAGCTTTCAAATTCACACTGAAAATCTCAGAAAACTTGAGTACTCAAACTGACTTTTCTTTAGTACATTTTTTTCTGGATAGCTACCTGGCTTTGACTCTAGCCATCAAATATCCTAGGAAAAAGACTGTTCCTTTCTCCTACCTTGTGGGGAGGTCCTCACCAACTTAGGGCAGACCCTAAGATCACAAGAGATCTGGTCCATAACATTCCCACATTATATTCTGCCAAACTGGAACCTGCATCTCCTTGCATACTATGCTGGTTTTGGCTGGGATAGAGTTAGTTTCCTTCATAGGAGTGTAATGGGTTAGCCCTTGGCTGGGGCCAAACCACACATACCCGTTCACACAATTCATGCCCCCACCCAGTCCTAGGGGAAAGAATTAAAAGGGGTAAATGGAAAAGAGGACTCGTGGGTTGAGATAAGGACAATTTAATAACTAAACTACAATAATATTGAAAATAAAACTATCTACAAATATACAAATGAGTGATACACAGTGATACTGCCCCTCCCCCATCCGATGATCAAAGGCTCAGCCTGTTCCCAGCTAAGGATCCCAGAGAAGGGAGAGAATGAGTGATACACAGTGATACTGCCCCCCCACACCTAATGATAAAGACTCAGCCTGTTCCCAGCTAACGATCCCGGAACAGGGGGAATCGACCCCAGAGCAGGGAGGGGTCCCAAAACCTCTCAGAGCAGGGGGGAGGGTCCCGAAACACCACACTCACAGACCAGAGATAACAGTCTGAGCATCACAGAGCCGACTGGGGTATGGAGGGGTGGGGGGGGAAAGGCCTTGGGAGAGAGACCACCTGGACCCAGAAGAGATTTGAAACCGAAAGGCACCAGAGCCAAAAGAGACGATCTTCCAGAAGGGTCCTCACCTATATACTGAGCACGACATGTATGTTATAGAATAGATTATTGGTCACTCTGGGTCTCAATCTAGTAACTGGAGAACAAATCCTGGGCTAGTAGCTGGGGCTGTGCCCTCCCAGACCCCCCACCCTGTCTGCAGGGAGCAGGGAAGCTGAAAATATCTGACCTTGGCAGCAGCACAAAACATCCCTTATCAACTTTTCTGAGCACAAATCCAAAAAACAGCCTTTTGCTAGCTATTATGAAGAAAGTTAACTCTGTCTCTGCTTAACCCAGGACAAGGAGCTAGTATGGGGATACGTTTTGGATTTGTGATGAAAACAGTGCTGATATTACCAGGAGGTCTTAGTTACTGCTGAGCAATGCTTACGTAGAGTCAAGGCCTTTTCTGCTTCTCACACCAGCTCACCAGCAAGCAGGCTATGGCTGCACAAGAAGTGGGGAGGGGACACATCTGACTCCAACTGACAAAAGGGATATTCCATGCCATATGATGTCATGCTCTGCAATAAAATCTGGGGAGAAGAAGGAGGAAGGGGAAGTGTTAGTGGTTATGGTGTCTGTCTTCCCAAGTAACCACTATGCGTGGTGGTGCCCTGCTTTCTTGGAGATGGGTTAACACCTGCCTGCCAATGTGAAGCAGTGAATGAATTCCTTGGTTTGCTTTGCTTTTGTACACAGTTTTTTCTTTACTTCTTAATCTGTTTTCACCTCAACCCATGAGTTTTCTCCCCTTTAATCTTCTGATTTTCTCCCCCATCCCACTGGGGGCGAGTGAGTTAGCAGTAGTGTGGGGATTATTGCTGGCTGGGGTTAAAGCAAGACACTTTACAAACAACCTGAAAGAAGCTGGGCTCCCCATCTGTTAAAACTCGTGTTTTTCCTAACGACTAATATAATTTTATTATATCCTTCGATCTAACACTTTTTATATTTGCACTTTTTCTCTTTGTTGCAAAACCTACCTTTTTCTTCTATCTTTGCACAGTGCATTATGGACTTTGAATTTTAAGCAGTTCAGTATTATGTTACAATTTAAGAGTGAAAGTAAATGTTCACAGATCTTTGCATATAAGTTACACAATAAAAGGAAAAACTGGGTGAGAGAAAAAGGTATACTCTCCAACAGTAGTATATAACTATAAACAAATTACATTTGAGTAAGAGGAAATTTCCATCTTTTGGATATCTGTGAAATCTATCAGTATACTTTGGTGCTTTGGCCAACTCACTTCATATTCTGTCTGGAGGTCTGTCCCATGCCCATAGAAGAGAAGCCCTATAAGCTTGATAAACATCCATAGCTATGGACATAGCTATGAGAAACTTGTACTAAATGCAAGATAATCAGCATATTTAGCAGGAGAGAAACTTAAGTTAGGGTAGCTAAAAAGTACTTTCAACTGAAAAATATTGTATGATTAACTAAGGAAGCTGAAATGTGGTGATAAGAGCAGAGCTGTGTTATGAGAAAGAGATGTCCAGCTCTCAAAACATTTCAGTATTTTCAGTATTAATGAGGTAGATTGCATGAATAATGCTAATGGTGTTCCTGAGAAATAAGATCTGAAGCTGGGAAAAACAGCACATACTGTAAAAGTGAATACTGGAGGATACTTAAATGTAGAACTTCAGCAAGAGCAGTAATATAAAATTCAATAAAGATAATGAGTAAAGTGATTCATCTAGGAAAGGAGAACTAAAAGCAGATAAATTGGAGTAGAGAAGGTAGTTGGTAGAATAACCAGAGGCCTCTGTGGATGAATAAGGAGCTCCTGGACTTGATCAGGCACAAAAATAAAATACATAGGGAGTGGAAGGAAGAGCGGGTTGGCTGGGACATATACAAGGAGGCTGCCCAAGCAGCCACGTATCAGTTTAGGAAAGGTAAAGCCCAGATGGTAGAATTAAATCTAGCCAGGGACATAAAAGGGAACAAGAATTTCTACAAGTACATCGGTGATAAAAGGAAGACAAGAGAAGATGTGGGCCCTCTCCAGAAGGAAACTGGATACCTGGCCACAAGCAATGTGGAGAAGGCTGAGGTGATCAATGACTTCTTTGCTTTGGTCTTCACCAGCAAGGGCTCTGGCCACGTCATCCAAGTTGCAGAAAGTGAAGTTAAGAAGTGGGAGATCTGCCCACCTGAAATGAAGATCAGGTTTGAGACCATCTAAATAACCTGAAGGTGCATAAGTCCATGGGATCTGATAAGATCCATCCACGGGTCCTGAGGGAACTGGCAGATGAAGCTGCCAAGTCATTAACCATCATATTTGAAGGGTCATGGCATCTGGTGAAGTTTCCACTGACTGGAAAAAGGGAAACAGAACGCCCATTTTCAAGAAGGGTAAAAAAGAAGACCCAGGCAGTCAGTGTCACCTCTGTGCCTGGCAAGCTGTCATGGTTTATAAAGCCACAGGGACAGTTTTTGCTAAACACCTGGTGGGCTGAGGCAGGGACCTCACCATTTAGGGTCATGGCCAAGAAACTGACATGACTTGTAAAGAAGAAAAACAACTGAAATTTATTAACTATTTACAACAAGAAGCAAGATACTGAGAGAGAGAAACGTCATCTCTGCAGAGGCTAGAATTTTCTAGAGTTGAGGAGAAACAGTGGGATGTTGACATGCTGGGGGCACACACAATACTGAAAATTGTTATAGCTGAAAGCAGAAGGTTTTTTTTAAAACAGACTTTCATTAAGCCATCAAGCTTAGGAGTTTGTTAAGACAAGCAACCTCTTTCAGTAGCCTCAAACCCTGTGTGAGGTCTTCCAAGCATCCTGAGCTCTCTAAAATGGAGGGCCCTTATAGCAGCCTTCCAGTACTTCAAGGGGGCCTACAAGAGCGATGGGGAGGCACTCTTTATCAAGGAGTGTGGGGATAGGGTGAGGGGTAATGGTTATAAGCTGAAAGAGGGCAGACTTAGATGTGATATTAGGAAGAAATTATTTACTGTGAGGGTGGTGAGGCACTGGAACAGGTTGCCCAGAGAAGCTGTGGATGCCCCATCCCTGGAGTTGTTCAAGGCCAGGCTGGATGAGGCCCTGGGCAGATGCTCTAGTGGTTGGCAACCCTGCCTACAGCAGGGGGGTTGAAACTAGATGATCTTTAGTGTCCTTTTCAACCCAGGCCATGCTATGATTCTCTGATTCTATGAACTTCTGTTTACAAGTTCAAAGCCAAATATGCTGAAGCTTGAAACAATAAAACAAAACATTTTGGTTAAAAATCTATGAATTAAATGTTGTGGGGGAAAAAAAAAAGTTGATTTAGTTTTATTTTAAATTATCTGCTAAAAATTGGAAGAATGCCTAGTAATAGTGCATTCATTTTTATGCTGTGTACAAGTGACTTGTGCTAGACAGCCTCATTTACAATGTGGATCAGACACTCAGCCTGCCCAGGAACTGCCACTGGATCCCAGACTTCCTAGTTGCCAGCACCTGGACGTGAAGACAGACAGACGGACATGGACACACATACAGACACACACACACACAGAGTTGGCCAGGACTCCTCTGGTCTGTAACAGACTCCCATGTGCTCTCACCCTGTAGAGATAGATACACAGGCACTCTCACACCAAGAGCAATCTGTTAAGAGACTCACTCACCTTTTGCTCTCAGATCCACTTACCAACTAGTCCACCTTGTTCTTTGTTGGCCATCACACACATGCTCACACACCCCGGCTCACTCAAGTCACTGGTACCATGAACACATGGCCTCCCACCCCTGGTCTGACACACACTGAATAAAGTGCTTTACCTTAAAAAAGTTTAGAAGGAATTTAATAAGAAGATAGGACAGACTGCCCCGATCAGGCCCAGGGAGAGGCCAAACTATCATATCAACCACACACGACCAGCCCTTTTCATCCCCTGACCCCTCTATTTCCCACACTTTTTCCTCCCCAAATCACCCAGGTCCCTCGCTTTTGCCACCTTCGATTCCTCCCCTAAATATCCCATAGTAAGTCTGGCGCAATCATGAAATGCTCTTCCCTTCATGCCATAATGTGTCTCGCACTCCTGGACACCAAACACCCTTAGTCCAAAAGGTGGTCAAGGGGGCTGCTCCTGATGATTCACCAGGCTACATTTCACACCTGGATGTGGGGGCTGAAGATCTCCTGGGTTGGCAACTTTTTTTAATCAGTTGACTGTGGTTCTATTCTAACCCCACGCTCCCCGAATAAACAAGGTCAAAACTAAAAACTAAATAGCTGAATTTTTTCTTCTAATGAGAGGGAAGAGCTTCCAGTAACATTGATGTTACTTTTCCTTTTACACAATTTAAAAAATTTATTATAATTATTTTAATATTTTATAATATCACATTTTATCAGTTTTTCAGTGTTTGTGGTATCTACACTCATGTGCTCAGCATAAGCTTTTATAGTTACATTATTACCCAAAACAGAGTTGTGCATTTTAACCTTAAACATCCCACAACAATAGATCTAATTAAAAAGGAATACGTGGTAGAATTTTTTTGGTAAAAATATTGAAATGTACTAATGACCACAATGTGTCTTAGTTTACATCAATATATTTTATCTGCCGTAACTCAACACTATTCCGCAAAAACTGATGAGGTTTCAGATGAGGTAAGGGAATAAGAAAAAGGGGGAGAAAGGGTTCTGCTCCTACGGCACAAATGGACACAATTCATATTAAAGCTCCTTAGAAGTATTGATAAAGCTCTCATTGAGATGTCCAGGAGAAAATAAAAAGCTACATCTGAACTACATACTAGAGTTTATGAAATTTATAGAAAGGGAGATTCCGTAAACCAGATAAAATGAAAAGTAGAAGTTGAAAGGGCATGAGTACTGTTATCCTCTTCATAGGGCACAAAATATTTCCTTCACCTCAAAAATAAGAATTGAGTGAATGAAAAAAAATTTAAAACTCCATAGTTATAGTACTGATTTCATTTTTTCTTCTACAGGAGCAACAGATCTTGTATTCTGGCTCGACAACAGGCTCGATAAATAGCACTGTGTTCTAACACAACAGAATGCCATACTGATGCTGATATTGCACAGGATTTCCATTCTGATCTGTTTTGGTCTTCCCTCACAAGTGAACAGTAGCACCCTTTCCCGTGACTAGAAGCTAATATTCTATGTCCAGAGGAAATAGCAGCCCTTAAATACGGAGTAGCATTGCTGATGACACTGTATTTACACAGACCATCTCATGCCAGTTACCTCTAAGGTAAAATACAATACAGGCTTTTGAACTGTAATTTCATACAAGAACAATTGCAGAGATTTAGCAATATTTAGCATGTGTTTACATGTGATGTACAACTGAAATCTTTTTGACTGCTAGACAAATACCAGTACTCAGCAAATTTTGCGTAGTCCCTGAGTTTTGCCATTCTGAAGAAGAGATAATATTTTTTTCTTTCCTTGTTAAGCTTTGCCTTAGCAGTTTTGGGCCTTTTAGTCACCTCAAAACCTTTTCAGAATCCCACCTAAAGCTAGCCTTCCTTTTAAGTCTTCCTCTACTGTTATTTAAAGCATTTTACTCCCTAACAGGTGCATACAAAAGATAATTGTGATTTGCTAGCCACCTAAAAGGAGTTTTATAAGGTAATATTCTACAGAAGGGATACATTATCAGCACAGTCAAAGCAAGAAATATTTGTATTCTTCAATATCTATAAGCAACATCCGTTAAGAAACAATTCGGGATGCTTAAATAATTAACCGGCTGGATGTATGCAACATCTGTTTGTGTTTGTATAACTGGATCAGGCAGAAAACAGTGACCTCCAAGTTGCATAAAATACTTCTGTCAAGCCTTGTGAAGAAATGACTATCATCACACAGCAAGGCATATTGTTGACATGATCTCCTTTGCAATAAAGGCAACAAAACATTTAACAACAAATGAAAATCAGGTTTTATTTCAACAACACTAGAAGATTTCTGTGGTAGTCTTTTAGTCTCTTCACTTTGTATTCCCAGCTTAGGCAATAACTAGTTCTCTTTAAAGTATATCTATTCTTTACGTATAATATTTTACTGAAAACTCATATTATTTTGGTCTGAATTAAACATATTCCTCAAGTATTTGCTCTGCCATTTGAAAAACTATAGCACCTTCTTGATACTCCCAGTAAGAAAACCTGCAGTTCTTAAATTCTGTCCAATAACCAGTAAGTTAAAGGAAAATCATGGAAATCTTTTAGTGCAGAAAGGTTAAATTCTACTTAACTAATTTCTATTCAGACATTTAAAACTCCAAAGCAGTGAGGGTGTGAGTTATATCAAATTCTGTCTGACTGTATTTATGACCAGTACTACATATATTACGCAGATTTAAGATGGTTTAAAAAATACATGAAGATATAACATATGCTGTCAGATATCTAAAATATTCATTATTTAGAACACATGCTTTGTATGTCTGCATTTGTATGCAGAGTGTCAGCACTGGGCAGAAGACAGGCATCTCTAAAATCATGTGAGAAAACTCTGGTCAAGAATTTTTTTTTTTTTTCTAACGATTTTACTCCAAAGACAGTGCATCCTTGACATGCCACATGGAAGAAATCACCAAGAAATACAGACAAGTAGTAATTTTACAAAAGTGAACTTATTGGTGAAATTATTTGCTGCTGAATTAGAAATCTTGCACTTATTTTATGCTGTTTTTTGTTAAATACTTGGTAACAGAAAAAGAAAGCTGTCTCTGTGGAATCTTGAAAGAATGTCTTCCCAGTACTAGAACCGCCCATGGATGGGTTTCCTCTATATATTTAAGCAATTGAAGATGTAACAAGTTGACTCAGAGTCCCCCAAACAATATCAACCCTAAAATAGTGTACCAAAGAGATTATTCTGAGGAGAAGATATTTTAAGCCAAATATGTCTGAATATGTCATAACAGAACAAAAAGAAGTAATTTTTTCTAAATGTAAATTAGAATATTTACCCAAAAATTAACTGTTTGTATTCCATTCTTTAAAACAGGTTTAGTAATTTCAAGAAAAAATGAAAATTCTTCCTGCTCTAATGTCTACAAGGCAAAAGCAGAAAAGGAACAAACCTAAGAAGCTTGTTGGAAAATATTCACCATTCCTGCTCTTGTCTTTGTTCTGTAATTATAGACAATGTCAACACATATGTTATGGTCACAGCATCTGGAAAAACGTACAATGCCTCCCAACAACTTGGGAGCTTCCAAAGGTACTTTTACCGTTGTTCTTGCTTAAATATGCAGAGATAAGGAGGAATTCAAAAGGGCCACATAACAACACATGGCTTTAGTAGAAAGCTAGGGTAAGATGTTCACATGCCGTCCTTGACAGTAAATTCAGTCACTAAGTGAATTCCCTTGTTTCCCTCATGCAGTGGGCATCATTGTGGTTTTTATGACTATTTATTAACTTCTCGTAGAAGAACTTTGGGTTCCCATGCAGAGAGATCTGGAAACTCAAATAATATTCAGCCAACTGACCTGTAGGTTTATGTTGTGTATTTGGTCCACCAGGAACTCAAGATTTGTTTCTCTTCCACAGAAATGAACATTCTCAGAGTATAAATGTAAAACTTCAATATAGATGTTATATAATTTTGCAGGCTGGACAACCAGTAAAAGATGTATCTTTGAAATAGTCAAATATATAATTTTTCTTTAAATCATACTGCATAATAAGTGCTATAGATTAAAAGTCAAATACTCTTAGTGTCTCCGGTGTGAAGATCTCCAACAAAATCCTCACCTACTTTAGACCTACAAACTAGTATCCAAACAGTTCTCTGTGCAGAGCTGGTTGCAACAGACTGTGTTATTTACTGTCTGCGTTACAGCTGATGCCAAAGGGGTGAAATTTGCATTTCATTTGGCAGCCAATTATATCTTAACAATTCATTTGAAAACAATGAAATTACAACCAGAAATCACTTTTCAAAGATGTATTGCTTTTGCTGTAAATAAACTTCTCACTCTAATAGTCAATGACTCTACCATCTCGAATTCCCAAAATCTTTGCTTGTCACTTCAGCGGATTTTCAGATTTTCAGGAAATCACCAACTTCCAACAAGTTCTCCAGATACATCAAAACCAGAAACAGTATTAGAACCACATGATCCTGAGTAACTTTCTATCCTAGAAACATTCAAAATCTTTTTGTGCGTCGCTAAAAGTCTGACATAACTTGGGCTTTGTTCTCCTTCAATACTGCCAAATATGCCAATAACATTTTACTGATTCTTCTGGAAAAGACTAGGGAAGGTCAGGTTTTTTCGTTGGTTTTTGAGTATTTTAAGAAAATTAACTTATTTATTCATGCACAATGACATTCTGGTACCAGGAAAAATAAATACGTTTAACAAATACCAGTGAAGCACATGCTACATGTCTTAAAATACCATAGCAGCTGATTACCTACAGGCACTTATCAGTGAAATTTTAACTGTTGGAACTCAGAACAAAGTGTTGTACATTTTTAAAATGCTTTGCTAAGAAAACATTTAGGCTATGTTACCTATGGTGTGAATAAGTTTACATGTATCCTCTATTTCACACTGTTAAAATCATTTTATCTGAAAACATACAGCTCTCTCCAACTAAGAGCTGCAATATGTGGAAGACTATAAACAAAAATAATGCAAAAGACAGACTTCCTGATGGCAAAGAGTTAAGCCTATGAAGAGAGATAATCACCTTTCGCCCCCCACTATCCTTCTTTTCATTATATTATGATGCAAAGTCATTTACAAATCACAAATCTCATCATCTATGTCATTGATGAAGATTTTAAACAGCACTAGCTCCAGAACAGACCCCTGGGGGCCACTGCTTGTTACTGATCTCCATCTGGACATTGAGCCATTGACCACTACCCTCTGGAAGTGACCGTCCAACCAATTTGTCATCCACTGAACAGTCCACTCATCAAATCCATGTCTCTCCAGTTTAGAGAGAAGGATGTTGTGGGAAACTGTGTCAAAGGCCTTGGAGAAGTCCAGACAGATGATTTCCATGGGTCTTCCCTTGTCCACTTATGTGGTCACTCCCTCATAGAAAGTCACTAAGTTGGTGAGGCAGGACTTGCCCTTGGTGAAGCCATGCTGGCTGTCTCGAATTGCCTCCCTGTCCTCCAGGTGCCTCAGCATGGCTTCCAGGAAGACTTGTTCCATGGTCTTCCTAGGCTGAGAGGTGAGTCTGACAGGTCAGTAGTTCCCAGGGTCGTCTTTTCTACCCTTTTTAAAAATGGATGCAAAGTTAGCCTTTTTCCAACCACCATGGACTTTGCCTGACTGCCATAACTTTTCAAACATCACGGAGAGTGGCTTGGCACCTACATAGTCAATTCCCTCAGGACTCTGGGATGAATCTCACCAGGTCCCATGGACTTATGTACATCCAGGTTCCTCAAGTGGTCACAGACCTGATCTTCTCTTACAGTGGGAGGAGCTTTGCTCTCCCAGTCCATGTCTTCCAGCCCATCCACTCGAGAAGTGTAGGAAGAGAGGTTGCTAGTGAAGACTCAGGCAAAAAAGTTAAGTACTTCAGCCTTCTCTGCATCTGCTGTTGCCAGCTTGGCAGCCTCTCTCATCAGAGTAGGTACACTCTCTTTGACCTTTCTTTTCTGATTTACAAAACTGTAGAAGCCTTTCTTGTTGTTCTTAGCATCCCTCACCAAGTTCAGCTCCAGCTGTGCCTTGCCCTTCTTGACCCCATCCCCACACAACTGGGCAGTGTCCCTGTACTCTTCCCAGGATACCTGACCCTGTTTTCACTGCTTATGCTTTTTTTTTTTTGCCTTTTAGTTTGAGCCACAGGTCATGACTCAGTCATGCTGGTCTCTTACCTATCTTACCAGACTTCTCGCACTTGGGGGTTGAGAGCTCTTGTGCACTATGGAAGGCATCCTTAAAGATCTGCCTGCTCTGCTCTACCCCCTTGTCCCTGAGGGCAGTTTCCCAGGGGATCCTTTCAACTAACTCCTTGAAGAACTGGAAGTTTGCTTTCCCAAAGTTCAGGGTCCTGACTTTTCACTTGACCTGTACCCCTCAGAACTGTGAACTCCACCAGTGTGTGGTCGCTACATCCCAGGCAGCCTCCAACCTTGATGTCCCCAACTAGCTTGCTCATATTGGTAATCACCAGGTCAACTATCGCATCTCCCCTGGTAGGTGTGTCTATTACCTGGCTTAAAAAGTTGTGTTCAATACATTCCAGGAATCTCCTGGATTGTCTACAGCGTGCTGTGCTACTCCTCCAGAAGATGTCTGGGTGGTTGAAGTCCTCCAGCAGGACAAGAGTCTGCGAGGGTGATGCCTCCTGTAGCTGGAGTAGGAAAGTTTCATCAATCACCTCCTCTTGATCAGGGGGCCTGTAGTAGATTCCAGCCATTAAGGTTCCCTTTGTTGACTCAGTCTCACTTTTAGCCACAGGCTTTCAACCTGCTCATGGCTGTTCTTCAGAGATAGTTCTTCACACTCCATACATCCATTTCTCGATGTAGAGCTGCCCCTGCTCCCTCACCTGTCTCTGCTGAGCAGCCTGTAGCCAGCAATAGCAACACTCCAGTCGCGGGATTCATCCCACCAAGTTTCAGTGATGGCACCCAGGTCATAGTTTTCCAGCAGCACAATGGCTTCCAGCTCCTCTTTGTTGCCCAGGTTGCATGCGTTGGTGTAGAGACACTTCAGCTGGGCTGCCAGCTGTGCTGCCTTTTTTGAGGAAGACCTCTTTGTTCCTCTGAGGTGTTTCCCCATTGTTTCCTTGTTGGCTTGTGCCACCTCAACATCCCCCTGTGTCAAGCGCACAGCAGTGTGCTCAGTGCTTTCCTGGGCAACAGGCTGAGGGTCCTCACCAGCACCCTGTCCCTCTAACCTTGGCTTGTCCTCCCACATCTTATTGTGTGCAAGCCTGATATTATCCCATCCCCTCTTCCAATCTAGTTTAAAGTTCTGCTTATGAGCCCTGCTAGTCCCTGGGCAAAGACCCTCTTCCCCTTTAGGGACAGGTAAAACATTGAGTGGAAGAGTATTGTGCAGAGGAACACGTAAGTCTTTTTTGGACTACACAGCCCACCTGATCTGTCTATTTTCTTATATTGTACTCCATCAACTCATATTTGGAGTTCATTTTCCTTCCACTGTTTTTACCCAAGATAATTCAAGCAGCTGCCCTTGTTCCAGATCACCTGTTGCTGAATCTCTACTAAAATTGGCTGTTAGATGTTCCGCCAAAGTTTGTCAGAAGAATCTCATTAGACTTCAGCAGCAGCTCCATACTGATTGGTAATAGTATTCTCTCTCCACATTTCTTGTATGACAGTTACCAAACACAACAGGTCAAAAATACAGATTATTTAAGAAAAGGTTGTTTATCTTTTCTCGAAATACCTGCTCAGACTACTGATCCCTGCTGAGACAATGATTGGCATTTTGCACCAGTGATCACAGAAACCTGGTGGAGCATGAAAGCCCATATTGCCCTTACTGCTACGCTCATTGATCTGTTTGAATCATACCAACAAGAAATGTATCATGCTTTAGCTCCGGGAGCCCCTGACCTGCACAAGTCTAAATCTTAACTGCATTATTTCTTGGTTGTATGGTGTTTTAGTGACCTGCAGAGACGAAACATAGCTGTTGTATCACACCCACATGAGCTGCACTTTGATACACATCGTGGTGTGGTAAACACTTGTGATGAGCGTCTGTTTAATCACTTCACTTTCTTTCCTGAGAATCAGCTTTGGTTTCTTCCAAAATGACCCTTGAGTCTTTTCACCTGGAATTTTGATCTTATGTGACTTCCTCAAGCAGTTGCTGTTTCCAGAGTATCTTGTTGGAATAAGCTGATTTTTCTTCTGTAACTTCTGAGTTCCTACCATACAGAAACTGAGCGTACTGATTTCCCCTACAGGTTTAGGACTTTTGAAAACGTCAGTTAAATGTCTTTTTGTGAACAATTACTTTCAACAGTATTTGTTAGGATTCTTTACCTCACTCTTACACACCAAACCACTTGATGCTAAGTTCAGTTTCTACTAATAATATTGTTGCCTATGGCTCAGAATGTGTACATATCATTTGGTTTCTCACAGCCATATGTTTTCTGGTATTGCCACCTCCATCTAGCGGACATTTTGTCATTTAATGGCCTTATTTTCAACAGAGATGAACACCTGCATCTTCCCCCCAAAGCAGCACATTATCATTAAGTGTATATAGTGTTATTTGGCTACATACCCTCTTCGTTTTCTTTTAATTATATGGGCAATATTAGCAGATACAATAAATAACTTTAGAACTGTATTTTTGCTCACCATTATCATTTCACATTCTTGTATGTAGTTCTGTTTTTCTTAGCTTTTAGGATTATCAGTGCTGCCTAGTATTATCTTAATTTCTATAAAGTATGTTTCAAGCTTGCTTTGTCCTTATTAGCAATCAAGGGTATTTTAAATGTATAAAAACAAGCATTTGCACTTATTCCTGAAATGATAGTAAAAAGTATTTCTTTTTACTTTGTTACTCACAGCTTCCTTACACAATAAGAGCAGGAAACACAACCCCAAACCCAAAAAAAAGTTTATTTTTATGAAAGTGAGTAACACAGAAAGTAGATTTTTCAAATTTTAAAGGTGGCTTATTCGGTAACAACCAAGGACAGCTAAAATCCACAATCACTTCAAACCTGCAAGCAAAAAGTCAAAAGGCAAAATTCATAATGGTGTGGAAACTTCACACAATGACAATCACATCACTTAAACCAAACTCCAAGACTACTTTCAGATCAGTTTTCTTCATATTAAATTCATTATATGATTCCAGGATCCAATGCTTAAAATATGTGGAAGAGTGACAAGAAGTTAACAACACTTACAAGTTCACTAAGCTGGGAACTTAATTTTACTTCTGTAACCTTTCCAGAGTTTGTTTCAACAAAACCAGATAATGTTCATTTTTTATAACTAAAAACAATACTAAGGGAACTGATGGACTACTTTCTGGCCAATAATTCTGTGTTAGTAAATCAAGTTAAATAATAAAGTGATGGATTCAAATGCTATTAATTTTCCAAAATTGCAGTATTGTTTCTGTATTGCATTTTACATTACTAATGCAATAATTAACAAGAAACTGAACAATATAGGATTTACAGAAGTTTCATAAAAAATTGTGGTATTACAGATTAAAAACCTTGTGTTCTTTTGCAGCACATATGTTCCAAAATGCTAGACTACAAATTTTAATTCACTATGGTTAGTTGCAGTATGAGGCAAACTAACTAGTTCTCAGTTCATTAGTTATTCTTTCACAAAAACTTAATCAAATTTTAAAGCTGTATATGTAAGCAATTTAGCAGTCTGATTACAGATCAGCAAAGTGCTTTTATTCTAATGTATGCTTTTGAGTTTAAATAATGTTTAATCATTTATTAATTTTCAAATTCATAAAATCTTGCAATTACCTCAAGCTAAGAGGTATTTTTTCCATTACACTTGTGTTAAGTGCATGCACACATATACATGTTAATATATGTAAATTTCTGTTGCTTTTCAAGAGCAAGTACTTCACTTTTGTATACTTGTATTTCCATAGCCTGCTTTACAGGTTCCATGTGTCATCTCACGTAAAAGTTTTACTGCATATTTGACATATTTTCCAGTGAAGGGCCATGAAGATGGTTAAGGGACTGGAGCATCTCACATATGAGAAAAGGCTGAGAGAGCTGGCAGAAGAGCAGGCTCAACAGGAATCTTATTAATGTATAAATGCCTGAAGGGAAAGTGTGGAGAGGAGAGAGCCAGGCTCTTTCCAGTGCTGCTCAGTGGCAGGACCAAAGGCAACGGGCACAGACTGAAACTTGAAGGAATCCTGAACATCATGAGACACTTTTTTGTGACTGAGCACTTGTGCATGTTGCCCAGGGAAGACGTGGATTTTCCATTCTTGGAGATATTCAAAAGCAATATTGATACTGTCCTGGGCAACCTGTTCTAAGCAAGCCTGTTTGAGCAGGGGGTTGGACCAGATGACCTCCAGAGGTCCCTTCCAATGTCAATCATTCTGTGATTCTGTGTTTTGTTAATTCTGTGACATCATAAGTAATAAAGCGTGGTAACTTCAGTTTGGTCACTAATGGTTTCTGATTACTTTCAAGGCTTTTACCCACAAGAAAAAAGAAACAGGCTTAAACAACGTATTTTTAGATATGCCACAATCCACTTGAGTAACTTTTGAAAGTATCTGTCTCTCATTTTCTACGTGAATTTCACACAAAACCCTACAAGCCTGAAACCATTTCCAAGAAATACACTTTTTTTTTTCCCTTCAAGCTTTTCAACATAAGTATTCTGCTGATAAGTGGCAGGATCCATTTACAAGGAGTAGGAATCTCTTTTTCAAAGGTTCTCCCACCACAAATAAAAGCTATAACACATCATATAAACCATAAAGAAAATACACATCTGCACAGATACAGAAGAGAAAAGAAACATTTGTGTCTGTATGCAAAGATCCTTGACCCAAAGTCAACAGTGCAGAGTTTGATGATGACGCTGTCTATAACTCTCTTTTCTACACAGCAAAAGCCTCCTTTCACTGGAAGAAAATTAAATCTGTTGCTACTGCCTCATCCACTGAAGGACCTACTGGTTGTTCTGCTACATCTCTGTCTTGTTATGGGCCTGGATGAGGAGATCTACAAAGTACTGTCTTATCACTGACTAACACCAGACCAACGGTGTCTGGGAGGACACGCCTTAGTACACCACAGTGGAAGTGACAACAAAAAAATTCTACCTTCTTTGGTCTTACCAGCAAGCACAAAAGAAGGTACCATCAGACTCAACTGAGAAAAATGCATGTAAATTAATTAGTTTCACCGCTAAAAGTCTGAGTTTATTTCAAGTGTGACTTCTATTGTCAGTCACTGGTCTCATCAAGCCACAACACAACAGACTAGAAAATGCCTATCACAGATATCTTTTCTTCACACACATTCTTCTACACTGCAGCTGCAGGAAGCAAACCAAAATATCTGCCTGACCCTGTCTCTGACAATGGTTCTGCAGCAGATGCCTGGGGAAAAGAGTAAGCAATGCATGCTCTCCCAGACCTCAGTACTTTGCAGCTCAAGACTTTCTCAATTCTGAGGTGATTTTGTTTTGTTTTAGCTTGAGTTTTCAGTGCATTTTTTTCTTAAATTCATTAGGGTGCTTTTTCAACCCACAATACCTTTCCGCATCTACATCTTATAATGAGTTTTACTGCTTAATTCTGCATAAAGTAAAGAAGCCTCTTTTGTTTTTGAGTAGTCATTCATTAATTTTTCTTGAAATTCTCTAGTTTTTAAAGGCAAAGAGACTGCCCACAGTCATTCCTCTTACTCCTCTTCCATGTTCTTGTATTTTCTAGGCACTGACTGTATCTACTCTTGTTCGTGTCTCTTCCTGTCTGAAAGATCTCACTGGCTTTAATTCCCTGCCGCACACACACTGTCTGTACCTTTAATGTTGCCACCTTTCTATACAGGCAGAATCTTTTACAGTTTGACTTCCAGCTTGGCTTCTTGTTGAGATAGTAGAGGAATAAGAACTACGCACACAGTTCAAGATGCAAGCCTATTATTCACTGTGCCAGATGACGGGCTACATGAGACTTTTTCTATGGGTTTTGGCCATTCCCATAGCTCTTTTTAAAGCCTTCTCAGGCTTTCAGTGTCCATACTGAGTTGTTGGTACCTAGCCATGATGCACTAGTCCAACAATAATCACATGGCTGCCAACCAAGAACAGAAGTAGTGGCAAACTATTCTCAAAAGTATTTATTTGGCCACAGAACTATCTTCATGTTCAGTTGGTGACCTGCAGTGTGTTGCGACCCTTTCTCAAAGATACTGCTTTCTGTCACAGGAAGGTCTGACATACAGTAAGTAAATGGACCATATTAGTTCAGAAGGATCTTGATTACAGAACACTAGGCATGTGAAAGCCATCTGTAGTATTTGTTGCTCCCTCTATGATGTATGTATTGCTGGTTACACACAGCTTACAGAGGGCTCTAGACTCTTTGGTATCAGTGCTCTGACTTCTTTTTTATTGATTTTCCAGCTTTCACATCATTAGTGAATTGATCAGTAATGATTTTATGCCACAGATAAAAATGTTAAACAACTCTGGGTCCACAGAGCAAAATCCAGTGAAACATCCACTCAGCGATGCTTCACCAGCAGCTGTTTCTCAGAGAACATAATTTATGTAATGTTTTCACCTGACTTACACATACTGGTTCAGTATTGGTTTTGGTCCTTAATCAAGATGCTTTGCAATACCAAATTAAAATACCTTACAGACTCCTAACAGTATTATACCAACACCTTTAGGAACCAAGCTTACAGTGACAATTTTTTTTATAAGTTAGCTTAAGAAAATCAATTTTTAATGAATCTATGCCTACTGACATTAATTAACCTTTTTTTAACTCCTAAAAAAAGTCACATCTATTACTCACCATTCCAACTGTCCACAATCTGCACAAGACAGACAAGTTTATAACTACTTGAGTCATCCTATTTCCTCTCTTTAAATGTTGTCACAGGATTATTTTTCTTTTGGTCCCCCAGAACTGTCCCAGCATTCCACAACACATAGTCCAGAAAGTTTAGCAGTTCAGACAGGTTATAAAATTCAGAAGCTAAAAATGCCCAACTTTATAAAACTGTTTAAGCTTACCATCTAACTTCATTCTGAAAGGATTTGATCATGATCTTCACATCATTTAAGTACATTTTCTGGCTTTTTTTCAAATGTGTAACAGAAGCATTTATTTGCTATTTTCATGTACTCGCACACATGAATACTGTTGCTAGGATTCCCTTTGATACCCAGGGGTATGAAAATTTTATAAGTTCTGCTTGTCATTTATATCTCCTTAAAAACATGAAAAAGCCCCAGGGGGTCAAATGAAAGGCCCATCTTGCTCAGAAGAAGTAGTGAAAAAGGAAATGCGGTTTATGTGGTGCACAGACCTGGCCATTTTGAGGTCCACCTCCAGTACTCCTCTGGCATCTATAGCTGCTGTATTAACAGTTCTGGAGGGCATGTTCCCTCCTAGGAATTATGCTTTTGGGGAGGTTTTCTGCAGTTCACAAACAGATATAAAAATCTATCAATGATCCACTTTCTTTTTTACTATGTTTTTGGCTGTTTAGATTTTTATATTTATGGATGCTTTCAACCTATATCCTTTCCAGCTAAACAAACAACAAAACCTCTCTTCAAAACCTCTCCATTACTCTTATTTTCCATGACCAAATGATCTTTTTTCTGTTCAAAAGAGGTTCTGTAATGCTGCTGTCCTTTACATTCATACTCATGCTAACATATCCGTATTTTATTATGATGCATGAAGCAAAACTTTTGTTAGTTGCTGAATTTTTAGATGTATGGTTTTAAATATCAGTGTGACATCTGTATAGAAATTTCTCATTAAATCACCTGTATATGGAAATGGAAACTCAAAGTCCTTAATTCTACTTGCTTAAAGAAATGAGTGTGTGTCATCATGAGGATTTTAACACAACATTTTTTAGACAGAATTTCCCTTAAAGTGGTTTATTTTCTCCAGGCACTGTGGACAGTGTTCAAAAGGCATACAATCAAAACAGCTAGAACTCTGTTTCTATGATTCCTCTATAAAGCACATTGATGTACACATGTTGAAGATTGTATTGCATCATGAAATTTTCATCATTTAAAACAAAAGAAAAAAGCTTTTTAATTCACAATTACTTAAAAAAACAAATGTAAAGAAAGCATAACTGAAGCTGTAAATGGCTAAGGGGGTTGTCCAAACTCTAAGCCTAATGTTGGTGACACAAAAAAGCCCTCCAAAAAGTCTGCCAAAACTCTATTGAGGATGATTGTTTCATAATCAGCTGTGGTTAAAGAGCTGTGTTGTAATGAATATGTTCTGAAAGCTGCTTTGCAAACACTTGGATATCATACACATCAGACCTGGTACTACCCAGCAGAGACTAACCTCTAGAAGGTGCTCTAAACTTATGCTGCATTTTCATGACCCAGTGGAACACATATGAGAGCAACAGTCTGAGATCCAGAGATAATGAAGTTACTGTTCCCTTTTCCAGCCATGCAACTTGTACCACAGGTCAGAAAAAGGTGCTCCAAGAATAAACAGTTCAGAAACACACCAGTCAAAGCTCCACTTACATATGGAGTTTATGTGTTTCAGAGATGATGTAGGGTGCTTCCTTGGAGGGCCAGTGATGTTACATAGTTTAGTAAGTGCATTTTTCCTTACAAGAGAATCACTTTTTTCTTTGCTGCACAGAATTCTCAGCCTTAGCAGTAAAATCTGTTTTAGGAAGAGTCATTCAGGGACTCTTGCAACGATACTCTTTCTTTAATAAAATTAATGTGACCTGGTAACACTAGCAGGTAAACCCATTACATGTTTCAGTGATTATGAAGCATAATGAAGATTTTCATTTGTATGCACACCATCAGATATATGTACATTACAGTACAGGACACATTTTTCCTAGATTGATAGATGTTCTTTTTGACATTATCTTCTGTGTGTTTTCTTCTGCTTGGTGTGTTCCCTTCTGCTTGGTGTGTTCTGACAGTTTTGTTTGATTGCACTGTAGACACAACAGGTTGGGGTTTTTTTCTGGAAGTACAACAGTATGGTAATTCAAAATCACCTCAGCAGCATTCTTGAGTTTTTTTTCTCACACCATAGTTTTGATATAGGCTACGCAAGATCACTGCAGCTACCTCATCACAACTGTAAGCCTCCCTTAACTCTGTGATTCTGCCCACTGGATCTTTCAGAGTCAATTTTTTCCATCTGAAAATTATAGATAATAGCTACACGTATTTAACAGCTACATGCATACATTGTTCTTATGAACACTTGGGATCTTAATAGTTTTTAAACATCATATGTGATGGGACATACTAGTCCTGCAAGATACTGTTCTAGAGAGCAAAAGGAAAAATCTGATATTTAATTTTGTAAATCAACTCAAAAACTCAAATTTTTTACCTGAAAGAAATTAAAGATAGTACTCTTAATTTTGCTTTTATCCACAAAAATAAAGCAATGTGATATCAGGTTTTGGAGGTCAAATGCCACATAAAACAATGGATTTTGCATGAGTGAAGTATGGAATGGACAAAAAGCCATGACTCCACATTCGCTAATGCTAAAAATGGTCACCACTTGCTTTCTGTCAAGTTACTCAGTATTCACATTAGATTTATTCCTTCAAAACAGCTTCACAGCAAGTGCACGAAAGAAAAAGTACAAATAGTACAAGTTTCAAGGCTCAATCTCTTAAACCATAAATATTTTTTTAACAAATTTGAAACAGAAGAATGAGTTTATGCTTCAGGAGTGCTTTGCATTACAAGTCCAAAGTGCTTCTATTCCTGCACTGCTGTCCAAATTGGAAAAGAAAGGATCAAATTTCCTGGCTCTGCCTGGAAGCTCTGGTACTTGCCAGGAAGCTCTGGTGCTTGGCAAGGTTTGCACCCTCTCTAGGCTCCCCCTAGTGGCTCTCAAACAGATTAACAGATTAAGCTCCATCTAAACCATAGCAGATCTGCATAGGTAATATTTCTATTATTTTCCTACAAAGTAAATCTCCACTCAAAAAAAAAAAAGGAAAAAATAAAAAAAAAAGTATTTTCCAAACCAAATGCAAGCATTAAAGTAAAGATCGTTTATACTACCCACTTTTGCATCCACATTAAGGTCACCTTCTATCACAAGATCTTATATTAGCTCTCCTGAATATAACCAGCTTCAGATAATGATACTAAATACAGCAAGGTAGATTTCAAAAACATGGGGAAATAATGAACAGGAACTAACCTAGACCTAAGAGCATAAACAGCCTTGTCAATGTAGGCAAAGGTCTCATTCTAAGGCAGACACTTTTTTTTTTTTTTTTTTTTTTTTTTTCAGATTTTCAGGGATTTTATGTTTGGATCTCTACACACCTTCTCCTCTGTTCCTACATCTGCCAACCCTGACACCATGATACCCTGCCAATTAAACTCTACTCTCATTTGAACAGTCAAATTAATTGCTGGTTTGTATGTTGTGTTCACACAGGGCTGATGATGTTTGCTTGGTTGAGCTAACACAGACCTCCATTTCCAGCACATTGAAGTTCATGATACTATAGAGTTTCATTACAAAGTACAAAGCCTTCCTGGCTTTTTTTCCAATCATCTTTCAACATGCTCTTTAGATGTTTGTCTATTTAAGTAAGCTATTTACTTGTCTGCACACAGCCATAAGATGTTTCAGTAGCAGCCACACATCCCAAAATTAATTTAAAGGATCTTTGCCTCATATGGTTCTAATGGAATAGAAATTTACTCTTAATTTGAAAGGTGGAAATAAGGCAATTATTAAATTAAGGTAACTGTTAAGGAACAGACTTAATGTCTCCAGCTGGACCTGTGACTCCCAAATTTCATTGTGCTCTCTGATATAACATTTTTCTGCCTTAGCCTCCAGATTGATGTCATACCTTTTTCCCCCCTTGCTTACTCCATAGCCTAAAGAAGGCTGACATCACAGGAAAATGAGATGCGTAGTTATGTTTGTCTTCTGTGTTCAAGTTGTTTAAAAATATAGTAAGACCATATCTCTCAATGCCACCGGACTATGCCAACATCTTCTTGATGAAATGTACCTATAAAGACAGGCCTATACTACAAGAAGGAAACCTAGGCTTTGATGAACAGAAGGTGATGAATATACACTGAAATCTCATGAAAATTATTGATTCCATCCAGTTGCACATAAAAATCTACTATAAAGTGTTTTGTCTGCATGACTGTAAATTATACACATTCATTGAACTGAATAAAATCATGTTTGAGAGAGCTCTAATAAAGTGGACTGTCACTCCACAGAGCTGAATTAAAGTCCAGTTACTTAAATGAATCAGGCTGTGCAAATTGCAATTTTAATAATAATGAACCTTGAATTAGTGATGTTACGCTGTGGGGAAAAGACTTTTGAAATGAGTATGCATGTGACAGTCCTGTCTTTGATTGCTAAGTTAATTAACGTGGCTTAAAACTGTCCCATCTCATTTTAACATCTGAGAGACATCTTAAAAGTAACACTAGCTCTGAGCACTATGAAAATCGTAAGTCATACCCTTGCTTGTAGGCACACTATATGAAATATGCCAATCTGATTGTAAATATGAAAAAAAATAGATAAAATTAGACAGCAAATTTGTTCTAAGGATGTCACTTTTAATGTTTAAAGTTTTTTAGTTTGAAGGTTTTGGTTGGGCAGAGGGTGGTGATATTTATTTGACATTTTTTCTTCCCATGTCAGGAAAGATGTTATTTTACCAGTCCCAGTTTGTGACTTTAAAAACTTGAAAAGACTTTACATGGCTTAGAGTAGTTCAACTACAATTGATAGACCATGACTGCATTTGGTTTAACTGTCCCTAACTGACTCTCTGACACCTCTAGGAAACTCAGAGACTTGAGATATTTTTGTTGACCTGGAAAGGGTCTGGAGATATTTATTTATTTATTTAATCATTTATTTATTTATTTTAATCTAGAAAGAGTCAGCAGGGCTTCGAAAAGATACTCACTGACCTAGAAAGACTGCTATTTCAGCCTTGCTTGAAACAGGATGATTGTAAAAGACTTATAGCAACTTTGCTCTTAGTAACAGATATTCTATTTTGCTGAACAATGAGGATCTTCCTCATATTGGCATCATTTCTGAAAGAACTTTGTGGGACTGCGAGTTAAGTAAGAGAATACTACATTGCATGCGCAACTTCTGTTGGATGAATTGCTTGGCACAGAGTATTTCTAGTGTTTATCAGTTTCTGTTACTGACATACAATCTGTTGTCTGGGACCACTTCACTGGTGTTAGGACTTTTTGAGAAACTATTTATTCTTAGCCAGAAAAGACCAGCTCAGCAAAACGAAATTTTATTGGAACATATGACAAATCCAGAGAGGTTTCTTGATTTTAAAATTTATTGGTTTAAAAAGTCTCTTGATTTAAAATGCTATTTTAAAATGCTGTATTACCTGGCGTAGTGGGAGGTGTCCCTGCCCATGGCAGGGGGGTTGGAACTAGATGATCTCTGAGGTCCTTTCTAACCCAAACCATTCTGTGATTCTATGATTCTGTGACTGTGATTTCTGAATACAATCAGCTGCAGCAAGAAATCAGAGATTTGGGATCTGTTTTTAGTGCTTTAAGTGAATGAACTGATGTAAAGAACCTGAAAATATTTTGTAATGTTTTGTATTGACTGTGCATGCTTTTGCTTCCCATCTTTCAGTACACTGTTTATAGGGAAACAGATACTTAAACTTTCCTGGATGAAAAGAAGAATTGAATTCATAAGTTGCTACCTGAAACACCATTTGTGAGGTTAAAAGACCAGTGCCATTAATGGAATATCAGTCACCAATCAGGTTTTAAGCAGTATTGTTTCTCCTAAAACATTTTTAGAACAACATAAACAGAGTCAAAAATGACTAATTATGCAGAATGGTAGATAACATCCAAGTCCTGCATGCACCTTGCGGTTCCATATTTCAGCTGCACATGCCTGTAATAAAGGACTGCAAAAATAATTTTCTCATAACCAGTTCCTGTGTATTTAAAATGCATAAAAGCTATTAATTGTACTGATATATAAAGAGCATTAATAGTCTTCAGGCAGGGAAGGTTGCTTCATGGTGCAACTTCAGTATCATGGTCTGTATGTTTGTCTTCATGGAAGCAAACTGTCAGCAGCGCAAGTAGGTGTATGAGTTACCAATAAGAAAGGTGTAGGAGCATCATGTACCCAGACCATAAATATCTGATGTAGTTTCTGCAGCAGTCATTCTGTCTGAGAGAGAAGAAACACAATTCAGTCTCTATGTGAATAACTTAGTTTTAAATCACAACAGCTTCTCCACAGAATTCTTGTCTCAAAACTGACAGATTTGCAGTCTTTTTTACTCAGAGAAATGGACATACATCAGTTTCATTATACTCCCCAGCAAGCAGCTATTACAGGGATTAAATATTTTTTGTATCATATTCTGTGACGACAGACAGTTGTCAGCAAGATTACTCCAAAGAAAAAATGGCAAAGATTCATGAACAATCAGATGAACATACCTTCCAGAGAAAAACAACCTGGCTTGATGTGATGGTTCAGCAACTTTTCCTGCATGGGGGAAAACAAGCCAGGTCTCCACATTCTGAGCAAGAGTCATAATCAAAGCAAGTGCAATGTGAATGAAGGGTGTTTGCAATTCTCTCTCTCCCCTCGTTGTTCCAAATATTATATAATTCATTGCATTTTCTTCTGTTAAAAAAGGCCTGATACAGAGATGAAACTTTGCTACAGGCCAAATCTTTCAAAAATATGTCATGCTATCCAGGTGTTTCTCTTAGCATTTCATCAAGAGCAAAACAAGAGTGAAGACTTTTCCTCTCCGCATAGGTCTAAAAGAAAAAAAAAAAAATCACCATTCCATTCTTTCTTCCTTTAAAAGATGAGACCAACAGTGATTTTTGAAAATTCTTGAATTCCACTACACCACAGAAGTGAGAATGTGCAAAAGCAATAGACCAAGGAAATACATTCACTATATTAAGGTTAATTTTCTTTCAGATTGTCAATTTAAAAACTTGAACACAAATAATTTTAATTTTCTTTTAAATTAAAAATTGAATCCCTTATCAGAAATAAAGATAAGAGAAAGGCAAGAGAAAGTAAATTTTCTATTAATCACATGTATTTTTTGGTTCATAGTTTTGTTTAATCACATAGTTTTGTTTAATTTCTTTAGTCAAAGGAGAGAAGTTTTTATAATAGTAGAAAAGAAAGCTAAAGTATATATAATACAAAGGATGCAGTTAAAATAATTTACAGTCTATACATGGTAATTTCATGGTATCCAGCATGATCACTGTCAAACCATTTGTGAAGAAAAGTAGGACTCCCTAGAGAGAATGCTGTTCCTGAACATCCTTACAGGAGCCTTACTTTTTACCAAGGAATACAATAAAGCAGCTTATTATCAGAAGTTGTTCATGGTCTTGCTGCTTTGAGTTAGTGCAAGATCATTACAGTTGTCTAGTGGGCGAGATCCTTGCATAAGTCATTTTAAGTGTACCTACCTCAGTTTACAACAGCTATGAATTTGACCCAGACATTTTCTCTTTAAAGAGATGGGTTGCAAGTTAAACCGGGCTAGCCATAGCAAGCTTTTTTTATTGAACTAGTAAGTTTTAATGCAATTAGAGGGAGGTGGTGCCTGGAGGTTAAATATTGGGTTAAAAGTTGAAGAAAGAGAACATTAAAACAAAGCTTGCTTTTGAATTCCGCAGCATATTAATAGCAAATATGTTTCCAATGCCTGATTGCATTGCTGCTAGGAAGGGAAGAAAAGCATACTTTAGAAAGGTACATAGAAACAATTAGGAGGCAATAGATGACTGGTTATGTTTGTGATGAGACACCCAGACTGAAAAGCCAACTGAAATTGTTTTTACTGCATGACAGAGAAAGTATCAGTAATTTTCCTTACACCAGTATGTGCAAAATCACACTATGCTTTGACAAGGTGTAAAGTTCAGTAACACTATCAGCTATTGGAGAAGATGATCCAGAAAATTTTGTTGAACTATGGAAAAATTCAGGTGGAAAGGACCTCTCGGTGTCATTTAGTCCAACTTGGTTTGCAGATTTGCATGCTTATTCAAAGTAGGGAAGACTTAACACAATTTCCTTAGGACCTTGTTTAGTTAAATTTTGGTTGTCTCCATGGATGGAGGTTCATGGTATACACCCTAACAACTAAACTAAAGGTTGCAAGCCGTGCAGTTAATGGATTTTTTTCTTAATCAGCAATTTACCCTTCTTATTAAGCAAAGTGCTTAGCGTAGACGCAAAGCTAGAAAATGCTGTAAAATAACTCAGTGACTCAGTTCCACCAAAAACTAATTACTTTTGTATGAGATCACTCTGAGGAGTCACATGCATTTTTATAGACATAGACAAATACATCTGTTGGAATCTATTTTCAAAAACTTTTAAAACAAAGGCACAGAAACTGTAAGTTCAAGAAGCAAACAACAAAAGAAAAAGGGAAAACATAGGATTTAACTAAACATTGTATTTTAATTTCGGTGAATTGTCCAGAAAAGTTCTGTTTAATTTATAATACACTTCAAGTCATTAGACTCTGGAAAGACTGATATTTTATTATTATTCTGGGAAGAAAGAAAAAAAGGGTACATTTCACAGGGTTTGTTTTTTTTTTAATGTCCCCTCTGACCTGCTGTTTTAATGAGGTTCCCCCTTCTCCAAGAGAATCTAACAGCTTTATTTCTTGGAGATGTTGTTACATCTGACAAAATATAAATATAAAAATAAGATAAAAGAAAAGAAACTTTCTAATTAGTGACAAACACACTTCAGAGTTACAGGTTACATTAAAATTTCCCAAAGTTTTGACTTATGATACATGTAGTGTAAGTTGTTCATAGGACCCTGGTATTCTTTTTCTGTGCAACACCACTCATGTCACATCAGGCACCCTTTACACTATGTTAAAGAGTGACTGTGGTAGTGAATGTCCATAGTCAGTCTTTGGGAAGTACTCAAGACACTCACTTGTTTAATCCAATGACTCTGTTCTGATTTTTTGGAACTTATGCACAGCTCAGTCACTGGCCACTACTATATAGTGACATCCTCTCCAATAAATAAAAGTTCTTTCATTTATTTAACAGGTGTTAACAGAAGCATCTTAAGTATTGAATGACGTTTTTTACATTAACTTCAACGCTAAAAATATATTCAAGCAACACAGCACAGACCAAAATACTGTGCATTGCTCAGGTAAAAATAAAATGCTACCATATTATGAAATTGTTCCTCCACTGGAATAATCTTCATTTCCTTCTTTCCCCTCCATTTGATCACATTATAAAAACATTTTTCCACTTTAGATAGATTTTTTTTTTGCTTCATTACATTAACTTTTTTCTTTTCCTCAGTTCTGCACTGTGCAGACCGTGTACATGCACACATGCACACACACACACCCCTTTTTTAATGTCTCTGCTTTTAGCTATAATTTGCACATAATGGAACAGCCAGAGGGGGGTTTGATCAATGACCTCTGTCTCAGAGATGTTGTTTCAAGGGAAACACATCTGCCAACATAAAGTATTGGAGCAATCATAGCTCAGTGAACACCGTAATAAGCAACTGTTACACTGGAGCCATCAGTCATGTTCAGTTACAGACCTGAAAGGATATGGCACCTTAGGGAGCAATGTCCTTCCATAAATTTGGGCAGCAATGAAGAATGATTTGCAATCAAGTAATAAAAGGCCTAAAAAAGGTCCACCATGCATACTAACATCCAATACAGCTGACAAAGAAAATAAAAAACCTTGGCATTGTTTGCTCATTATGTAAACTACACAGCTGTCCAAGCAATTAAGATATGATTTTGGGAATTCTCTCGTAAAAATTTGCTAACAGCACTTCCACTTGTGAAAGTGACATTCTTCTTTATCAGTAAAGTGCATTTCATTAAGGTAATGCAATTTCATCTAGCTTAATAGTAGGAATTGCTTAACCTTATGGCAAGAGTACGTAAACAACATAAAATTAATGACACTCCGTGCATTGTGGGAATAAATTTGCATTAGTGACAGCATTGATCAAGTAACAGAGAAACTAACATGCACTTCCAATTGTTGATACTCTAGGGTTTTCTGTTAACTATCTGCAAAGCCATATTTCTGGTCTTCTGGTTGAAAAACTGTTCAAAAATGTAAAAT
The DNA here is from genome assembly GCA_011057875.1 of Pterocles orientalis. NCBI lineage: Eukaryota > Metazoa > Chordata > Aves > Pterocliformes > Pteroclidae > Pterocles > Pterocles orientalis. Next base: position 549,706 of record WKFP01015227.1, read on the forward strand.
TCACAGCTTTGTAATTTTTCAGTACTAACACTAATGAAACAAATGTGACAAACAGGGCATAGGTCTGAGAAGTTCTATATTTACATCCAGCTTAAAAATATAAATGAACCAGAAGAGACATGCACGGGTCTTTTGAAGTGGTTCACTTTAAATGTGCAATACCCCCACAATTCAAGAGGTTTTTTCTTCCTTCAGACAAGAAAATTTGTACTACAGCCACCACGTCATGTTCCGATACTTTAATGGATCCAGCTACAGGAATGCATATTCTGCTTTATGTACTGTACTTCTACCCTGTGTGGTATGGCTGTGTGTTGTTATGTAGTATTATGGTGCAGTACAATTCTCTAGTATGTGAGAGTTTTGACATGTCAAAGTCAAGAAAAAATATCAAAGGCATATAAAGTCACATCTGCCCCCAGCAGATCTTCAGCATTTTGAACATTCTTTCTACAGCGGTAAGACTTCACAGACACATGCAAGTATGCCAGCAAAGTTTGTTGTGGGTAGTCTGACTTCTTTCTTATCAGGACATGCTCTTCCTTGGACCCTCTTCATACCCTAGATTAAGAAATTTTATGACTTCTTAGAGAGGTTGGGTGACTTTCTGAAAAGTCTGTCTTAGGCCAGCACAAACACGTGCAACTGTAGGAGTAGCCCCTGTTAATGCAGTTGTTTCTTTTTTGCTAGTACTTATATACAACTATATACAACTAAAGACCTGTTTTCAGCTCCTCTTTGTTCCAAATAAACTATTGAATAAAACTGATCTGAAATGTCTCATTTTATTAATTTTAGTGCTAGGAGTATGAGCAAAAACCCCACCATACATACGATGGGAAGGATGGAGATGGAAATTGCTTTAGCAGAGATCAGCAAGTCACCTGTCAAGAAACATTACTTCTCTTGGGGCTTCTATTTTGGTTTGTTTTGCCTTTTTTTTCAGATTATTGCTTATTTTAGAGCTTTTAATTTAAAAGACAAAAACTAATTCTATCTCTTTTTAACAGATGAAGGACCTAAATGGAATTACTAACTGTAAATCCCTTTCACTTGAATAATTTTATGACAGAAAAAAATGCCTCAGGCTGCAGAGATTCCCGCTAAACCATCATACACACAGTAGACAAGCTGAGGGGAAAAAACGAATGTTGGTCTCAAATCTTCTTAAGCAACATGAATCCAAGGTGTTATTTCAAACAATAGTGAGTGACACTTACAGATAATATTGGGTTAGATTCTTCGTTCAAAGTGTCCTTTTCATATCAAAGTCATTTCTCAACAGGAAAAAAGATTCAAAGTTATGAAAACAAGAATCATGCAGCTAGAGGGAAAGGGCATTTTACCAGCATTTGGCAGGCTCCTTGATTATACAGACCTAGAGTGGAAAATCCAACAAAGGGCAAATTACTCTTACTTAAGATGTGCCAGGATGTTATTCCAGATGGCAGGCCAGACACATTGCTGGATTAATGAGAGCAGGGTACAATGAACATTATAAATCTCAAGTCTAGAAAGCCTAAATCAGTATAATACCTAAACCCATCAACAGGACAATTTCTAGGTAGAGAAAAAGCAGGTCTCTGCATGGATGATCTCTATACCACATAAGAAGGGAATTAAGAGGGTGCAATATGCAAGTCCCTAAAGGCATTTTAGCCTTAAACAGTTTATTGCACATCACAGTAGGACTCCAGATGCTGTAAGTAGTTAACAGGGTTAACTTATGACAGGGGAACTGATCCCAAGCAGTGCTAAAAAACTCCTGCAGGGTTTTAGAAGTCTGAGACTCGGACTTAAAAAATAAGCCTTTCTACATTTATTCAAAGTTGGGTATTTTCCCTTTTTTTTTGCAGTGAGCCTACAGCAAGTCTAGGAAAGCTAGGCAAAGATCCCGTTATCTTTATTTGCTATTATCCATCATGAAGTGCTTTTTAGAAGGGAAAAATACACTTCAGAATAAATCTGGTCAAGTGCATACTATCTCTTTCACAAATTAGTCGCCCATTCTTAGAGGAAGGAAATAAATCTGACAGTAAGCATTACAGGTAGTCCCAAATAGCTGTCTAGAAACTGTTAGTTTCTAGGGGAAGTCCTGCAGTCATTGCTCATTTCTAAATACGAAACCATTATATTGTTTTACAGTTTTTCTAGTTATAGCTCCCAGGGCTTACAAAAAGTTTTGATATATCAAAGACAACATCAGGGAAAAAAATAATAATAATTTAGACAGATATCTATTCCCATACAACAAAACCAAATAAAATCTCTGAGGTTCTCCTGGAAAGCATTATTAAATCAGATGAGGGCCACCACGTCTTAATACCTCTAACACTTTAATTTCATTGATCCCATTCTTCTATGATTTGTACTCAGAAAGCTCTACTCTCCACCTGTGGTTCTCCAATTTCCACAGAATTGTTTATTGCTCTTCACACAGCAAAGCTTTTGTTTCTTAGAAGATGATCTATCAATACTGACCTCAGTCATGAATGGAAACCTACTAATCGTCGAACAAACACAGTAGATCTGAGGGAAGTGGAGGCGGATTTGAATGCTTTGCTATCTTCTCATTTTTCAGATTTATTTGAAGCAGATAATTGTGTCCATCACATCGTGTCTTTTAATCTATGCTCCTTCCGTGCTCCAAACACAGGGTTCTGATTTCTATGAATAGTTAGAACTTACTATTTCCCACTCCTTGTTTCCCTCTCAAACACCTTCTAGTAAAAGTCACTACTGTTGTCATTTTCTAAGTGGGTCTGCTTTGCTCTGGGTGAGACGTTTTGCAGCCCAGAGAACGTCACACGTCATCTAATATAAATGATGACATGTTCTGAATCATAGTTATCACAGTGGCAAAAAACGAGGTCTCTCTTCTCTTTTAGGTTTGACAAAATAAATGAGATAATTTCATTCATGAGTAGAGGGCCAGCATACAACCCTCTTGGACCTTCAGGCACTCATGGTAAATTGCAACATTTGGAAATAAGGCTGAGATTTTTAAAGAGTTCATGCCAAAAACCATGTTTATGTCATTATTAAAGTGCTCAATTTAGTTGAAGGCTGCCTGTATCACATATAACTTGCCCTGATTAGACTGTCACTTGTCTCAATGACAAATCAGCCTCAACACTGGCTTCAAACTCAAGAAAGCAAATATTGGACTACTTAATGTCCAGTACTTTTGCACCAGAACTGTGAAGATGTTGCCTCAACCTAATACAATGTAACTATCATGAAATGGCAATCAATTAACGAAGATATTTCTTCTATTTCTCTTTATTCTCCCTCCAGCTCTCATCATACAAATCTAACGTATTCTGAAAGTTTAAGGTACAAAAGCGCACAAAAAACATACACTTTGCATGTGCTTGTATCACCACAAACAGACAATAGTCTCAACTGTATTTTCCTGATGGATAAGATTAAGGGGAGCTGGCATGTAATGAAAGATGCTCAAATTTCCTGAATGCTGAATACCTGTTTTACATTTGGCAGTGATTAAGCAAGGTTTTCTTATTCTAAGATGTCTGATAGAACAGATCCTAAACCAGCTGAAACCCTATCCCTTCTGCTTTGTCCAGGAGAACCTATGAGGTCTATAATGCCCTGCCTTAAACTTGCAGTACCTTATCTTTGGCATTCATTTAATTTAAAGATCAATAAGGACTTATACTTAAAGATACTCTAAAGATCTGTCTTTTATAATTTTGATGCTTTGATTTAATTCCAAAGAGGGTACAGTTTCCATTCAATCTCATCTCCCCACTACCACACTCTTGTTCTTGGTCTGCTTTAAAATGTTTTATGAGAAGGTCTAAAGATAAAAATTGTTTATACCAGCCATTTGTCATCTAGAAAAGCTATTGTTCATTCCTATTGTCTTCATAATTGTATCTGTATATACAGCCAATACCTACTCTTTCATAAGCATACCCTACCTATTTAAGTACTATTGAGCTGCAAATAAAAGCTTTCTCTCCCTTTCTGTAAACAACTATTATTTGCTACATAATTTGGGCAAGACTCATGCAAACTTGAAGGTTTAAGTGGGGGGAAAAAAAAAAGCATCCATGTTTTGCCATTACTTTTTGGCTTTCAAATATCAAGGATGAGTGAAAAAAAAAAAAGCTGCAATTAATACATCAGAGAGATCTGCCAGGCTTTTATAGCATTACAGGATTTTTCAGCTATAAAGAAACATATTGAATCTTTAGAGCACAGCCCATTCTTCACTGCTTCAGTTGTCTTCTTTTGTTTACAAGTCCCTGCCATCCTTCTCTGTGAATTGAATGCTAAACTGTCTCCGGAGAGACATTCTATTGCTTACAGAATGCCTCAGCAGATGGTGCTTCCTGTTGCAACAGAAGGCTGTGATTACACCTGAACTCTTCAAGAACTCTAACTTAAACAGAAAACAAGACAAATGAAAGGCTTAAAGCTTTATCTTTTTCCTCCTGTGTTCTCCCACGTTCAGGAAAAACAAAAAAAAATCCAGCTTTGGAAACTGCTAGCATTTTACCAGAAGAGTGTGACCCAACACCCATTTCTGGCATTTGGTCACTTCACACCTTATTATAGCACCATTCATTATGGTTATAAAATAGAATAAACCTCCACTGAGAAGAGTCCATAAACAGAAAATGAAGCACCACAAACACCATCTGGATTCAAAAGTTCAAAGTTCTAAAGCAGTTTGCCACTGAATATGAAATGGACCCTTTTGCAGAAGATCTACAAAGTCTTTGCCGCAGCATTCATTCCATCTGTTCCCCTGATTTATTAGTTTCTGTAAGAAACCCTTAAAGCTCATTTTGGGACCATAGAGTTTAATACCAAAACCATAAATGTATCATAAGCAGTTGAATATGTATTTATCCTCTCAATAATTAGTAAATAAATAATTATCATCAAAAGGTAGCAATCTGCAAGAAAGAATTCTTGTAAATTACTTTCTGTTGTCTTTATATTCCAAACACTGTTCTGCACTGTTTCTACAGACAGCCTACAGACCTTATGTGGATGAGGCAGAACAGAAAGGGGTCAGTATTCCTCTCTGCATGTATTAGTCCTACAAATGAATGCCTTTTATCGAGCAGAGAAAGGACATTGCTAGTACCATGGCTGCATTGGGCTCTGCCTGTCTCTGCCATTGCTATTTTGAGCTTTTATGGACTGAGAGCTTTCAGCCTTCACCTAGGTTTAAAATCAAAACCCGTGTTCAATTCATTTGTAGAGCTCCAGGCAGACAAAGACCTCTTGGGACCTTGCAAAACAGACAATAGGTCCAGGTCCTTCTAATCACGGGGTTTAATTGCTTCCCTGAGTAAGTTATTGTTTCATTTCTACCACAGTTCACGCTATAGAAACAATGTTGCCACATTTTTCACAAGGAATATAGGGTGCCACTGCTGCATGGATCTGCCCACATCTTAGTGGCTGTTCACTGAAGCAGAAAAGGCTGCCAGTTCTCATAGCCATATCACAATATTTCCATGATAGATTGTTCCCCACCACAGAAGGCCTTCCCAGATTGAACTAAATAGGAAATTAAACTTGTATCTGGGTTCAGTAACTTCTATCGGCTTCTCACCTTTCAGACAGTGGACTCATCAGTTTCATTGTAAACCTTAAAAAAATTAAGTCATTGCTGTTTTCAGTGAGATTTTGAAAGTCTAACTATTCAAAACCATTTATAAAAGCTACTAGTTTAAGAAGATCTCTTCTGAATCTTACGTGTTTCAAAGATTATTAACTTCTTACAACTTTTTTGTGTAGACATGTTTTCCCCAAAAAGTAAGTTGTGACGGATCTGAATAGCAGAATGCAATTATGGAGATCGTTTCTTGAAATGGGAGCAAAAACCCTAACTTATCAGGGGATTGTAAGTTAAAAACTCCTCTTCATGACTTCCCTTGCATTCTCAGAATACATCTATACTGTGCAACAGAGAGGCACATGAAGGTCGCCAAGAAATTGTGCTGCTGCAGTGGTTCACACCAGCTTTCCAAGCTCTAACCAGACTGACTCACATGGGAATTGCCTTGGCTCTCCAGCTTCCACACTGTGCCTTTCTCTTGGTATGTCCATCTATGTGCCTTCCCGCTCCACCCTGTAGGTCCCCTCTCTCCCCATGGGCAAAGCACAGCTGGGGTCCAGCGCAGCCCAAGGGAGAAGGGTGTTCTCAAGCCCTCTTGTTCAGAGTCACGTTTATTAACTCAGGTGTCTGGCTGGTGCATTCCTTCTCATGGCTCATAAATAAAATGAATTTATGTGTACTGACTGATCACTTAATAACTAAGATAGCACTCACTCATTACTGGCAATGTAAAGAGGCCTCTAAGGGAGGTTGGGGAGAATAATTGAAACAGTTCAAATAACATTTTCTTTTAAAACCAAAACTAACTTCTTTCAGGTGCCAGGGTTGATATAGACCTGCCAAGTTATATGAGTACTTAAGCATGATGGGCAAATGTAGGAATGGGACATTTTTGTTATAACACAGAAATGAGAAATTAACTCACAATGATCAGGCCAAGTGTCACCATGGGGAGTGACGCACATCAAAACACATGAGAACAGGTGGCGACATTTTTACCCACACTATTTATACAAGGGTCAAAACCTCATGGTCACATCAGATTCATTCAGTTCTTTTTCTTTCTCCTGTACGTCTGTAACAATGGCAAATCCTGTCACCTCTCAGCTACAACGTTTGAAAAAACTTCACTAGTCATCCTCTCATTGTGGTGGAATTAAAAAAATTTTTTTTTAAAAATCTGTTTCTTCTATCATCATTAAGATAATACATTGCACAATTCTGTAAATGCAATTTCTGTCCTTCTATACTTCCTTCACTCCCCCTCAGTCTTCATGTCTGATCTTCTGCTGATACCAGTTATATAGTGCCTTATAAAGAACCTGAATTTACAGTTATATAGAATCTGAAGGTGCACAAGTCCATGGGACCTGGTGAGATACAACTGCAGGTCCTGAGGGAACTGGCACGTGAAGTTGCCAAACCACTATCCATCATATCTGGGAAGTCGTGGCACTCCGGTGAAGTTCCCACAGACTGGAAAAGGGGAAACATAACCCCCATTTTTAACAAAGCAAATAAGGAAGACCCAGGGAACTACAGGCCGGTCAGTCTCACCTCTGTGCCTGGCAAGATCATGGAGCAAATCCTCCTGGAAACTATGCTAAGGCACATGGAAAACAAGCAGGTGATTGGTGACAACCAACACGGCTTTACCAAGGGAAAATCGTGCCTGACAAAATTGGTGGCCTTCTACTGAAGCGGAAAGACTCCACAACTCGTGAAAGTTGTAAAGTAGGTATGTAGTTTATTCAGCGCTGAGGTGCATGGGGATAGCTCCACCAAAGACATGCGCGCCTTTTCGCAAAACCTATCCCTCTGTTTATTCCCCCAAGTGTTGCATATGCATTAAGTTTCGTAATTCATTCATTCATATTAGTTACCTAGCCCCGCCCAGCCCTGCTTCGTATTATAATTAGCTAAAGAGTCATTATGCACCTGCGTAGTGCTCCCTGGTGGTCGTCCGGTGGTCGACAGGATGAAGTAAATGAGTCTTCATCGGAGTTGAACTTCTCACCTCCTGGTCTCTTGGTCTCAGTCCAAAGAACCAGGATGCTGCCCAGCTTGTTTGGAGCCTGCTTGAGGCCCAAGCAGACCTCCCTATCTCCGCGGCCTTGCAGGTATTGCATTCTTTCCTCTCATTTGGGTTAGCAGTTCCTCCCCTTATCATCACAGCTTTGATCCTCTCATCCTGTCTTTGCAAGCACAGCAAATGTTAATCATCTATTGTCCAAACAGCTATTCTGAATAGAGTTATTCTCTGAGCCCTTGTTAAATTTAAAACCCCCTGTCTCACTACGACAGAGCCACAGGGCTGGTGGATAAGGGAAGGGCAACTGACATCATATACCTGGACTTGTGCAAAGCCTTTGACACTGTCCCATATGACACCCTTGTCTCTAAATTGGAGGGAAGTGGATTTGACAGAAGAACCACTTGCTGGATAAGGAATTGTCTAGATGGCCGCACTCAAAGAGTTGTGGTCAATGGCTCAACGTCCAAGCCACCAGGGGTGACGAGTGGTGTTCCGCAGGGGTTACTACTGGGACCAGTGTTGTTTAACATCTTTGTTGGAGACATGGACAGTGGGATCAAGTGCACCCTCAGTACGTTTGCCGATGACACCAAGCTGTGTGTTGTGGTGAACACGCTAGAGGGAAGGGATGCCATCCAGAGGGACCTTGACAGGCTTGAGAGGTGGGCCAATGCAAACCTCATGAAATTTAACAAGGCCAAGTGCAAGGTCCTGCACGTGGGTCGAGGCAATCCCCAGCACAAACACAGGCTGGGTGGAGAGTGGATAGAGAGCAGCTCTGAGGAGAAGGACTTGGGAGTATTGGTGGATGAGAAGCTCAACATGAGCTGGCAGTGTGTACTTGCAGCCCAGAAAGCCAACCATGTCCTGGGCTGCATCAAAAAAAGCATTAGCAGCAGGTCAAAGGAGGTGATTCTCCCCCTCTACTCTGCTCTCATGAGACCCCACCTGGAGTACTGTGTTCAGATGTGGGGCCCCCAACATAAAAAAGACATGGACCTGTTGGAGTGAGTCCAGAGAAGAGCCATGAGATTGGTCAGAGGGCTGGAGTACCTCCCCTGTGAGGACAGGCTGAGAGAGTTGGGGTTGTTCAGCCTGGAGAAGAGAAGGCTCCGAGGAGACTTAATAGCAGCCTCCCAGTACCTGAAGGGGGCCTACAGGAGACATGGGGAGGCACTCTTTATCAGGGAGTGTAGTGAGAGGACAAGATGTGATGGGTGTAAGCTGAAAGAGGGTAGATTTAGACTAGACATGAGGAAGAAATTTTTCACTGTGAGGGTGGTGAGTCACTGGAACAGGTTGCCCAGGGAAGTTATGGATGCCCCATTCCTGGAGGCATTCAAGGCCAGGCTGGACGAGGCTTTGAGCAACCTGGCCTAGTGGAGGTTGTCCCTGCCCGTGGCAGGGGGGGTTGGAACTTGATGATTGTTGAGGTCCTTTCCAGCCGTAACCATCCTGTGATTCTATGATTTTATATAATTTCACTTTTCTCATATACACCTATATGTCTCTCCTCAGAATAAAAGCTCTGTTCGTAAGCTTCCAGTTCAGACAAACTTCTATATTAAATCTTGAATTAAAAAAAAAAAAAAAAAAATACAACCAACCTTCTTGTCACATAACGGAAGAAGAACAAATAGGTAGAAAAATTAACAACTGCTTCATCACTGTCACCGATGTCTTTACTCTTCATGTTTGCAGACGAATATAGGTGGTTCAGTGACTGCAGAAAACAGGTGTTGCCTTTTTTAAATGGGAAAGGTACGTCTCAAACTCAGACACACTAAAAAAGGCCCTGTGTTGCCAGACACCACTCCAAACACAGGGTAGGTACTTTCTGCACAGTTAAAGTTCTTGCAAACTGAGTAGGACAGCTTCAACAAGCCAAAAATCTACAGGTGGGATAACATTACTTTTTCACCTTGGTGATGGTGCATTTTCACAGCTTACTTGGCTTGAATATCGTATAACTATTTCCTTCTTTCGCCTAGGACTAGTTCAGAAATGTCCTCTACCATTTAAAGTCTACTGAGCGTTTTCACATATTTTTCTTAATACTATGGAAAATAATGATTCCTGAGGCTCTCCCTAGCTTTGGGCAAAAAGCTGAGCACACACACACCCCCAACCCCAAACCAATTCCAATTCCACTGTCACCATCACCTCTTTCTCTGAATGGAT
>WKFP01015227.1:559543-579692 GCA_011057875.1 Pterocles orientalis
TTTTTTGGGGGGGGGGGGGGGCGGGCAGGGAGAGATACAGAGCTTTCTGTTTCTCAGAAAATTGGCTTAAATCTTAAATCTTTCCAGGTTCATATAAACACCTTAATCAGTGTGCCAAATTTACAAACTGGTACTTGTCAGAATCTCTGAAGGGCAATAAACATCTGTGTATTTTTGTGAGGTGCTTAACAAACAATCAGTCATCCACATACTGCCTAACCACTTCCAAACTTACCAAGTACAATTTTTCACAGTTCTTGGCTTGCAATGAGCAATGAGTGGACAACAGTGTAAGGGAACTGGACTAGGCAGCTGCTGAAGGAGCGGTCCTTTTGTAGCGACATATGGAAAGAGTCACAGGTTCAGACAGAACAACACCAGACAGATCCAACATCAGTATTCTTCCCAAAGAGATTTAGGAGCACATTTCAGAGGTAGGCAAAAAGGTTTTCACAAATGGTGCTTTCCAACAGTACTAGAAAAAGCATAGTTCACTGAATCCTCAAAATTCAGCACATCAGCTGCTGTTCGTCCTGTTGCTCGTCTAAGAACTAATTATTGACACCCACCAGAGAAGCAACCAATGATCCTCAAGACCTCTGTCACTTCATCCTCACACCTACCTTCTCATGTACATTGACACTGAAGATACACTTCTCAGATGTGATAGTGAAGGGAGAAAATGCAGAAGGCCTGTATTTTCAAATGAGTCAGGTATATAAATATTGCTGAGAAACTGATTAAAAGGAGCTTGCATAAAATTGACAAAAAGTCAACAATAAAGTACAAAACCGAATCCAAGTCTTACTAATGACATTAGATAAATGCCCTTAGTTCCGAATCTCATTTCCAGTGCAAAGTTGTTTCTTACCTTTGATTTTACTGGGACACTGTGCATGTCAGTAAAGAGATGAGTCAACTTTTAATATCAGACATGTTAAAGAAGTTCTGTTTCCCTATATTGCAAACATCCACAGGTCTCCAGAGTCAAAGTTCAGCATCGGATGGACTTCAGCATGAACGCTAACCAGAATTAAGATTATAACACAAAAATGTAAGTCTAAGATCTCCCTTTTTACTCCATTTGGATAACTTCGGAAAAGTTTCTGATATCAGTTTCACGAAGGTCCACTGTCACGATCTGAATAAAATCAGATATTCCACTTCTCTGCAGGACATCATCAAACTTGGGATACTCAAGGTGCTTATCAAATTTAATAGCATGTTTACCAGACTACAACGATGATACTTAAAAAAAAAAGCCTCATGTAAGAAAAATTCATATTGTTACCAGTTCAAGCTGATTTAAACCTACCAAATCTAAATCATAAAATGGAGTTTATGCCTGAAGTTTCACAAGAAAAATTCTAATAGGAAATACCAAGGTTTTGTGCTTTTCTATTTTTAAATTTAATTTGTTTTTGAAGTGCTTCTTGCCAAGACACTGCACCTTCATCAGGAAAACATACATGCAACAGTGACCCATGTTCTCAAAAATTAGGTGTACTTAAAGCATTTTTAAGATAGATGACTTCAGGAAGTTATCAGGTTGAGAAACTACAGTCTCACTAAGTCATTGTCATCCTGTCTGTGTAACATGAAATTTGAGCATTGAGATATAGGAGATCCAGAAGAAGGATGAGATCTGAAAATGTCTGACTGGTCATCATTCTTTTTTTCCAACAGTATTGTTAGACTAGTCAATTTGGGTCACTATGTAAAGCTGTACAGTATATTTATTTGCAACTTTTTCAGGAGCAGTATAACAACTGACTCTCAGGTCTTCATAAGAAGATAAATTTATGCCTGTAAACTAAGCTCTACACATGCAGATATCAAAGTTAATTTTAGAAACAGTGTATGCATACAGTACATAAAGACAGGAAAATATTTTTTCAAATATATTTAAAGAGTATTTACAGGGAGTGTTTCTCTAACATGAGGTCAGAGAGCAAGGCTTTCATCTAAGAGGAAAGAGTTCAAGAACTGATAATCATTCTCTGTGTCTCCCCTTTAAAGTTAAGAGAAGTTACGTAGGACATTGTGTGCTTCAAGTTACCAAAAAATTTTGCAGGTAGTTTCTCTGGGTTCCTAAGCAGTCATTAAGAAGCCTTCCTTTAGCGATATATTTTAAAACTTTTTGCAAGTTTTCACAAGCCTCATCGTACAACTCCTTCTCCACCCCCAAAATCTTTCGGCCAAGAGTTATGGATCAGTCGTGATGACCAAACAACTCTCTCTCTGTTTGGAATCAGGTCAGAACACCAGTAGCACTATAGAAACAGCACTTTAGTTGCACAGCTAGACACTAAAATGCCATCAAAAGGATCTTTGTCAGCTTCACTGTTTAGATGTGAAATTGTTACAACAATGTCCAGAAATAGCTCCCACTTAATAACAGTTCTCAGGTTGTTAAGATACAAAGTGTTAAGCTACAGCTGTAGTGTTTGCAGTTCAAATGTTGGGGTTTGCAATGTACTTCAGGCTCATTGTGGATATCAGCGTGTACTCAAACTTTTACATGCTTTTCTGTCGTACAGAGAAGTTAGTATTTGACTCAAGAACAACTAAAATTCAATGTGGATTTAACAAGGATTAAATAAAGTCTTTATTGATATGTAACCGAATTCTTTATTAATTTTTACTTTATAATTCCCTACAAGATTTAGCAGATAACAATAAATTTTATATAGATTTTCAACCATAACATAGAATTTAGTCATGTATTCACTTTTCCAGTGAATTCATTATTCACTTTGTCAGTGAATAAAGAAGACTTAAGTGTGTGTCTGAATTACACCTATGGATCACAGCAAAGTAAATACACATCAGTCACATGACGGGCATAATCATTACCAGACCTAGCAAAAAAGGACATTTCCTTTTTGGAAATAAGAGATTAGTTCAGCTGAGTTTGTTTTAAATATAGAGCAATTTCAAATTGGAAGCCCCATCCATATTTCCTAATATGTACTTATATCTATTGGAAAACTTCATGAATTTGAAATTAAACCACATTAGTTAATAAATTTTATACTTTGGAAGTAAATAAACTTTTTTTTTCCCATGGTCTATGAGGATAGCTCTGTTCATGTTCACCAATTAGCAACTCATCAGTAAACAAATTATTTTGCTTGGGTAATTAACAATTAACATTCAGTAATGTCCTGATTTCTGTTGAGGTAGAGTTAATTTTCTTCGTAGTGGCTAGAACAGTGCAGTTTGGGGATTTTCTCTCCTTCGGGAAGCTTCCGCTAGCCAGGAATAGGCTGGGCCTTGGCCATCAGCTCGTGAACAGTTGCACTGTGTATCACTCATTTTTTTATTCTATTATTATTATCATTATTATATTATATTATATTATATTTTATTTTATTTTATTTTATTTTATTTTATTTTGATTGTTAAATTGTTTTTCTCTCAACTGATGAGCCTCCTTACCTTTACCCCTCCAATTCTCTAGTCCATCCACTGGGAGACATGGGTGGGCAAGCAGCTGCATGGTGTTTCCCACTTGCTGGGTTTAAACCACGACAAGTAATCTCCCAAAATGTTACTTTTCCTAGCTACCCATCAATATACTTGCAAAAAAAAACCCCAAAAAACAAAACTCAAGTCAGTTCAGACTTGTCAAGACTACTGATAAAGAGACACAAGCTGTCCAGAAATTCGCGCCCTGTCCTTCCCTCTCAGACCGGTCTCGGGGACTAAAAGTGCAGAAGGACTCCACACTAATTTTGCAACATTCCTGAATTAGTGTCATGGGTCTACATTCATCTCCATGGGATCCTTACTAATACATAAGGAGCCCTCTTTTTTCTTTTTTCTTTTTTTCTTTTTTTCTTTTTTCTTTTTTTTTTTGCCAATGCAGTACTAAGCGTCATGAGAACTCTGAGAAAGAAGCACCAATCATTATTAATTTCTTATGTTTGTGCACACATTATGAACTGATTCAACAGGGCTGAAAGATTCCCATTCCTTTTAGCCCCCAGTCTGCATACATATTCTAATTCTCATTTGAAGCTATTAAAGGAGTAGCAAGCTTATGGACCACGATTTCAGCATTGTTCATCCCCTAGCAGTTAGAGTTACTGCATCATTAATATCAATAATGAGCTAGAACTGCAATTAGTGTCTAAATGAAATATGCTATGAATTACTGATTTATTAGTATGTTTGTCAGTAAAAATATACTATGGCACAGCAGGGTAAGCACAGAAATTATATAATTCCAGAGACTTCAAAACTGATAGTTTTTTCCTAGAAGATATCAGAGAACAATATTCACAAACACTGCCATTTTATTGCCAGACAAGTTATGTGAAAGACACAGTACACAGTATAAGTGGAAAATCCAACATTTTTTAAAACTGCAAACTCTTAAATGCTGTCTATTAAACAATTATTAGCTTACTTGTTCATCTGACCCACTTGCCTTCATCCTCAAACTTTTCTCCTTTCACCAGCTTTAAACTTTGTATCTTCATACTCTTCTTGGACCAAATTTCAGCCACTTTCTCTCACTAAATTGGCCCAAATATTTAACCACCCAATTCTTCTCATTTCTCTTGTGTTTATTTTCCAAAATCTATGACAGAGCAAGGTCCTAAAGTAGAATTTGATCCCCATACATAGAATCATAGAATCATAGAACAGTTTGTGTTGGAAAGGACCTTAAAGATCACCAAGTTCCAACCCCCCTGCCATGGACAGGGACACCCTCCACTAGACCAAGTTGCTCAAAGCCTCATCCAGCCTGGCCTTGAACACCTCCAGGGATGGGGCATTCACAACTTCCCTGGGCAATGTGTTCCAGTGTCTCACCACCCTCACAGTGAAAAACTTCTTCCTCACGTCTAGTCTAAATCTACCCTTTTTCACCTTATACCCATTACTCCTTGTCCCACTGTCCATGTCTCCAACAAAGATGTTAAACAACACTGGTCCCAGTACCAACCCCTGCAGAACACCACTTGTCACCGGTCTCCACTTGGGCTTTGAGTGCGGCCGTCTAGACAATTCCATAACCAGCAAGTGGTCCTTCCGTCAAATCCATGTCCCTCCAACTTAGAGACAAGGATGTCATGTGGGACAATATCAAAGGCTTTACACAAGTCCAGGTAGATGATATCAGTTGCCTTTATCCGCCAGCGCTGTGGCCCTGTCATAGAAGGCACCAAATTTGACAGGCACGATTTTCCCTTGTTAAAGCCGTGTTGGTTGTCATCAATCACCTGCTTGTTTTCCATGTGCCTTAGCATAGATTCCAGGAGGATTTGCTCCATGATCTTGCCAGGCACAGAGGTGAGACTGACCGGCCTGTAGTTCCCTGGGTCTTCCTTATCTCCTTTGTTAAAAATGGGGGTTATGTTTCCCATTTTCCAGTCTGTGGGAACTTCACCAGAGTGCCACTACTTCTCGAATATTTCCTAATAAAGTCATTTAAGTACTGATCTCACAGAGATATCGTGCTTGTTGTGTGTGAAAAATCTTTGTAATCCCAGGTCACATAGGTACCATTTCCACCATTCAAACTGCTCAAATAACTCACTGCACCAGAGAGAATCAAAGTAATCTGATTTTTTTTGTTGTTTTAAAGAGCATGCTATGCATTATTTCAACATGAGTTTCAACGAACCCTCTCTTGTCTGAATTAATCTCTTGTGCTACTTGTTTCAGGATGTAGACAGCTCATTTCAGTCTTAGGTAGCGGTAGGTGTTTTATTATTTTCTTGTGTACTTACATATGTATAAATGTATAAAATATCCTGAAGGCCTAGTATTATGCGTCAACTATCAATAGGAAAAAAACCCCAATATTTAATGTTATTTTAGTTTTCATTTTTATAGGATTTTCAAAGTATGCCCATTATTAGAATGGGGCATTACAGCAATAGGAAAGATCACTTTATTTAAATCTTTTTGTCAGGAAAGACCCACATTTGTGGATAATAATCAGTGAAATATAAGGTAGACAAATTTTGACAGGCTATTTATTAATTGAAAATCAGCAGTTGTTTGTATTGAAGTTTTTATCAGATATTAAACCAGCATGTTTCCTAGTGCTCAGCTAGGAAACAACAAAAAAACTACTTAACGTTTGCTGTGTATCTCACACTTCTCTACAGGCGGTCTACAAAGAAATCCTATTGTGGGATGGGAGAATGAACTTGTCATACAGTAAAAATCACTGTAAGAACAAGGACAGTCTCATCATCACTATCTCTCAATCGGGCAGGACATTCACAGTTGTCTGGTGTCCACTTCTTTTCAATACAATCCCTTAAAGAGCCTCCCCTGCCCCGAATAGACCTCAGACCCTCAACTAGAGGGGCAGAAAGGTGATTGCTGTGGAGTAGAAACATTAAGTCTGTGAGGAAGTCCTGGAATCAAGCAAGAGGTGAGACTTATCGAAGTAATGTGGCAGAATAACCCTACAAGACTAATGACATGGGTTTTGAGGGCTGTCTTTGCAAAGAGAAACCATTATCAGTCTGGCTTGCTTTTCTGGGTGAAAGCTTTTGTTTTAAAACAAATAGCAAAGCCAAATAAAGCATTTGCCAGGCCTCTGGTGTAAGCTGGAAATTCTCAGCTTGTAATAATCTTAAGGGTGGGGGGAGAATATATCACTGCGCTTTGTAGAAGTTGGTTTAAGGGACTCTACCAAGAAGAGCAAGTGACCTAGGAGACCCAGCTGAATGGTTGCTCATGTTTAGTAACTTCAGTTTCAATTATTCAGGTTAACGAGTCTGTCACTCCAAGAAAACACAGTTTTTCACAATTAAAAATAAAAGAAAATTGAGATCCATTCTGGGAAGATTTAAGTTTGACACTATGAGTTGTAAAAACAAAGGTTAAAAAGTATATGTAACATATTCTTACAGTTTAAAAAAAAAAAAAAAAAAAAAAAAAAAAAAAAAAAAGGGCCTTCCCGAAGAAGGAAAAAATTTCCTTCTGGGAAAAAATTTTGGAAATTATTAAGCAGGAAACTCACATTATTAACCCATTTCTCACAAATAATGTGCCAAGACTCAAACTTCTCAATCTACCATAGCCACTTTTGCCCATGTAAAGCTTTTTCCCAATTCAGATTTCACCTCTGAAGGAGTATTTTAAGCAGAGGAATAGTAACACAGTAGGAGATCAAAGACATGTAATGCAACATGGACACCAAGGATAAAAAGGATAAATTTTACGTCATTGAAGCCTTGAAGCATAAGCTTATATTGCTGAAGCTGGACTCACTGATCTGACATTATAGACACCCTTTAAAAAATTCTGTGCATCAGTTTTACTGCAGTTATGTAGAAAAAACTCATGAGTTTGTATTTTCTAAGTCAGGTCTCTTTGTACATAAAGTGCAGAGCACAATCTGCATGTCTGTAACAACTCCAACTTGTTAGACTTACTTTCCATGTAGTCTTATGGCTCCTCAGATTCTTCAGCTGTCCCTTTTCTATTAGATAAGACATGCTACAGGAAGAAATGTTGGTCAGTCATTTTCAATGTGAAAGGCAAAGGGCAGACCTGGCATTCTGTCATTTAGCTCTAGATATGTCCTCATCAAAAAAGTCAAATATTTTCTATAAAAATACTACAGTGTCACTTTGTTGCCATGGGATAATTCATGGTCAAAGGCCTATTTTTATCTTGGGCTCTTGTCTTCACTACTTAACGTTCACCATCAACATCATACACCACCCCTCACCATCATCAACATCAAAGACAATAGTTCAGCATTAGCAACAGAAAACTCTCTAAAGGCTTAAAGGCTCAGTTCAGATAAGTGTTCAAAAGTTCAACTGTTTATCAAAATCATTTCCATTTCTAGAGTAGACTAAAAATCATATAAAAGTAAACTGTGTGGTGAGCTTAGGCCATGACATGCAGAGGACCCTTAAAAGGAGATATGAATACATTAAGCAAATATTCTCAGTAGGCTTAGAAGGCTTTTTTTTTTTTAATTAACAATTTCTACTCAGTGGCACCTATTTAAAAAAGAAAAATGTTGACATTTAGAGGCGAAACTGAGAACAGAAGGAGTAAGGGCGGACAGAACTCAAAGCCCAAATCGATGCATTGCTTAGGGGAACACTGAAAACCAGTTTAGCAAGGATCAGTCTGCAGGGTCATTCTCACTCAGCTCTCTCACCTGTCCTATTACAGGAGTACCTAAGTAAGAATAGACTAGTATCTGCTCCCTGAAGCTGGTCTACCTGGCTCCCTTCTTCATCTACTAACTATACCAGTCAGCCACTTCCCATTCCTTCTGGTCTAAGCGCTCTGTATTTTGAGAAGACATAACACAAGGTCATTTGAAGGATGGATGGTTAAGAAACAAAAAGGGTTGTAAATTTGACTAGCCAGTGCGAGAGAGTTAACATGCAAGAGTTTTAAAAAGAGAGCATAAAAAAGAGCTAACTGTACGCATAAGTCTGCAGCTCATTAAAAAGGAAAACACACACTGTCCTTGGAAATATCTTTGACAAGTTGGCAACTGTGCATTCAAAAAGTATGTTTTTCTATCTCCTGATGACTTCAACTGGTTGAAGGGATTGGGTTTCAACTTACATCCCTGTGGTGCATTAACCTTGGCTGGATGCCAGGTGCCCACCAGGCCGATCTATCACACCACTCCTCAGCAGAACAGTGGTGAAGAAAATTAGATTAAAAACTCATGGGTCAAGATAAACGCAGTTTAATTGCAGCAAAAGCCAAGGCCATGCATGGAAGCAAAGGAAAACTAAAGATTTTATTCTATACTTCCCATCAGCAAGCAATGTCCAGCCACTTCCCAGGAAGCAGGGCTTCACTACACATAGCTGTTGCTCCCAGAGGCAGACGTTGTAATAATGAATGCACCCCTCCTCCTCCCTTCCCTAAGCTTTCTTTGCTGAGCTGATATCATACGGTATGGAACATCCCCTTGGTCTATTTGGGTCAGCTGTCCTGGCTATGTCCCCTCCCAAGATCCTGCCCACCCCTGGGGCCCCCCAAGCCTGCTGGCAGGGGTGGTGTTGAGGAGACAGCCTCGATGCTGTCTAGCTGCCAATGCAACACACAGCACTGCTATGGGGAAATTAACTCCATCTTAGCCAGACCCAATACACTCCCAAAAAACATGTCTTCAGGGAAAGTCTGTAACAGTTGTAATGGAAACTTCCAAGCAACCCCCCCAGAACTGTAGTATGAAGAACTGTCAGAGACACCTGCTTAATTTTTTAATTATTACAAGACCAATTAATGTGCAAGGACAAAGGCCTGTACAGAAAAACACATTGGACTAACATGAAAATCAGAGGATAGTGAGCTATGGAAAAGTGCCCTTGTATTTGGTGAAGGTGGGTTGAAGATATTTAAGTGAAAATTTCAGGGTTTTATTCATGAATCCTGAAGAACTGACAATGCAAAAGTTGTTGGCTTTGGTTTTGCACAGAAAGACTAAAACGATATTCATAACGTGCAATCTCATTGTACTAGCCAGCTAGTGAGTGTCACTGCTTCTGAAAATTCTGATTGTACAAATCATTCCGAATCAGAGCTAGCAAAAGAGTGGCCTTTAAGTCCCCCTTCTTCAAGGAGCTGCCAAGCATGTCAGATCATTCATGTTAAATTATGCTGGATGTTGTTGAGATGTGCACTACTGTCATCTAATGGCTGAGTTGCAGCTGTCAAATCCTTTGCACTGTGAGCCTCCTGTAGCAATCCAACAGCAGTCCAAAACAGGGGAACAGGCCTTCATCTGCTAATTTACAGCTAGTTTGAACCTGACAAAATAAACAATGTGAATGATGATCAGAGAAGAAAAATAATCTAATCAACTCCAACACCTTGTGCGACCCACAGACAAACTAGCTCATTAAAATCCTATGGCAAAATTCACTTCAGCCACAATGTGCAATAATCTTGTTGATTTAGTCAGCAGCTTATTTGGCTACATATTTTAAACCCTCACAGCAAGCAGAAAGAGGGAAATTAACTGAAAACTATAAAGAATATTCATACAAGCAAAATGTTTGTCTGTATATCTATACCTTGAATTGTGCTGTGGCTTTAACAATTTAACTGAAATTACACTAGAATTATGTACTGAGGCTCAATAACAATTAAGCTTGTACATTTTGAGTATTTATTGCCCATTTTGACCACTCTATTTACTTAGTAAACAATCTTCCTTCAGTCTTCCTGCAGTTCAGTCCGTGCTAGGAAAACACTAATCTCTCCCAGGTTTTAGCTTTCTCAGTTCCCCTGCAGCATGCTTTGACCTGCAGGCAAATGAAGCCATTCAAATGTTTGCTTATCTTGTCATCTGTTCTCATCAGACCTTGCAATTCCTGTCATGCCCCACATGTCAGTTTAAAGCATAACATCATTAATACCTCCAGTGCACTAATGGATGCTTCACACATGAATGCATTAATGAAATGTGTTATTGTTTTCCCTCACAGGACATTAAAAATCTCACTCATGCTGAGCTCCTGAAGCCCTGCAGTGCTGCTGAAAACCACTGGCTATCAAATGAGCCCCCCCGTTACGCCTCAGTAATTTTAAGTTCAAGTTTATCACTGAAGTGTCACTCGTAAGGAGAAGATACAAGCCTCTAAGGTCTTTTGGGCCCAGCTTCAGTTACCATAAAGAGTAACAGGAGGCAATAGCTGCAAGAGAAAAATACACCACCGTATAAGTGGAACTTTTTCAAGATAGAATAGAAAAGATCTGAGTGTCAACACAGTAATTTGTTTCTTTTTTTTCCCCTTTGTCTGTGGACTGATGGTTTGGATAACGAAGACAGGATTGGTTTTCTAGAGGACAGAAAACACAAACAGACTAGTTTCCTGATAGAGGTGTTAAATATAAGAAGCAATAAAGATTCCTTATATAAACCATATTTAAAATTGTTTTTCTGTATCATTCAGAATTATTTCCAGAGGAGTTGTGAAAGGGTCACAGCAAGTTATGAAGCTTTACATACAGGTTAGCTAAATAAGGCTGCTTGTCTTCTGTTAGGCTGTGATTGCAAGAGCACTTTGGCAGCAGAATTAGGGTAGTAGCTTTTTCACACTATGGATAATGTTATTGCCTTTTCTATAGGTGAAAGCAGATTACAAATCAAACTTTTCCCTGCATTCATATCCACTACAGGAATCAGCCTCTGAGCTCACATTTTAAGTTTTTATTTCACAAAGCTAGTGGATGAAGTCGTCCACTGTATGCTTAGCCCTTAAAAATCAGTTCAGCGTAGCTAGTAACTTTAATTCTTCCACGAAGTGTAATATATATTACTGTATAAAGTTCTGAACAGGAAAAATACAGCAAAACACTGGAATTCTACCTAGTGTTTCAGGTATTAAATCAGGAAGTTCTCTTATACTGCAGTTGTCCTTTGGCTCTCACTTTGTTCTCAAGAAGTGATGCTCCTGTATGGTGTCTACAGGCACAGCCATGCTCAGAACAGGCAATAGAGGTCCCCAGCTGCAGAGGAGATGAGTCAGCAAGTCCTGCAAAGGCCGTTCCTGGCTTATTCTAGGAGCTGTGATACTCCAGGGAACTGCTAGCCCCCTGCTGTGAACACCCTGAAAGCCCTATTTTTCCTCATCTGTCTAAGACACAATATGACTCCCCAAGCTTTCAAGCACAGGAAGGTTCTGATGAGCATCCTGTTTGGTCAGGAAAGTCAGCCACCTCTATTTCAGTTTATTGGCTATTAACCTCTGGGGACAAGTTCCCGAATACCTTCACAATAATATAGTGCAAGTTCCATACACATTCTGCATATTGCACTAAATAAGTCCCACAGAAATAAAACATTAACAAGGAGAACAAGTCTTGTAATCAACACTAACAAACTAGCCCAGAAAATGAGGAATTTCCAGTGCCACAAATGCACAGCTGTCTTCTATGGGATAAACTGGATTGCCATGAAATGTCTCACTCTGCCCAGGGTACCCATGAACAGTGCTTTTTCTTGTTTCTAAAATTTAGACAGGCGGGAATAGTATTTCAGAATATCTAATATTTACAATGCAGTCATATCTGAGACTCATCCCCTTGTTCACACAGACAGTCTTCTTGTGCAAAACATTTTGTTTTCTCCAGCATATATTTCCATAAAGAGAAAGTAGTAAAATAAGTGTCAGCACATGAGAGCTTTTTCCTCCCTGTGGGTTTATTAGCGCACCATGTTCTCCTTCTCAGAATCTCACAAATCACCGGTGGATTACAGTGTTTCTGGCTCAGATATCACAGACTGTCTGCAACATCCTGATCTTTTCTTTTTGTTGCCGTCCACTAATCAATATGTCCCGTAAACCTACGACCACCTGTTGCTATTACAAGTGTCACTGAACTTCATTTCTGAACATTTCCAAACAAATATTTTTCATTACCTACCTACTTCTTCCTCTTAATTTACTAATAGGAAGGCTTATGCAGAAGTGAAGAACTTTATCCCCCTTGTTGATCAAGCTAAAATAAGGCCTACACCACAGCCAGCAAGGATTTCTTAATGACTTCCCCCCACATTTTTAAATGGGTATTCATATACACCCAGAAGAGAGGTGTGTTCTAGCACCAGCAATGTCAATTGTTAACTAATGGAAAGGATTAATTACCTGCTATTTGGAGATGCCATACAGAATAGCATTAAGTACATGGTCACAAGCTTCCCACACGGTTGTGAGTACATTCATGTTGAGTAACTCAACTGTTTCTTTGGCAACGTGTGCAGTAGTAAATTAAGGTGCCAGGGAGTGTTCCTAGGCACTGAAATCTAGTAATTTCTAGTGCTGTTTTCATAATGGCCCGTATTGCTGCCCTAAACAACTTCCAGGTGCAGCTCAGGAGTTGGGAAAGGCCTCTGGCCCATGCTAATTGCCACTTTAGGAACAAACCTTGCATTTCAGATGTCAGCAGTTTAAAATAATTTGGACGCAGGCTCCTCTGTGTCAGGTGGCTGCAATATCAGAAAGGTTCTAACCTCATTTAGCCTATTAGGATAGATTACAGCCTTTAATACAATTTCAAATACATATATGTGTATTGTATGTGTATATATATATGTAATGATATACATACACACACATATGCATTTCCACATTAAGTCGTTACCATTTTCCTATTTAATCTCTGCACATTTGTGTGCAGGAAAATAGATAAATGAAATGTTACAGTATGTTCGGATACTAGTGTGCTACTTGGCATACCAAACAGAGGAGAAAGTATTTACCTACATCTACATTAACAAGCAATTCGATGCATTTAGAATGGATCTGTACTTTTAAAGAACGTGTGCTGAGGCCCCTTCATCTGTAATTCTCCATAGCACACAACAGAAAGGGGTGTTACTTCAGTTCAGTGTACAACCCAGGATGCTCAGGCATTCCCAACACACATGTAGTTTAAAACTATTAAAATCCCATTCTCTAATGTGTATGGAAATGAACTTACTGAAAAGCTGAGCACTAACAAGTTATTTTTATCTGTTTCAGCGCTATGGATTCTTTGTAGGTCCTCTTGCCTAGGGAAAGGGTCCCAAGAGCAACAACAAGGTCTGTGTAACCAATAATGGGAAAGGTCTTGCAGATGCAGACCCTTCAGTTCATGGAGGTGCATTTCAAGACCAATTTCTAAAAAATATATGTTCAAATTTCTTAAGAAACTGCAAATTAGCTCCAGCTTTGGTAAAAAAATTTACTTGGTCAGAGTTGCTACTGTATCGATTAGTTTGTTTATCTTTATACACATTTTTCTAGTGGCACTTTGATTGAAATGAAATCTAGTGCGAAGTACAAAATCTGGACAACACTATCATCTGTATGTGGAACAAAACCTAAAATTTGTTCAATCAACTACATTTTCTCTTTTTTTGGTATTTTCTTCACACAGTTTGTAAGCAGTTGCAGCTTTTACTCCTTCCGTTCCCATCAAAGCATGCACAAAGCATCTTCTCAAGCTGAGGAGAAGCTCTACCCAGTTGGCACTGCTTACCTGAAGCTATTCATTCTCTGTGTCTTTAATCAGAGCAGCATCTAAACCACATTTTCATTGGAACAATGCCCAGATATGCTACATTAATTCAGGAAACTACCTTTTGTCAATGAGCATTAGAGATTATTACCAAGAAATTTAAATATATATGTATAAATATCTGCAGAAAAGTAGCTGACTTTCTCTTCAAAGTGCCCAAGGACCAAATTTTAGAGGTGTTGAGGTGTCTAAAGATTCAGTGTCATCTGAGCCTGTAGATTGTTTTGAAACTCTCCTTCTTGATATCTTAATACCAAGTTTTTAAATGTTTTAAATGCCTGAAAGTCTTTGTAGCTATAGGTAGTGGGAGAAGATGGGGGAGGAAACCTAGTCCATAGGGAGAAAAAAACTTTTGCTACAAAGCAGAGCAACGCCAACTCTTACTGGTCATGCTTGCATTCCTTCTAGTGAGTAGTCCTCAGAGCAGCTGTGATCACAGCATGCCTGCTGTCACATATGGTAGCCTGCTCTGAAGTGTCTCCCTATACACTACACCACCAAACACATACAAACAGCTTCATCCACTTTATAGGACACCCTCTGGCTATACAGGCCATGTCTGCAGCCTTATTTTCTGTATGGGCATCAAGTTCAATCTTAATGTCATAATGTAAATAGTCACCAGCAACAGAGAGAAAGCCTACATGTGTGGAACTAGTGGTGCTCAGATACCTTGGAGCTTGGCTTGTATTCATTTTAACTAAGTAATTTTGCTGGGAAAGAGAGGGATGGAAATCAAAGGTAGTACAGCTAGCAAACAGCAACAGCAAGGGAGGACAACAGATGGAGATCTCAGAGCACCAATGTACATGCAAAGCAAATAGTATTACTCTTCCTATGAACCCCTAAGCAAGACCCATGCTGTTGTAGTATCTCATCCTCTGCTGCTTCTCTCTCATTCCTAACCCAGGTTACACTGCCAAAAACATGCCAGGGGGACAGGACTTCAGGGATGTAGCACAGAAGCCCAACAGGAAGCAAGTCACAGGTCATATGATGTATCTTATGGTTTTATTCCAACGAGTGAGGTCATTAAACTTTTTAACCATTGGGAGGTGATGATTTTTTCTTTTGAAACTGGACTATCCACATAATTTCAGAGTTTTAACACATTTTCATTACCTCTCCAATTTCAACTCTCCAAAATACACAAGGATATTAAAGAAATTTATTGCTAAGAAGTCTATCCTTTACAGTGCTGGTTCACTACATTTTAAATCTCTAGTGTCTTTACAAGCAGCATTTGTGGATGACATCAAATATTGCTTAGGCAAGGACTCTACAGCTGATGCACATGAAAGCGTATTTTACAATTTTCAAGGACAACAAACAGATTTACACAATACTTACAGCTACAGAAGTTACTTGAATCTTTTTCAGGAATAAGTATTAATTGTAGAATATTATCTAAAGAGCTTCATGTTTTCGGAATGTTGATAGGTAATTCACATGAAGTCCCCTATCCAATCTAATATCATCAATACAAGAAAACAGCGTTAATAACTTAGTTGCCTAAATACATTAAAAACCTTCACAGATGTCATATCACTGAAAAACCATAAATAAATTCTACACTGGTTCTCTGATATAATTAGAAATTTAGAGAACTTTGCACTACTGAAACTTCAGAAAACTGCTTTCAAGAGTGGTTTCATCTGTCCAGGAATATATCAATGAAATCTTATTGTGAATGAAAGTCATTCATTTGATTCAGTTGTATTCATCTGTTACTTTCGGATGTCTGTTTAGAGTGAATCAGATTCTGATACTAAGACAAGGGGTTAACAAAACAAAACAAGTCTCCTTCTTGTATTAATAATTCCCCTACAATCATCTGTCTCAGAAGTCCCAAAGTCATGAGGTCAGGATCAGGAGTCATACCACACTACCTGGGAAAGCAAAGAGTACAAGTATGCCATGAACCATAACCAGGAATTTCATACACTGTATTTCTAAATACTGTAATTGCATGGCTTCGGATTTTGAAAAGCACTATCAAAAAAGTTATGACTGAACATCACAATGAACAAAACATTCCCTGGTTAAGACCAATGTTTTTTGATTCGAGCAGTTCTTACATTTAGATTTTGCATAGATTCTGGAGCAGCTGCAATTCATATTTTTTGGACTGCAACAATATGCTGCCACATAGAGGTCTGAGGACACAACCATTATTCAGATAGGTGCAATCTGAGTCAATGTAAATCACCATCTTTGCTCATGAGAGTGGAAAAGAACGAACAGATAACATCACCTGAACCTTAACAAAGTGCATCCTGTATTTGCCCCTCCACAGATTGTGCATCATTAATGGATGTTGAATCATAGATCAGCTGACCTTATTATTATTGCCACCATCATGGTAATATTTAATCATATCACCAAACCTAAAATGCAGTTAGAAAGACTAGAACATTGAAAGTTTAACATGTAAGAAATCAGCAGTAACATTTTCAAGGACAATGGAAAACAAGAGAATCTGTAGCACCCACATCTGTCCTTATTCAGAAGGGATTTTATTTTTTTTGAGTAGTCAGGAAACTTCAGGAAAAAAAAGCAACAGCACAAGAGAAATATGTAAGACTACATTCATTTGTTCCTCATGTGCACTTAAGTTGAAAGAATATGTATGCATTAGTGAAGGGAAGAATAAATTGCAAGAACATGGTAGCATGTGGATAAATTTGAATTAGATTTCTTAACATCCACTGGCTTTACATGTATAAAAATAAATGCCTTAGTTTCAGTGAAGCTACCTAGGCTTCTGGAAAAACTCAGTTTTGTTATCCTGTCTACTTCTAACTATGCCTCAGAAAGCTGCAACAATGCTTTCTTTGACTTCTGAGGTAAAACAGGCAGTTTGTTATACCTTTATGAAGGTATAATCTTTCAGCCACACAACAGCAACAATTCCGGCCAATCCCACACCTGGCTTAAACTTGAAAAAATCCCTTCCCTAAAAATCCCATTTACCTGTGTCCTGGTTTTAAACTAAATAGTTTGGTGCACTTTGTAGGCCTTGCATACAACACACAGAAAAAGAGTCTTTATGATGCAGAACCAAGTTAAAGAAAAAGAAAAATTGGAAAAACTAGGAAGGATAATGTGTCCACAACAATGCCAGATTTTCCCAAATGCATCATCTGATCTGTTGTATTATTTCTACCTACAGTTTCCTGTCAAACGATAGGGTAACTTAGGTCACCTTCTAATTTCATGCCAGACTTTGGAAACTAAGTGCAGGGAATTCCCAGGGCCCCTCTTGGTGACATAATTGGGATGATAACAGCTGACATGGTATGTGAGTCTGAAGAGCATATACAAACGGCCTACCCAAAACTGTCACGAAGCATTTACTGAAAACCTGATAACAGTATGAGGCATTTAACAAAGACAAAGCTTGCATCAGCCAGATCAAATGCTAACCAAGAGATTACCAAAAGACTTCTAAGAAAGAGAAATCAACTTGAAGAGGATTTTTTTTTCAGTTGTGATTGAGGAAAAAGACCTTGACAACAGAGTAGCAGCCAAAGTGGGTTTGACACAGAGAGAAGTCACTGGTGTTGTGACTTCTCTCTGGACCTGAAGAAGCAGCACGCCCGTCAGAGAGGCAGCCTGATCCATAAGTGGGGTGATGCTTCAGGGTGCAGCAAGTGGGGTACCCATGTCAAGTCAGCCTGTGTGACCTTGCAGGGTGGGTTCTCACCAGCACGTGGTCAGCAAGTTGTGGAGGGTTACACTGAAGATGGTTAGACAGAGCTGGAGCACCTGTACCTCTCCCAGAAGGGGGGAAACAGAGGAACCTGCCTGGCCAGGAATGGGGATGAGCTTGTGATCCACGGGGCCTGTGGTGGTGGGATTAGGACTTTGGAGAGTTACAGTTTTGGGGAGTAAAGAAGGATGTTTAGAATTTGCAGGTGCTTATGAATATTTTATAGGTGTCTAGTGTTGTGGTTTCTATTGTATTGCTGATACTGACCTTGAATATGTAGTTCACAGATTACCAGATAATTACATGGTGTTAATAAATCAATAAGCAATTATAATCCAATTTAAACAACATGAATTGAGCAGTTTTTACACAGTGACAGCAACTATGACAGCATTTATTGCTTTCAGATGGTACCTGTAACTGTTCCCTCCCATAACATCAAAAAGGTTAAAGGCAGTAGAGAGCTTCTTGAATTCCTTTTGAAATGAGAATGTTTCCCTCTCCCACTCCTCCTTTACTCTTGGCCAGTTAACTCTGAAATGGAAGGGGTCCCAAAGCTAAACAATTGCTTCTCTCCTTCACAAATTATTCTAAAATTTGAGATTTTCTGGAGGTTTAACCTACTACCTAACCAGCCAAGCTATTACCTGTTTTGCTAGGACCAATTTTCTCCTTCCATTTTAAGGCACTTTCCTATAAAAAATCTCAGTGAAACCTGCTCATTCAGACACTACCCATGGGCTTAAGAGACCTACAAACCAGTGAAATTATGACACTGAGGAGTCTATAGTCACTGTCCCAAACAACAACTTGATTTAATTACACAGCATAAGCCAGAATTCAGGCATGGAACATCTTTCTTAAAAACACCACAGTATATAAATAGGCTAATTAGCCCCCAAGTTATTCAGTCCTAAACTTATAGAGCAAAAGAAAAATGCTTTATGTTAATTAGCAATTTCTTTACAAATATAAAGCCCAATACAGTCTTTCCTTACACTTAATATAATAAGAATATTTAATAAGAATATTGCTCATCATTCAGTCACCAAGATCAGCAGCTTTGGAGCCAACCCAGCTCCGACAGACCAACAGATCATGAGGCACAGGGGGTTTTTTTGGAAGATTCCTTCAACATGAAAACAGTGGCGTAACTCAAATCCCACCACCAGCTCTCCCGTGGGGCGGGAGTTGCCGGGGCAAGGGTGACCACACCCCACTCCCAGTCCTTAAATTCGTATCAGGAGGGTGGAGAGCTAGCTGAGACCAGGCAGCACAGGGACACCACCCACAACACCCTACAGCAGCAGAAGAGGAGGCGGTTCGTGTAGTGGGATGCTGAAGTTCTGTCAGGTCCAGAAGCCTCATAAGGCAGCTGTAGGAGCAGAGCAAGGAGGCAGGGTTCTTCTGAGAAGGAGGGAAGAACTAAAGACCAGGAAAAGCACGGACATCCTGCCTGACCCTCCAATCAGAACGGTAGGCACTCATCTCAGAGCTAAGGCTGCAGCTCTGGCTAAGGGTCTGCACCATCTTCCCCTGCGATGGCTGATGCCTCCACGCAGACAGAGCTTCAGACGGCAGAGGCAACTGTACAGACCCTGGTATGTGGGAGGTGCCTAAACTGCTCTCCTGGGGTAGGGATGGGAGACAAACCAGCCTGCAATAGGTGTGCCCAGGTGGCCAAATTGCAGGAGGAAGTGGCACGACTGGGGAGTATCAGGGAGTGTGAGCAGGAGACAGACTGGTGGAGCCGCACCCTACATCCCTGAGGCAAAGGCAGGAGACAGAGGCTCCACAAGAAGCAGAGGATCCCCTCCCCTCTTGCCAGCAGGGTGAAGGAAGGGTCAGAAGAGAAGGGGGAGAATGTAAACAGGTCCCAGCCCGGGGGGGGGAGGCGAATCCCCTCCGAACCTTCCTCTCCCTCCCAATTGACTTTATGCAATAGATATGGGGCACTGGAGCTAGAGGGTCAGGAAAATAAGGAGGAAGATGAAGGTCCATCCAGGGGGTTGCCTAAGCTGAGACAGTCAGCCCCATGTGTTGCAACTGCCTCGGTTAAGAAAAAAAATTGAGGGTAATTGTCACAGGTGATTCCCTCTTGAGGGGAACAGAGGGGCCAAAATGTCAACCAGATCCTTTCCACAAGGAAGTCTGCTGCTTCCGTGGGGCCGGGGTTAGAGATGTCACCAGGAAGCTCCCTGGTCTGGTACAGCCTCTGATCACTACCCATTTGTGGCGGGTTGGCCCTTGGCTGGGGGCCAAACCACACACCCGCTCACACAGTCCCTGCCCCCACCCAATGATAGGGGAGAGAATTAAAGAGGTAAATGGCAAAGAGGACTCGTGGGTTGAGATAAGGACAATTTAATAACTAAACTACAATAATATTGGAAATAATACTATATACAAAGA
>WKFP01015227.1:580870-613113 GCA_011057875.1 Pterocles orientalis
GAGCTGACCGAAGCAGGGAGAAAAAAAAAAAAAAAAACAGCTAATGATTCCCCTGGAGAGGGAGGATGCCAAAACTCACAGAACGGAAATAAACGAGTGTCCCGGGCCGAGAGCTAACGGCAACCGTGGGGGGAGGGGAGAGAAAGGCCTTGGGAGAGCGAACGCAGGCCCCCAAAGCGAGATAAATCCAGACCCAAAAGGAAATTAAAAGCCAGCTCTCCTGGAAGAGTCTTTTCCTATATACTGGGTATGACGTGCATGGGATGGAATAATTGGTCAGTCTGCTTCTCAATCTTTACCTAAAAGCAAATCCCAAGCTAGAAGCCAGACTGTCTCTCTGTCTATGGAGTGGAGAGAGGCTGAATGTATCTCGTCCTTGAGAACAAATAGCAACATCCTAGCAATAACTATAAACGTTCTTCTCTTATCAATTCTCTCCTGAGCAGGAATCCAAAACATAGCTTCTGACTAGCTATTTATGAAGAGAAGGGAAAAGGAAAAAAAAAATCAGCTCTCCTCTGCTTAACCCACAACAGGGCTGTTTAGTACGCTAGTTGGGAGAGCCACTTGGGAGACTGTTCTGAAGGGCAAGAGGTCCCAGGAAGGCTGGACGTTCCTCAAGAGGGTGGTTTTAAAAGCACAGGAAGAGGTTGTCCCCATCTGTAGAAAGACAAAGTGGCAGAGAAGACGACCAGCCTGGCTAAACAGAGAGATTTTCCTGGGACTCAGGGAAAAAAGGAGAGTCTACAATGTCTGGAAGAAGGGTCAGGCAACCCAAAAAGAGTACAGGGATCTTGCCAGGTCATGCAGAGTTAAAATTAGGAAGGCAAAAGCCCAACTGGAACTCAACCTGGCTGCAGTGGTAAAAGATAATAAAAAATGTTTTTACAAATACATTAACAACAAAAGGAGAGCTTTGGAAAACCTCCAACCCTTCTTGGATGCAGGAGGGAACATTATCACCAAGGAGGAAAAGGCTGAGGTGCTTAATGCCTTTTTTGCCTCAGTCTTCAATAGTCAGACTACCTATCCTCAGAGTATTCAACTCCCTGAGCTGGCAGAAAGGGACAAAGACCAGAATAACCTTCCCACAATCCAGGAGGAAGCAGTTAATGACCTGCTACACCACCTGGATACACACAAGTCTATGGGGCCAGATGGGATCCCCCTGAGAGTACTGAGGGAGCTGGCAGAGGAGCTTGACAAGCCACTCTCCACCATTTATCAACAGTTCTGGCTAACAGGGGAGGTTCTAGAAGACTGGAAACTTGCCAGTGTGACACCTGTCTATAAGAAGGGCTGTAAGGAGGATCTGGGGAACTACAGGCCTGTCAGCCTGACCTCGGTACCGGGGAAGATTATGGAATGGCTCATCTTGAGTGTGCTCACATGGCAGGACACCCAGGGGATCAAGCCCAGCCAGCATGGGTTCATGAAAGGAAGGTCATGCTTGAGCAATCTGCTCTCCTATGATCAGGTGACCTGCCTAGTGGATGAAGGAAAGGCTGTGGATGTCATCTACTTGGACTTTAGCAAGGCCTTCAACACCATGTCCTACAGAATTCTCCTAGAAAAGGTAGTGGCTCACTGCTTGGACAGGAACAGCCTTTGCTGGATAAGAAACTGTCTGGACAGCCAAGCCCAGAGAGTTGTGGTGAATGGAGTTAAGTCCAGGTGACAGCCGGTCACCAGTGGTGTTCCCCAGGGATTGGTTTTGGGGCCTGGGTGAGGGGATTGAGTGCTCTCTCAGAAATTTTGCTGATGATACCAAACTGAGCGGGTGCGTTGATCTCCTTGAGGGTAGGGAGGCTTTGCAGAGGGATCTCGACAGGCTGGATCGATGAGCTGAGGCCAATTGTATGAGTTTCAATAAAGCCAAGTGCCAGGTCCTGCACTTTGGTCATAACAACCCCCTGCAATGCTACAGGCTCAGGGAAGAGTGGCTGGAAAGCTGCCCAGCAGAGAGGGACCTGGGGGTGCTGGTCGACAGCCAGCTGAACATGAGCCAGAGTGTGCCCAGGTGGCCAAGAAGACCAACGGCATCCTGGCCTTCATCAGAAGTAGTGTGACCTGCAGGACTAGGGAAGTGATTGTGCCCCTGTACTCGGCACTGGTGAGTCCACACGTTGAATCCTGTGTTCAGTTTTGGGCCCCTCACCACAAAAAGTACATTGAGGTACTGGAGCAGCTCCAGAGAAGGGCAACGAAGCTGGCGAAGGGTCTGGAGCACAGGTCTTATGAGGAGCGGCTGAGGGAACTAGGGTTGTTTAGTCTAGAGAGGAGGAAGCTGAGAGGAGACCTTATCACTCTCTACAACTACCTAATGAGGTGGGTGCTGGCCTCTTCTCTAAAGTAACAAGTGATAGGACAAGAGGAAATCGCCTCACGTTGTGCCAGGTGAGATTTAGGCTAGATATTAGAAAAAATTTCTTCACCAAAAGAGTGATCAAGCATTGGACCAGGCTGCCCAGGGAAGAGGTGGAGTCACCATCCCTGGAGGTGTTCAGGAAACATGTAGATATGGTGCTTAGGGACATGGTTTACTGAGTTAGGTGGTGTTGGGTTGACGCTTGGACTTGATGATCCTTGAGGTCTTTTCCAACCTTAATGATTCTATGATTCTATCAGAACAGAACAACCCTACGGGTAATTGCCTTATCTGTTTACTAAAATTGCACCCATCAGTTCCTTCAAATCTGTTCTCCCCAGATAAACATAGTTCAGGCAGAAAACCATCTTATCTGTATTTTACCCCATCAATTCAGTGACAATGACTCTGCTACAATAATCTTTTCCGGTTTCCATGTATGTCATATCCCATCTCATTTATCACTTAACTTTAGTTCAGCATTATTCGGTCTATCACCTTCTCGCATAATTTTCCCAGAAAGCTTTATAATTAAGAAATTCTTAATTATAGCTTAGTTGTAATTTTCTTCAGGTAGAACAATAAAAAAAACAATTACAGTACACACTGGGCAGCATTCCAGGACCCAGGAAATGAAATGGTAGAGCACTACCTTTCCTCTTTTTACTGAAAGAAAAACAAAGAATGGGCTTGATTATTCACACTAGGAATGTATGAGGAATGTCCATTCCTCATATTTTGTTGTTAAAAAATTGCCCTATTTAGACCGTGCCAAGAATCCTCCAACAACATGCCTACCACCTCTATAGTAAGCTTTTTTTGTAGGCTAAGAATTTCTGAGTACATAAATTCAGAAACAGACATAGTTTTTAATGTTAACATAAAGTTGGACATGGTGATGAGTAACACTAGAATTTGGAAGAGGAATATATATTTTCACAGAATCACCGAATGTTAGAGATCGGAAGGGACCTCGAAACATCAGCTAGTCCAATCCCCCTGCCAGAACAGGAACACCTAGATCGGATCACACAGGAACACACCCAGGAGGACTTTGAATGTCTCCAGGGAAGGAGACTCCACAACCTCTCTGGGCAGCCTGTTCCAGTGCTCTGTCATCCTCACCGTAAAGAGGTTTTTTCTCACATTCAAGTGGAATCTCCCATGTTCCAGCTTGCACCCATTGCCCCTTGTCCTATCACTGGATGCCACAGAGAAGTGCCTGGCTCCATCCTCCTGACACTCACCTTTTGCATATTTATAAACATTGATTAGGTCACCACTCAGTCTTCTCTTTTCCAAGCTAAAGAGACCCAGCTCCCTCAGCCTTTCCTCATTAGGGAGATGCTCCATTCCCTTCATCATCTTTGTGGCTCTGCACTGGACTCTTTCCAGCAGTTCCCTGTCCCTCTTGAACTGAGGGGGCCCAGAACTGGACATAATATTCCAGATGCGGTCTCACCAGGGCAGAGTAGAGGGGGAGGAGATCCTCTCTCGACCTACTGACCACCCCCCTTCTGATACACCCCAGGATGCCATTGGCCTTCTTGGCCACGAGGGCACAGTGCTGGCTCATGGTCATCCTGCTGTCCACCAGGACCCCAAGGTCCCTCACTGGAGAGTGAAAAACACCTGTTCCCTTTTAACAGTATTCACAATATTATAACTGACCCAAGACAGTGAACCTCATTTAGACTTAAAATACTAATAAAAGCTTACAAGTTGTGACAGCTGTCAATTGTATGAAAGGATTTATTTTCCTAAAGGACACCAAACAGTCCCTACAGAAAAGGAGAAAAAGCACAACATTATACTTTGTGGGTCCCCAAGAAATCCAGATGGAGGGCATATGTATCTGCATTTCAGCTCCATCCCTTTTCCAGTAGTGTTCCAGTTTCAACTGGGACAGAGTTAACTTTCTTCGTAGTAGTTAGTGTGCAGCCATGTTTTGGATTTGTGCTGAGGAGAAGGCTGATAACATGCTGATGTTTACAGTTGCTGCCAGGACAGTCGAGGACTCTTCAGCTTCTCTGCTGTGCCAGCATCTGCAGATACAGGAGAAGCTGGGAGGGAGCACAGCCCCAGTTACTAGCCTAGGATTCAACCTTAGGTTTAGGATAGAGACCCACAGCCGCCGTTGGTCTATTCCATATCATGCAGGTCATGTCCAGTATATAGGTGAGGGTCAGTCTGGAAGCTTCTCCTCTGTTTCTTGCTCCAGGTCATCTCACTCCAGATCAGCTCTCTCTGGGTGGTCTCTCTCTTGGGGTCGTCTCTCTCCCTCAGTCAGCTCTCAGTGTTGGACACTCAGGCTCTTTTCTCCTTTCCAGGACTGCAGTTTTGGGACTCTCACTGTGTGATGGGTTAGCTCTTGGCTGGGGGCCAAACCACACACCCACTCATGCAATTGTCCCCCCCCACACTTGAGGATAGGGGAGACAATTAAAGGGGTAAAGGGGGAAAAAAAGGCTCGTGGGTTGAGATGACAACAATTTAACGACTAAACTAAAATAATATTAAAAATAATACCATATACAAATACACAAATGAGTGATACACAGTGATACTGCCCCCCCATCTGATGACCAAAGGCTCAGCCTGTAATCAGCTAACGATCCCGAAGCAGGGAGGGTCCTGAAACTGCACTCATAGAACGGAGATAACAGTCCAAGCATCCCAGACCGAGAGCTGACTGGGGTGGGAAGGGGGGGGAAGCCCTTGGGACAGCGACCACCTGGAGAGAGGTGACCCAGAGCAAAAGAGATCCGGAACCAAAAAACAGACGATATTCTGGAGGGTCCTGACCTATATATGGGGCATGACATGTATGTTATGAAATAGATTATTGGCCACTCTGGGTCTCAATCCCAAACCTAAGATCAAATCCTGGGCTAGTAACTGGGGCTGTGCTCCCTTCCAGCTTCTCCTGTTTGCAGACAGCCAGAGAAGCTGAAAGACCGTGGCACCACATAAACATCACTTTTTATCAGCTTTCTTCTGAGCACAAATCCAAAACACAGCCTCTTGCTAGCTATTATGAAGAAAGTTAAGTCTGTCTCAGCTTAACACAGGACACACTGCTACAGGATCATTAGCAGGGAACAGGCTGAGCCTTGGTCATCAGGTGGTGAGCAGTTTACTATGGATCACGCAGTAAATTTGTATATTTCTGTATATTACTATCGTTGTTATTATTATCATTATTATTTTCAATATTATTGTATTTTAGTTATTAAAGTATTCTTATCTCACGCCACGAGTCTCTTTTCCCTTTACCCCTTTAATTCTCTCCCCCATCACTGGGAG
Source organism: Pterocles orientalis (assembly GCA_011057875.1). Classification (NCBI taxonomy): domain Eukaryota; kingdom Metazoa; phylum Chordata; class Aves; order Pterocliformes; family Pteroclidae; genus Pterocles; species Pterocles orientalis. The sequence continues at coordinate 586,545 of WKFP01015227.1, forward strand.
GGGGATGGGTGAGTAAGCAGTTGTTGTGGTGTTTTGCTTTTAGCCAAGGTAAAACTACAACAGGGAAGGATGGCACAAGCAACACCCTTCTCTGGACCCAGCCACAAAATCACAAGGGAAAACATGATCTTCACGTGACCCATCATTTGGGCCTGCAATAGATGTATGATGCTTGACTTAGTGAATTTTAAAACCAGTTACTTTCATTTCTCTCTAATATTCTAGGTAATTAAAAGTCATATTCATGATGCAAACTGTAAGGTTCATAATATTTTCATTAATATTGCCACACTCTTAAGTTATAAAGTTCAACAGGGAATTAATTGTATGTATTTATTTACACTGCTGAAGCTATCATCCTCTATTTACCTAGTACTTATTTTCATATATGACAACCTCTCAATGAATCACTGGTGGCAAATCTAGTACTCACTGAAAGTGTATCAGAAAAATTTATGGTCAGTTTGCTAGAAGCTGATTCACAGTCAAATGCTGTAAATTGAACATTCTATAGGTTTATGGTTGGTGGTGATTGTGCATTGAAACATATACTGAAGAACTACATGATGCTGATAGCCAACCACCAAAAGAAAGTATGAAAAAGACAGTGAGGATGTGCTACCTAAAGTGGAAAATCAGAGCATGGCAGAAAATAATAGTAGTGGGTGGAGAGGCGACTGGTGGAGTAGATGAGGAGGATGGCAAGGTGTTGAAAAACCAATTAATGATTGAAGAACCTTGAAGAGGAAAACCACTTTATAAGCCCTAAGTACCATCATTAATCAATTTAAGTTGATTTTCTTTTTTCGAACAGACTGTTACACTGAAAGATTCCCCCACATGTTGTAGAAGGATGCAGCACGTTCAGCATTTCTTAGAGCTGAAGGGCTTGTCAACTTATTGGCTGTTAGGGACATGAAGTTCAAATGCAGAAGCTCCGAAACAGCTCTTATGTTCAAACAAGAAGGCCAAAAGTAAAGTAGGCAGTCTAGTGAGACAAATGGATTTTGTGCACACTTATGCAAAGGAGTCTCCAAACGTACCAGTACAAGTCTAAATGCTGAATCAAATAGAAGCAAAGCAGTCACTGGTCTCTATTGTTGTGTTAAATATTAAAAGACATAGAGGCTGTGGAGGAGCAGCAGTCAAGGTTTTGACCAAGCAAGTAAACATACAACATACAAGACCAAGCAATACAACTTACAATCTGATAAGGAGGGTCATATAGCAAACAATTCATGTTTCCCAAATTACAATCACAGATCATTTGCTGGTCTGTTAAGACCTGAGTATATTCTGTTATTTTCCTGTAGTTATCATCAGCTATCACCACGACACATTCTCTGAAAGATTACTCTTTTCTGTAACGAGAGAAATGAGAGTAATGAGAGAGAGACTAATGAGCTGGTCTCAATTAAATGCGCATCTGTGCAATGGAAGCTAAAGTCTAGCATTATCTAGCACACCGGAGATATAGTTCATAGTTGTAAGTAGATTCACTTACATACATTGTATGCTTTGACATACAATCAGTTTTTCAACAGCCAAAAATTTCTGTTTTCAAATACTACTTAATTCCTTCTTGGATAATCCCCCAACATGGAATTTCTGCTCCAGTGACTGCCCCAGCATGTGTTCTGCTGCCACTGAGAGCTGCACTGCCGTACTGGCTAAAACATGATTCAGAAGATTTACCTCACACCCAGCAGGTATTACAGGACCTTCCCTCTTTCATTTATTTATTTACTCATTGGGTTTTGTCTTTTAATACAAATCTGAATGGCTGAATACTGACATTATTGTTTGTGTGAGTTTAAGGTATGACACTCCAGGTCTTAGTTACCAGGTATTTATAAATCCAGGTCAACGGACATGCTTACACTTGATCCAAAAGGCTAAATTCCCACTCTTCAACCAACATATTTGAGCAATAAAGCCACAAAGAAGGATTATCTTGGCATGAGTACATAAAGGTTGTTCTTTTAGCTGCTGCAGTAGAACACAACTACTTAAAAGCCCTACCAGTTAGCAACTTCCTTTTCAAAGAAAAACCTGAAAAAATCGACTCAGACCCACAAATTTCATACTTCAGTAGAAAAGAATTGCACACTGCAACCTGAGCTTTGTCTGCCAAAGAACTTGGCTGCCACAAACATTTCAACTTATGCCACAACATAATCCTTTCTTCTGGATGAAAATAGTATTTAAACAAAAGCAGAAAAATGAAAGAAAATCTGATGGCAAGTCAGTAGTTATATAATCCTTTAGCTAGACCCTTGTACACCTCTTTCTGGGGAAAAAAAAATAGTCAGTAGAATCAGACACTGGGACTGAATGACATTGCCATATTCTTTCCAGGAAAAAATTATTTGACATTACTTGCATCATATCCTTCTCTAGTCTCAAGGATATTCTGTGTGTGTCAGTTACAACCATACTTCAAGAGTGGTTAAGATTTTTACTGTATGTACAGTAAATTTCCTCAGAATCTAAACAAGTGGAAAAGGTAAGTTTTTTTAACTGTCATTGACTACTCATCCCTTTCTGCACTGTCCTTAGTACTACACTTAGCTTAATTTTAAATGTGTTATTTATCTTTTTCAGTCTTGGTCCTTTTTAACCTATAGGATAGAAAAGGAGGTCTAGTTTTAATCAGATATTCCACAAAATGATTGAACTCTGAATGAAGTGTTCTCAAGAATTCTTTTCAAATTCTCATTCCACAATCTTAATAAAGCCCATTTGCAAACATAGTTAATTTCTCTTTGATGGTGTTTTTACTCTTTGATTAACTGCAAATGAATGTATCTCAAGCCAAAATTACACTCTTCACATAAGCATATATTATCCATTTTTAAGTTTGAATGATTCCCCACTGTGATGATTTAACCCCAGCCGGCAGCTAAGGACCCCACAGCTGCTCACTCACTCTCCCCTTGGTAGGATGGGGAAGAGACTCAGAAGATTAAAAGTGAGAAAACTCGTGGGTTGAGATAAAGACAGTTTAATAGGTAAAGCAAAAGCCATGCGCACAAGCAAAGCAAAACAAGGAATTAATTCCCTGCTTCCCACTGGCAGGCAGGTATTCAGCCATCTATCTCCAGGAAAGCAGGGCTTCATCACACATAATGGTGACTTGGGAAGACAAATGCCATAACTCCCTACATTTCCCCCATCCTCCTTCTCCCCCTGGCTTTATGTGCTGAGCATGATGACACATGGTGTGGGACATCCCTTTGGTCAGTCCCTGCTGTGTCCCCTCCCAACTTCTTATGCACCCCCAGCCTACTTGCTGATGGGGTAGTGTGAGAAGCAGAAAAGGCTCTGGCTCTGTGTTAAGCACTGCTCAGCAATAACAAAAACCTCACTGTATTATCAATGCAGTTTCCAGTACAAATCCAAAGTATAGTCCCATACTAGCTACTGTGAGGAAAATTAACTCTATCACATCCAAAACCAACACACTCACATACTTTAAATCTCAAGTATTATGTTTTAACTTAACTTTTCTTTCTACTAAGAAGAGAACAAAAACAGCAAATATGACTGAATCAAAACATAAGGGAAACCAAGAAGGAACATTCCCTATCACATGAAAGGTCTGTCTAGGCTAGTTCCTGTCTGAAATAGCATCTAGTAGTTAGTTGCTTCCCAGATTCCTTTTCTTTAGTCCCGCTGATCAAATAGAACTCTAAGGTTTTGAAAGCAAGAGGGTGACATCCATATCCAGGGTGAATAATTTTTTTTAAATGTGTCTTGTAATAGATGATTAGCTGTGGTGGGTTGAACCCAGCCAATAGCCAAACACTCAGACAGCTGCTTACTCACTCCCCTCTACCCGAGGATGGGGAGAAAAAAGGAAAAAGTGAGAAGATCATAAAAGTCCATTGTGTTTATTCAGTCCATGACTTGGGCTCCATATGTTACAGTAGTTGCTCATAACAGAACACATGATTTGTTGTGCTGTCAAGAAGCAAAGCCTGCTCGGCCTGAGTCACCAATGTGCTTGCCCAGTTTCTTGTGAGATTCATCCTCCATTCATTTGGGCGGTTCCTGTTCTAGCACTTCCTATAACATTGAACTCCTAACCATGGGTTAGAATAGGTTAAATCTATATCCATCACAACCTCCACCCGTTGTCCTTTTGGACCAGGCTATAGAGTTAGTACTGCAACAACATCCACCCATTGCACCTGTACCAGCATGGATCCTTCATGGGCCGCAGTCGCTCTGAGGGTGTACCTGCTCCAGTATGGGCTTATTCACAGGCCACAGTTCCTCCAGGGGTGTTCCTGCACCAGTTCACATTTGACTTCCCACATGTCTGGTACAGCAGTACAGGAATGGCAGCAATGCCAGGGTCACGGGCCAGCCCAGGCACATATGCATATACAGTTACACAAATATTGCCACACACAGCTAAGTAAGATGATAAGCAGTACATCAAACAGCAAAAAGCAAAAACAGCCACTAACAAGCCATGGGCTCTAACATACAACAAAGTAAATGAGCCCCTTGGCAAGCATGGGAGCCTGCCAGTTAATGGCTAAGCAGTTATAACAGCTATAAATTCAGTCTAGTACATTACAATCAAATCTCATGTTGTATTGAACCCCTTAAGCCTCATGTTGTACAACACAAAGGCCTGTGGTGGATTACCCACAAATAAATACCTACACAGCCACTTGGTCACACCCATATTCCTTGGAAAGGTGAGAAAGTAGAAGCGAGGCAAGAAGACTCATGGATCAAGACAGGCAGTTTGACAGGTGAAGCAAAAGCTGTAAGTGCAAACAAAACAAAGGAGGAATTTGATCATGATTTCCCATGGGCCAGGAGATGTTTAGCCACTTCCTGAAAAGCACAACCTTAGCGTGCATAATGGTTTCTTGGGAAGACACAAACCCTTAGCACAAAAGTCCCTACTCCTTCTTCCTTTCCTTCAGCTTTTATTGCTGGCCATGATGCTATACATGGCATCCAATATCCCTTGAGTCAGCTGTCCTACCTGTCTCCCCTCCCAGCTTCTTGCCCACCCCAGGCTGATCACTGAGTGGGGAAGAGGAGGGAGGAGAGTGAGAAAAAGAGAAAGGCTTGAGGCTGGGCAAGTACTACTCAGCAGTAGCCAAAACATTGGTGTGTTGCCAACACTGTTTCGGTTACAAATTCAAAACACAGCACCATACTGCATGCTACTGAAAAAAAAAGTATAAGTCCATCTCAAACAGACAGTAGGGAAGAAAAGACTGATGCATTAAGTATAGTGATATTTCACTAGTCAACTTTCTTAACTTTCAGTAGTCTGTAGCTTAGGGACTTCCTGAGATGGTGGCACTAAGCATTTGATTGGATAGCTTGTGCTATTACTAGATTTGTAGCTAGTATTTGGAAAATTCACCAAATGAATGCCTACTAATCTTTTTTGAATATATGTGGAGTACTGACATACACATTCTGTATGATAGACAGTGTTACTGTAACTTCAGTTCACAAGTGCAAAACATGTTTCATCTCTACTGGAATGGTTCTGTCCAGGGAATTACACACGGAAATAAGATTTTGTGCCACACAATACATGCCCAGGGGAAAAAAAAAAAAAAAACCAAACCCAAACCACTTTATTTGCACTGTTCAGACAGCCTGCGTGCATGCCACTAGGTTAGGTCATTGAAGCAGGTTATCACAACCCTGGTTATCAGACCTTATCAGACCTCTGGAAATCTTGGAGGAGTGGTCAGAATCTTCATATTCTGCACAAGAGTTCAAGGAGGACTCAAAAAAAAAAACCCAAACAAAACCCAAAAAAACTAGCCAACCACCCAGATTTCCCAAATATGTGACAATCAGAACCACTGCTCTTAGGTCTTTTCTGGCCATGTGTTTGCATCTTCCTACTAAATACTTGCATGACTAGGTATTTCTTTCCCCTTTGTAATTCTATCGTATTCTAGGAAGTCCATATTTTCTGTATTGATTTGTTTTACCATATTTCTCTGTCCTCACACATCCTACCTGTTCAGCAAAGCCTACGTACTCTGCATCTTGCACCCCCAGCTTCAAAGCACACATTCATATCACCATTGCCTACCTGACTTTAGGTACCCCTCAAAAAATCAACACACAGATCAATCCCCCCACCACCACCACCAAGTTACAAGATCTGTACCTACAGCAATTTGAATGCAAAAGTTCACAAAAAACTATCAAATAGTTCTGTAAAAGCCTTTTTGTATATTCCATGTTGGATATTGATGCAGTAACAGATCACACAAGAGCAAGATTTTACATATTTTTCACCATTTATAGAAGCAATGATTTTGATATATATTCTTCCTCTCTCCCTCTGTGACAACTTGCACTTCAGTTCCTCTGACATTTACTTTCATTTGTGTTGCAAGAAAAATGAAGATTGCATTATGCTTGTTATAATTCTATCCCTTGTTTATAACTTCAGCAAATTTTACTAGTTAAGAGTGAAATTTTCATGCTTTTCTCTGCTTAAAACGATATTAAATTTATTTAAGTGTACCAGAAGAAGCAGCTCAACCATTTCCCAGAAAGGCGTCAATGGAAAAAAAAGTAAATTGATGAAACTACCTATTTAAGTCAGATGATTTGTTTAACACTACCAGCTACTTCATGACTCACGTTCTACAGAGGATGAGCAAACAATCAAAAATTACATTTGCCATCTTGATAAACATATGCAGACTTGAAAATCATTTGGAAAACAGGTAAATGTTCTTTTGTCCAAGCTTTAAGTGAGATTTGTACCTTAATTATTTGAAAGGTCTAGCTTTCCTTGACATTCCCAAATCACTTAAACCAGGCACCTTGGCAGTCTGTTTCTTACCAGCATGGCAGTCTTATGAAAAATATACTTTCATTTACCAAGGGTAATACTATCCATTTTGCAATATCTTCTGGTACAACCAAAACAGAACTAAGTCTTCTACCACACAAAGCTATACCACCTAGGATAAGCTGACTACAAGTCTACACTTGACCGTTTTACCTTCTACGAGAGTTTTCCTAGAAATGTTATACTATTATGCCAGAGCCAAGGGTCAATCACAGGAACTTCAGGTATCAGGATGCTCGTGGTTTCCAGCTTACATACATTAGTGATTCAAGTACAACATACCTCTATTTACTTATGTTAAGAACACAAATGACACAGTGTAAGAATATCTTCTTGCATAATACAAATCCAAGGCTGAGATGTGAACAATGAGTATTACATGGGCTTTGTCGCTTTTGGGTTCCCTTGATGCCCTGAAACAAGGGAAGAGAAATGATTAGCCAAACCATTCAAACTACAAAACCCAGACCACTGCTCTGGTAGTCTAAATGGATCACAACATATGGTTCAACTATGACAAGATTTAACCAATTTGGGTTTTTTTCCAGACAGATGGTGTTTACCATTGAGAAGGAGTTACTATTCAGAATCATTTATTTTAGGCCATTTATTTTAGACTGCATGCTCATGCATTTTCTGTTTTACATATTTCCTGTAGATAATAGAGACCAGCTCCACAAGCCACATGCTTCGCACTCCTCACTGCTGGAGATTCAGCTCTCTCTCACTGAAAGTAATCATGCTGTAATTAAGAAGGCCTTAGTTTGAGCAGCTGTTTGATGAGCTTGGTTGTTATGAACCCAGTCTCAGCAATACCTGAATTACCCAAACAACAGGAAAAACATCTTGGGCAAAGATTATCACAAATACACAGCCTAAGGTTTTCTCAGAATAAACTTGACTTTTACGACACAATCAGTGGTCACAATTTATTCTGCACTCAGCAGTATAGGAATCTGTAAAACACAGAGGAGAAAAAAAGAACTGAAAAAATTATAAGATAAAAATAAATTATACATGGAGTTTAGACTTTCAACATTCTGCTAAAGCTGTCTTGCAGCAACCCTTGAATACCTATAATACCTTGAATATTACCTTGAATAAAGGCTAGAATACCTTTATCTTGTTGCACACACTTAAAAATAAAATCTGGCAGATCAAATGAGGAAAAATCTGTTGCCTCTGGAGCTAAGTGGCAGAACAGGAAGTCCTCTTTTCTAAGTGTTTAAAGTTCATTCTCTGAGGTCAGAAGTGGTTTACCTTCTCAAGGCAAACAGGTAACAGGTTCATATCCACAGATCAAGCAGATTCTGCATGCACTTCTTTTTCAGAAGTTCCTGAACCACGACAGAAAAGTCCTTGAAACTGTGGTCCCAAGATAATCACTAAAAAAAAGAATAGCAATCATCTGATGTCAGCGTTTCCTTCTACTTAAAAAATGATTAAGCAAACCTTCCATCTAGATTTCCAGCCATTTTTGGCACACAGCTCTATCTTGTAGGCTGGACTCTGGAGAGTACTCTGGAGACAGTATTGTAACCTTGATTTTTCATGTTTCACCTGATAGCCTCTCTAACTGATAATCGTTTATTTGCTAGGGAGAAACTGTCCTAGACACTAGTAGTCTCTTATTTGCTCATTTTTGAGGGGGTAAACTGAGTGAATGTGACAAGGCTGTAGACACTATCTAACAGATCCTACTGACTCCAGAAGTCACAAATAGTTCATGAAAAGTGAGATGCCCAAATACCTGTCACGTCCCTCCTTTCATAGGTGCAATCAGTTGCTTTCAAGCCTGAATCGAATTCCAAGTTTGGGGTTTAAGCTATTAGACTTCTTATGCATGGGCCTCATTTGAAAGGCAACCCTTCTCCTTTGCCATACTCATAGAATTACTGATACCAGAGTCTGAGCTGGAACTTCAGTGACATATGAGAAGGCAAGGCTTTCAGGTTCAAAAATTAACTGTCTTACTTGTTCCAGAACAACCCTTATCTGTCTCTGGGGCACAGTGAAATTAGCTGCTGAACTGGAGCTGAAAGAACGTAGCTGGAGATGCATATGACTACTGAGATAGTTGAGATGTGAAGACTAACCTTCTAAATCTATCACTCCTGGGTTAACTTTTATGTGATTGAGTTTTACTGATTTGCTTGGACAGCCAATTCAACTCAGTGAGATTAATTATTCTGGAGTACTGGTAACATAGCAGTTAAGCCTGCTCTTGTACATGCCCTGTATGATTGTTTCACTACCATCTCGTGAAGACTCTGTTAAGGTCACAGATATACGCCCACCTGAAATAACTTTCATAATCAATCCCTAAAATATACTGCCAGTTAGGATTTTTTTATTTACACAAGGAATTAAGATCTCTTCATTAACAAAAACCATATTTGCCAATAATTCACATTTCAATTCTACCACAACACACAGCAACATTTACATAAATTATAAACAAGTTCTTCTGTCATATATTATAATATATATGTTGACATTTAATCATCCTCTTAAGTCAAACCATTTATGTCTTTTTAAATGTTTGGTTTTCTCCTTTACTATAAGTAAGCTTTTAAACAGAAAATATACTAAGCAGCATTTCATCTGAATCCTATCAAACAAAGTTATTGAAGCATGAGGTCTATATAACCAGTGGAGCAGAAGACCATGCTATTACATGGATAAATGCTCCAGAGTTACTGGACCAACACAAAAACAATCATAGAAACATGGCTTTTGAAACCTTGTAAGAAACTCATTTTGGAAAAAGTTTGTGTGTGTATTGACATATATGTGTATATATGAGTATACAAGTACACACAAAAATATAAGCCATTTGACATCAAAGCTCCAGAAGAGATACACATGGCTTCAATTAAAAAAAAAATATTTCCTACTTACATCCTCCCAAAAACAACAGAAAAGCCAGCAATCAAAGCTATCGATCTACGAGACTTAAAAAAAAAAAATCCTTATTTCCTTATCATTTACTGTTCCTTTTCACATGTTCAGACAAAAGAGAAATAACAGTTCTTAACCCTTTTGTCTCTGGAAACACCATCACCTCATAGCAGCTTCAGCACCCACCCTCTTAAAGACTCCTCCAGGGTTCCAAGAGGGCTCTGCTCAGGCTCTAAAACAACTAATACTCAGTTACCATTTGGTGATTAGATGCTACCTCCTAGCCTAACTTTTGGACAGCCAGACTATGCCCATGCATGTACGGTGTCAGGATATTTGCTCCCAGGGTGACTGGAGAAGGCTATTGGCTTAGGCCCAGATGCCCCTGGCTCCTAACACCTTGGCAGCCACAGACACCAACCAGTCCATTGGGGAGGCGGATAATGCCAGGGATGGGGCTCTTCCGGACAGCAGATGTGACTGACTGATCTCGAAATCCTCTGTTTTTTTTTTTTTTTAAAAAAAAAAAAAAAGCTTATGCAGAACAATGTGAGTTCATATCAAGCAGTACAGTCACGTCCCAGAGAGGGTTGTGCCCTGTTCCCTGCCTGGCACGTGAGAGCACAAAGCAGCACCAACACCCAGAGAAGGGCAAGGCTGAATGCTGCAGAGAGGCTGGCTGAGCATGAAATTTCTTTATGCAATTCTCCCAGTGATGCAGAAGAGCATGCTTAGCAGCCTGCAGCCCTGACATCCTCTCAAAAATAGGCGCTGTCACAGGCTGCCCATGTAAACACTCTCAAGGCCTCCATTTACTCACTTTGTGCTGTCCATCCCCATCTTTCCCCAGCCCTCTGAGCGTATTCCCCTTCATAAACATTGATTTCCTCACCACCCTGACTCTGCAGCCTTGCTAGCCTGCAACAGAGCAATGTTTACTCTCCCTTCTTCCCACACACAGGGCCTCCACACACAATATGGGAGGGGTTTTGCTCAAAAAATCCACCCTGGGGCATATCTCCAACAGTGGGCATCAGCACCAACCATGCCTCTCAACCTTAAGGGATGCTATTTTACACCACCACCTCTGGTGAAAGGGGCATCCCTGCAGGTCCACCCTCACACCCTCCCACCCTCACTCAGCAGCCCCACTGCTGTGGGTGAAAACCTTCTGGTTAAGCCCCCAGGCCAGGGTCCCGCTTAACCCTCACCCACCAGCTCCAAGGATACCCCAGCCTCCTTAGCCATCCCCCCCCAACAGCACCGTCCAGCACCTTGCAGGTTTGCAACCTCACAGGAGGCCTGCAGCAGCTGGTTGGGACAGATTCCTTTTCTCCTGTGTTTGTGCAGCACCTGAAAACTTTTAATTTAAACATCCCATGATCCCGAAGGGTAGCAAACGCTCCACAGCTGCAGGCAGCTAGCCCAGGCCTCAGCGACAGGAACACTGGGCTGTGGGGACAACGGCAGGCCAGCTCCCACCCCAGCCCACAGCCGCCACCATGAAGGCAAAGGCTACTGTAGCAGCAGAACAGCATCTCTGATCCAGGGTCAGAGTCTCGCCACTTAGTCAGCAGGTTTTTTTCCACGTTTGCAAGTGTTTTCCATAGCACACAGTAAGATTAGCATGGAGCTCATTTGTTTCCAACTGCAAACATTTGTTCATTACCCTAGGCTGGTCAGCAGGGTAAAGAACAAACATTTGCTGCATTGATGAAATGGGGCAATGAATAAATATCGTGGGACTTGCCAGTCTTAACATTTACAGTTGTTTTAGTTAACTTGAGTTAATTGTCAATTAATGCATGCCACTGCACAACCAAAAATTCTACTCTGGATAGTCCCAAAGTGAAGGCCTTTTATTTTCTTACATATATATATATATATATACACACTTATTGACTTTCTCAAAATTAACAAATCCAAACTATCACGATACATCTGTAAAGGGCCTCTTAAAAGAAGTAATCTCTTCAGCCCACGGGACACTCCAGGACACAAAATGTGGCACATATTCCTCATTCTGTGCAAAGTTGTCAGTCAGAGGAGCTGAAATGGGGTTTTTTCCTCCATTCAAAGACCATAATGAAATGTTTTTCATTACACAAAACTGCAATTTGTTTTCATAATAATGATAACCTAAAAGACCAATGAAAGCAACCAAAGAATGAAACCAACCCAAGCATTTTTGCAAGACAGTAGCTGGTGGCCATAGCTACAGACATATCTGCTTCACCACTAACTGCAACATGGGAACAGCCAAACCAACGAACGGCAAAAGAAATGTGCTTGGGGGGGGAGGGGGGCGGGGCAGTAAGATTTTGAATGTGAAGTTTAGCTTTGGGGTAATTTTCACAAGCAAGTAATAAACCCCTCAGAAGGGTTGTTGAAAATAGTACTGAATTTAGCTAACACAGTACACACGTTCTGCTATACTAACCTACTTTTTAACTGTATGTGGGGGTTTTGTGTTGTTTTTGCAAAAGGAGCTTAACCTGAGAGGTTATAATTAGTATTATGTTGGACATTGCTGCCCTCTAGTGACTACACAGTACAAGCAATTGGAAGAGCACATTTGCTCCAAAAGGTGTCTTTGCCCTCAAGATACAAGTGATCAGTTGAGTATCGTTGAACTACGACAGAATTTTATGACAGTGAAAACTCAGTTAATCTTGGGTTTAAAATATATATTGTAATAAACAAAGTACCTGAATGTAAATAAATGACCGCAGATCACAATCAGCAATACTTCTGTGTTGCATTAAAATACTGCATGGCAATTAATTCAGAAAACTTACAGCTGCAGACAAGAAATCTATTATCACATGAGAACTAGTTCAATGAACAAATTGCTCTAATTTGTCTAGGAAATGTTTAATGTATGTGACAGTGTTACACTACTGGGGATTTTCACAATAAACAGTGTCAGACATTTCAACAAAAACAGTGAAAATCATTGCCTTCATTCCATAAATTGCACATGTGCAGAATTGCCCATCATTTCAGTAGGAGTAAACGGGTACTATAAGGCTTGTTAAAATTCACATTTTTTTAACAAAATTTATATTTTATATTTTATGGTATACAAGTTGTTTGACAGTCCTTAATAAGGTAGTTCCAAATTTCCAACATTTTGTGACAGTGTTTTTTTTGTTTAGTTTACAGATGTTAAGCCTAATAGGACCTTGCCCATATTACAAATAATTCTGAAAATCACACCCTTTGACACAGTTTCTTGATGCAAAATCTTAACCTGTTTGTTTCACCAGCATGAATACCAGTTAACTGGACTAAATTATAACAAACTGAAACATTTTAGTAAGCCACTTCAGTGAAAACCTTGTTTTTCATCTTTATATGCAGCAAGCTGGTGTCCTACAGTCATAAACCTCTGGGTAGCCTTCACAGCCATTTGTAACAATATAATCAAATTGTCACAGCTAACAACATGATCACTTGAATAGAATCATAGAATCGTAGAATCATAGAATGGTTTGGGTTGGAAAGGGCCCTAAAGATCATCAAGTTCCAACCCCCCTGCCATGGGCAGGGACACCCTCCACCAGACCAGGTTGCTCAAAGCCTCATCCAGCCTGGCCTTGAACACCTCCAGGGATGGGGCATCCACAGCTTCTCTGGGCAACCTGTGCCAGTGTCTCACCACCGTTGCAGTGAAAAATTTCTTCCTCATGTCTAGTCTAAATTTACCCTCTTTCAGCTTGTCCTCTCACTACACTCCCTGATGAAGAGTGCCTCCCCATCTCTCCTGTAGGCCCCCTTCAGGTACTGGAAGGCTGCTATTAAGTCTCCTTGGAGCCTTCCCTTCTCCAGGCTGAACAACCCCAACTCTTTCAGCCTGTCCTCATAGGGGAGGTGCTCCAGCCCTCTGATTAATTTTGTGGCCCTCCTCTGGACTCTCTCCAACAGGCGCATGTCTTTTTTATGTTGGGGGCCCCACATCTGAACACAGTACTCCATGTGGGGTCTCACGAGAGCAGAGCAGAGGGGCAGAATAACCTCCTTTGACCTGCTGCTAATGCTTCTTTTGATGCAGCCCAGGACACAGTTGGCTTTCTGGGCTGCAAGCGCACACTGCCAGCTCATGTTCAGCTTCTCATCCACCAATTTCTCAAAATTAACTTCCTTAAGCTGGCATTTCCTCCCAATGAAGAAAGCCATTGCCACTCAAGTACAGTTACGAATTAAGAAAAGAAACAGTCTGTTCAATAATTACTATTTTATGGTGTCAGTGTCTGTATTAAGTCATTACCTAGGCCTCTGTTTGGCACTATCAGGACATTAGAAGTCAGTCTCTGACCCAATGAGTTTATAAACTAAGTAGATGGTGCATTTATGTAAACCAGACTATTTCCTTTTCCAGTTTCTCAGGCTATATCTAAACAGCAGGTATCACAGATGCTCCTCAGATGTTTCCAGGAAAGCTGCTTCTGGACCTCACTCCCATTTCCTTTCCGCTAAGAAACACAATGAGTGTGCAAAGCGAGGAGGAAAGGAAACAAATGTTGTGAACGGGGAACACAATCAGAGCAGGTACCCAAGCCTAACAGATTTAAGTCAGTCCTGAGTCCATAATGGTTTTCTTATCATTGTCTTCAGCAGCTAGTTTCAGTACATTCTGTTTTGAATCAGATTAATACTGGAAAAAAAAGCCCAACTTGTTCATGCCACCTTTACAGTCTTTCAGTTTGCCAATGCTTTTTGGTTTCTTGTGTACTTACGCTCTGACTAGCAGTTTTTGCTGGTTTTGGCTGGGATAGAGTTAATTTTCTTCATAGTAGCTAGTATGAGGCTATGTTTTTGGATTTGTGCTGAGAGCAATGTTGATAACATACTAGTGTTTTAGTCATTGCCAAACCCATCACACAGATTCTGTTTAACCCAGGATTGCAATGCTCCAGACGAGTGCAGTAAAACTACTTCGGTTATTAGCAAGCCTTTATCTCTGTAATGAACCTGGCCAAATGGAGGTCGCTAAATACTAAACTAATCTAACTAATCTATTTAACTAATAGTCAAATCTTGGGACACACATGCACTCTCTTAGATTTTTGCAATGCACCTTTCTACTCCACTCATAAGCTCTTATCTAAAAAGAATCAGTGATAAAAAGAGCTCCTCACATTTTCCCATCTAAAATCAGACCAACTGACATCAACCTATCTGAAATGAACAGCTCTCAGAGAAAGTGTCTACCACATGGGCTCTTTTTTAGTAAGCTGACAAAGAAACTATCACATAATTATCTGAGAAAGTTTTCCCTGAGGCAGAGCAAAGACAGGCCCAGGAGTGTCAGAAGACAGAGCATTTGCACTGGGATCGCAGTGAAGCAGAAGGAATGGAAATTTGCACAGAAATAGCTATGGGTGAAAGAAAAATAAAAAGATTAATAATTGGAAGTAGACAAATGAGAGGGGTGTGGAAAAGTGTGGAAGGAGGATAATAAGAGTATGGTATGGACAGACAGACAGACACACAGGAAAATGTCACAAAGACTATATTTAACACTCCATATCATCTATTTGTTCCATTCACTTAAAGTGTCACATTCTATTTTGAACTCACTTAAAAGCTTGATTAGTCATCATGCTCTCTGGGAAAGCCACTACACACAGGCTGCATGAATCCTACTCTCCCCAATACTTCATTACTTGCAAATACACTTGGGGGGTGGGGGAAGAAAAGCACTTCTATACTCAAATGCTGATGCACATTCCCAAGTAATTACAGAATAGAACGCAAAAAATATTATAGTACCTTTTCCAGGGAAGTGGTTGAGTCACCATCCCTGGAGGTATTTAGAAGACATGTAGACATGGTGGTTACGGACACGGTTTAGTGATGGACTTGGCAATGTTACTTTTATGGTTAGACTCAATGATCTTAAGGGTCTTTTCCAACCTAAATGATTCTGTGATTCTATGATTCCATTTACAAGGTAGCCCAAAGCACTTAGCAATAAAACACCAAAAATACTCAGTGGGTTTTAAAAGCAAAAGCAGTTGCCAGTATGTGCTTAGCAAAATAGAACCTTGAAATCAGAGCATCACCTCTTACATTAAGAGGAAAAGATGACACAAACACTGATGTCACTGTTACCTTTTAAGAAAACCACTATAGGAAAGCTCCTGTGAACTAGGATTTTAATTTAAGGGAAAGACAGTAATCATTGTTTCACATATATATATGCATGCATAATACATATATACATACATGTATGTAAATAAAAGAAAAATAAGAGTATATATAGTCTAATGTGTATGTATATATAGGCCTATTAAATTTTATGTCTTACTTATTAGCTTTGTGTTTTAAATTCCCTTCTGAATTCAAGCTTTGAAAATTGGTAGCGACACACACCCCATTCTCACCCCATCCTTCCAGGGCTTATTGCTCTGTGGCAGAAAGGAGCACACATTCATGCTTTAGCTCCAGATCCAACCACTAGTGAAGCTGCATGTGAGCTTAGAACAATACAACTTGCTCTCACACTAAGCCCACTGTCCCAAGCCACACTTTTTCTATTGCTCTAACTCCAATCAAATTGGAGGTCAATATGCACAAGAACATAATGCCTTTATGGACTTTAAAGTAGCCACAAAAACCAACTCAAGCAAATCTAACATTCTTTGAGAACTGCCAAGAAGGTCAAAGTTTCACTCCAAGCCTAGAAACAAAAAAAAAAATACACAATGTACTGCTGGCCAATGTCACTCTAAACTCACCAAGGAGCTCAAGGTTCCAAAACTTTGCAAGGGCAGATGTCAGTAGCACTCAGGAAAGCAGCAGCTGTTCTGACACCTAGGAATACACACCACAACAGTCTGACAGTAAATTTAAGGACTAACATAAAAATCTGTATCTCTTTCAGGTTGTTCTCAAGTACTTTGTTTTTTAAACGGACTGTATTTAGTGTTCCGAGTATTGTACTTACTAAGAATATACTTGTAAGAAAATACCACACAATGAAGTGCTTTTAGGTTCCTGTTGTATCAACATGGACGGCTAGGCTCAAAGAGCTGTTGTGAATGGAGTTAAATCTAGTTGGCAGCTGGTCACAAGTCGTGTTACACAGGGCTCAGTATCAATGATCTGGATGAGGGGAATCAAGTGGGTCGAAAGCAAGGACAGGCAGCCTGGGGACAACACAGAAACACCGCCCGTGAAGCCAGAGATCAGGTTGGGAAAGCTAAAGCCCAAACAGCATTAAATATGGCCAAGGACATAAAGGGTAACAGGAAGAAGTCCGCGATAAAAGGAAGACCAGGGAAAATGTGTGCACCCTCTGGAAGAAACTGGGAGACCTGGTGACCCAGGATATAGAGAAGGCTGAGGTACTTAACTTCTTTACCTCAGTCTTCCCTGGCAAAGGATTAAGCCACACTGCCTAAGTTGCAGAAGGCACAGGAAGTAACTGGGAGAAGGAAGAACCGCCAGCTGTAGGAGAAGATCAGGTTCAAGACCATCTGAAGAACCTGAAGGTGCACAAGTCCTGGACCTGATGAGATACATCCACGGGTTCCAAGGGAACTGGCAGATGAAGTTGCCAAACCACTATCCATCATATTTGAGAAGTCGTGGCACTCTGGTGAAGTTCCCGCAGACTGGAAAAGGGGAAACATAATCCCTGTTTTTAAAAAAGGAAATAACGAAGACCCAGGAACATACAGGCCAGTCAGTCTCACCTCTGTGCCTGGCAAGATCTTGGAGCAAATCCTCCTGGAATCTATGCTAAGGCACATGGAAAACAAGGAGGTGATTGGAGAGAACCAACACGGCTTTACTAAGGGAAAATTGTGCCTGACAAATTTGGTGGCCTTCTACGACAGAGCCACAGCGCTGGTGGATAAGGGAAGGGCAACTGACATCATCTACCTGGACTTGTGCAAAGCCTTTGACACAGTCCCAAATGACATCCTTGTCTCTTAGTTGGAGCGACATGGATGTGACAGAAGGACCACTTGCTCGATAAGGAGTTGGCTAGACTCAAAGAGTTGTGTTGTTTTCCAACTTAAATGATTCTGTGATTCTATGATAGCATTTAAAGTTACCGATTTTAACCAAAACAGCTTTTAATTGGGGTTTTGGGGCAGTTTTTTCTTTGATATATCAACCCCTGAACATTTTCTGTTTGAGGTCTAGAGCCCTATATAGAGCCTAACTGCAATATGCTTACTACTTTTGGTTATTTTTGTCTTCTCTTTCTCACCCTACCAATATCACGTATTAGTGGTTTGAGACAGAGTGGCTAAAGCTTTTCTGTAAACAGATACAGCAGCATAATTTCAAGACTTACTCAAGACTCACAGTGAGGGACATCTTGCAGCTCAGATGTAAACTGATGACTATTAATTGAGGCTAAGAAGTTGGAGGCAGACAGACATACCAGTAGCTGCATCACTCTTGTATGCTGTTGGCCACAGAAATTGGTGAACCCTAACAACATTAAGCTGAAAGGTCACAGATGCTATGCTGAACTGCTGCTCATGAGCACTGACAAAAAGAAAATACACAGAGGAAAAATGGCTGTTGAATCATATTTTATTATACAGCAATTTGTAATACAAGGAATGTGTATTTTTAAACATATATACAAAATCACAGTGAATGTAGTGATCTGTAGTTTTGAGGAGGAACAAACCACATGAACACCACAGTTTTATTTGTAAACAGTATAAATTAAAGTTTCAAAAGTTTTCACAATTGAGAGCCTTATTTATATAATATACAGATTTTATTAAAAGCTGCACATGCAATTGGCATTATTTTCTTCCTCATACAATCGTGAAAATACACTTCTATTTTAAATACTTCACTTATAGTCAGAGGGAAACCCTCACAGTTTGGGTTTACTTGTTACTCAGTCACCTAATGATTAATTTCCTACAAACCCAGCTATCAATAGCCATAACTTAAAAAGCAGAAATTGTAGAAAAAGGACTTCTTTTTACAAACTGAGTAACACATTTGAACTACATTCCACAAGTCAAATTTTCTTTTACCATAAGAAGAGTTTTGTCACACGACAAAATACATAAAAAAAAAAAAGAAAAAAAAAGACTAATAATGAATATTGATTGTTACCAGTCCTAAGGATACCAAGAAGAAAGGATTAGGCCTGATAGTAATACAGCATGGAAGAAATACTAAAACAACTGTTGCGTAAAAAGCTTTTCCAATCCATAAGTAGCCTGGACAGGGTCAGAGGGATAGCATTACACGCTACATCAAATCTAGCAGGGGTAGTAGTAAAGGGCATTTGAACTGCACACAAGACATCGGACCATTTAATTACCTACTACAGTCAGAAACATCTTGGAAGTAGGTTTCTTTGTAATATAACAAAGTGCATTGACTACATGAATAAATATTACCCTTTGGTTTATGAATTAGGGATCTTCCACCGATATCTTTTCCCCCTAAAAAGTTACGTAGCATTATTGTACAACAGTGGATGGGGCAAGAAAGAAAAACTCTTTTAAAGGATCTACATATGAAGAGATTCCCTGTACTAGCACAGAACCTATTAGCTTAATTTGGGATCTCCATGAGTGCACATCTACATGATGCTCCCTGCAGGAGTGACCTGTAGACGTTTTCCTCAGAACACATTTTAACAAGCTATACAGGTGTAAAACTGTAACTAATTTTCCCTAAAATAATAGAGGATTTTGTAGTCAATACAAAAAATAATTACAAAGAAAAATACTTAAACCATGTTAGGCCATAACAGTACTTCTAAGAACAATTGAAAGAAGCTGCAGCTTGTCTTATTATGTCACTAACGTATGCCAAACAGGCACAAAGTGGTTACAAGAACTTATGTGATCAAAACATTTTCAGAGCATCTCACAGAAATTATTGCCTGCAAAACACGTACTATGTCACAATTAAAAAGAATCAAAAACATACAGGACAAAATAATACTTCCATGTCAACTGAAAAAAATAATTTATTTACAGATGAGGAAAAACATGAAAGGCCTCTCCTTTTCAAATAAATATGAGTCTTAAGGGAACGCATCCACTAACTAAAAAAAAACAACTTTGTGCGATTAAATGAATAGTTCTCATGTACTAAACAAAACCATAAAAATATTCAAAGTACAATAGTGCAACCATACCAGAGCATAAAGCTCAGGTTTGCTAAAAAAACAGAAAACTATATATTCATTATTTCCATGTATAAATACATGCTTTAATTTCTAAGTTTAAATAATTTTTTCCCAAGTTCTTTTGCTTTAACATGAATTCTAGATGGCATTATGTGAATATTCAGACTTGATGGAGCTGATCATCACAGGATTTCTAAAACTAGTTCCAGGTGAGCTAGAGCTATATCCCCATTTGGTAGTGCTTTTTGGTAATTTATACATTGACCATAACTACTCCAAGCTAAAACTTTGTTAACAGTTTCCAACCCTGAATCTTATTTAAAAAACAACACTGCTTCAAATTAAAGTTACTTTACATGACACACAAAAATCACAGAGCTTAAAAAAAAGTGTTTCAGTTTATATAATTTGGCCAAATAACTCGAGATATTTTGGTCATTAAAATAAATAAACAAACAAACAAACGACAGTACCCAAAATACCAACGGCCCAATCCTGCAGAGAGAAAAACATAGGTGTGAAGGTAGGTCCCTGAACTCACATCCTTCAACCAAGCTCTGTACATTCACATGGCTCTCTCTGTATAAGAATCTTAGACATGAAAGCAATTACTGCACATGCATGCACGCTGCTAACTCTGGGATGTGGAACTCACATTTGCAAGAGGTACCTCAAGATATTACTATACTGGTGAAGAGAAGGCCAAGGGGGATCTAATAGCCTACAGGTACTGAAAAGGGAGTTACCAGGATGTCAGACAAACTCTTCTTGGTAGCAGGAGATGATATAATGAAGCGAAACGGTTATAAGTTTGTAGCCACTTGGGAAACTGATGTTGGACATGGAGAAAAAATTTTATCCCGATGGGGAGTATGAGCACAGGAACAGGTTGCCAAGAATGGTGGTGGTATCTCCGTCTTTGGGGATTTTCACAGCCTGGCTAGCCAAACCCACAGCTAACCTGATCTAGGGCTGGCAACAGTCCATCTCTGATTGGGTGCTTGGGAGGGTGGACAAGACCACTTCCAGAAATCCTTCTTGCGAACAACTTCATGTGATTTCTCTATATCCACCCAAAATGTTTTACTCATGCAGGTCTGTCAATAAGGTTTAGACAAATATATTTCACTACATTTACTGCAGGCCAAGACCACAGAGCTGGTCAAATATTGTGGTTCAAGAGGCACACACAAAACACTGAGCCTCAGTCTAAGTCCTGTAAGTTAACAGAAATTAGTAACACTGAAGAAGCAATATTTTGGAATGTAAGTAACAGCTTACAGTCACAACCTCATCCTGAGAAAACGCGAACACCTACATGTCGAAAGCTTATACTTCAGAAACCAAGCAATGGATCATCTCCCTCTCTCCTCCCCACTGCTGCAGGAAGAGATATTTGCAAATATAACCAATAATTTTACTTCATTTCACTATTTCAGAGAGAGAGAGGAGCTTTTACAGACAAAGAACACAGAAGAGGCCCCCATCAATGTACTCAGTTAATCATAGAATGGTTTGGGTTGGAAAGGACCTTAAAGATCATCAAGTTCCAACCCCCCTGCCATGGGCAGGGATACCCTCCACTAGACCAGGTTGCTCAAAGCCTCATCCAGCCTGGCCTTGAACACCTCCAGGGATGAGGCATCCACAGCTTCCCTGGGCAACCTGTTCCAGTGTCTCACCACCCTCATAGTGTAAAATTTTTTCCTAATATCTAATCTAAATCTGCCCTCTTTCAGTTTATAACCATTACCCCTTTTCCTCTCACTATACTCCCTGACAAAGAGTGCTTCCCATTGTGGTTTTCTCCTCAAAGAAGCTAATTACAGCTGTAATTTTCTTGCTTAAATAATACAGGGTTAATAGTAAACAATACATGTGTGACCAGGCATAATCCTGGTACACCTGCATAATGAGATAAGTCTCAGGACTACAGCAAGGCCCTTTGTACTGCCGGGTGAGAAGATGCTAGAACCCTAAAGTCTCCCGCATGAAATGAGGTAGTGTTTAAAGATTCACTCAGTAGTTCAAAAAGGACACCAAACACAGATTTTCTTTTAAGGATTAAGTACAATACAGTGAAATAAAATGTCTTATTACTTCTGGCACTAGATTTCTGTCTTGTTAAGAAGAAGCTTTTGAATAGTTGCCTGAGGATTAGCTGCTCTGATCTAGAGGTTTGAAAGGATGCCTAAAAACACTGCTCTTCCTACTTTGAAACTATTTTTTTTTAATGATGAACAATCCTGTTTCTGAGAACTTCACATTTTATAAAACTGATAACACTGCACAGGCCATACAGTGTTGAAATACAATGCTGATAAAATGCAGTAACAGCTGCTAGTTATATGGGTTTCCAGTCCGTCCATAAAACTTTATCCAAGGCTGATTTACTAAGCTAGGTTTTAGCCTGGAGATGTTCTAATATACACAGAAAAAAATGAAACTGTTTGCTGGCTCTGAAGGCATCCTATCCCATTCCCATCAAAATTAGTGAAATCTGAGAAGGATCAGATCATGATTGTTAATCATAGAAATACCTACAATTTCTATTACACTCTAGGACTGTTGGTAACTATTATAAGCAATAATAACTCATTGTTTTTTAAGGATGCTGACACCTAAAGTTACCATGCACTGGTGAGTTTTTCAGGATTCTCCCAAAATCTGGCAAAGGAATTCTCATTAAGGTAAGTGGTTGCTGTTCATTTCAGGGACTTCTTTTAATGAACGATTTACACAGATGCTTGTGCATATGCAGTAATTCTTTCACCTGCAGGTTTAAAACTTCAAAAACGCATAAAGCATATCCATTAAAACAGACTCCTCTGCACTATTACAACCCCCCAATTAGGGTCTGAATCGAAGACATTTGAAAAACAAGAGAAAAACTACAACCCGTATCTCTGTATAACACTAATAATGATCTAGTCTAAACAGACAGATACTGGATCGTTCATTCATCTCAGTAATCCTACCTATCACAGGTATTATAGTCTCTCAGCAGTTCTGAACAGCAATGGTTCACACAAATGTTCCTTTCTCTTCTGAGCCATGTAGGATCAGATGCAAAGTCTACTTCTCCATTCTGAATCAAACCCCAACTCCCGAAATTAAATAAATTCTAACTCACTAACTTTTGCAAAATTACACCAGAACCTCACGCACCTGCCACTGTCTTCTCCCAACAGAGACCATTCTGCTTCATGCCCTGAACTTAAGGTTTACCTGGATCTAGGCAACCTTATGATGGTTTGGAGTTTTCTTGGGAAATGTTTCATCAACATATAAATTAAGGCCTCCAAAAAACTAGGTAAGCAGACATGAGCAAAAAAATATTACATTAATTGAAGTTACAATTTTTTCTTTTCCTATGAATGATATATGATAGTATCATGTTCTGTATGAAAGAAATATTGAGCCCATAAAGAAACAAGAAGGTAAAGAAGATGCAATATATTACAATATTGTATGGAGTGACTACTGTAACATTGATTCTGAGTTCACTTCATTGACTTATGTTACTTGAGAAAAGTGGAACCAGAGGCTATGGGGCAAAGCAAGTGCACAAATATGAACGAGTAGAAAGTAGAGTCTGGATTTTTAAGATGACATGCAATTTCTAAATACAAATGTATAAATCCCCAAGAAAAAGAATACATTCTTGAAATCCTTCATTTTTTTTTTTAATACACAAGTTATTTAGATCTGGAAAAGTACCATCACTTAAACACTGCAACAGTTTTTCGTGAGTGCTGATTTTTTGACAGGTGTCCCAGACAGGCTGGTTACCGACCTTGTATCATCTTGATTATCACTTCGTTTCCGCACTTCACTGGGGGGGGGCGGGGAAAAAAAAAGCACTCAATTAATATATTTCTATCCATGTCCAGTGTTCTGTTTCTCCCAGTACATCTTACTGAGCTCACCATTATCTATTGCATGGTTAAAACTATGGGCTTTAGTGCACAGAATCACAGAATCTCATAAGTTTCTACTTTGGAAATAATATCAGAATTTCTATACAAATAATAGTTATTGATAGAAATATAATAATTTCTAATATGTACTAACTCCATAATGTTCTGTTTTCCCTTTCCTTTTGATAATTTTTCTTTAATTTGTTCGCTTTGGTATATTACCATAGAAACAGCATACATTCATACCTGAAAGTATAAAACCAAGTAACTCCAAAGTATGAATTTACCCTCAGAGGAAAAACACACATTGCGGATTTTTTTATTGTGAATGTAGACCTAAAAGTTCTGTATGTATGAGTGACTATTGATCTGTACTCTTACTATGGGCCCCCTACAATGTCAAAAGCCAGCTCTAAAATTTCTTGCTTTTATATATATCTAAAAAATAATTTAAGTCTTCCCCATATTAGTAGAATAAATTAATTAAGTTCCTCTCAAACACTGCATTATTCAACATAACAGTGGCAGAAAGGAACACTACAAAGTGGCAATACATAAGTCTGTAAGAAATGTTTATAAGTCTAATGAAATGTTTATGTAGACATTTTTATTTCAATATGAAACGCTTCTTTCAAAGAATACAAATTACTAAGACTTGGGTAAAGAAATTACAACCATTCAAGACCAAGGTTCTGGGTAATGTCTAGACCACTTGGGGATTAATGAACCTTGTGAAGAAAAATACCAAATTTGGGTTTTTTGTTCTGAGATTCTGAAAAGAGAGGTTCCAAGTGCCAAAACATTTTTTTTAATTCTTGAAACAGTTAAAAAAACCTATCAGGTTTAAACATTACAGATGCATTTTCCTGGAAATAGAGCTGCTCTTGAAAGTCCCAGGTGAAGACGCAATGATCCTGTCTAGAAAGCCAGTATATTGTATGCAAGCCATGTTAATCAGTAGTATTTTAACAATGAATAATCAAATACTGACCAAATCTCAAACAGTTTGATTATTGCATTAGGCTGCTGAAAAAAATCACATGAATACGGTTTGTAATTCTGGCCTTCAGCTCCATGCATTAAACTGAAAAAATCAAAGGCTGAGGACTCATTACATATCCTTAGGCCTTCAAAATTATATTTTAATTAAGACTGGTCTGAAAAGGTAAAAGTGTAATGTTTAGCTCACACATTATCACAGAAACACCAGGTTGCTAAATTAATACAATCAGAATTTCTATCTTTTAAATAATTTAGAGAAAAGGACATCAAAGAAAATATGTGAGATTAGAATAGTCAGAAGTAAAACTGAATATATATTAATACATGTGAAAGAATTAAGAACTAATTATACACATTTGAAATTAATTTAAGAAAGAATTAAGAAAGTAAATCCATGTATCATTAAAAAATGTAATTTGTTCACCAACAGGTTTTAAAATTGGAGCTCCAGAATGGAGCTCTAATTTAAACACTAATTATTGAGACAGTCTTGTAATATTTACAAGCAAAAATGTTACTTGATTAAACTGAGAATAAATCTTGGCTTGCACTTATCTATAAAGTTTTAATATGGTATTCTTTCCTAAATTTTGTTTGTTGAATTTGATGTTGGTACAATTCTAAATGTACATGTGTGTCTTTGTATGTATATTCGCATATGATGTCCTTTTTATAAAACATACTCAGATGTTTCAAAAACAAAAACATGGCTACTTACCGAGCAAGATGAAGAACTGCTTCTACAATATTAGATCCATCTTTAGCACTTGTTTCACAGAACAGCGCATTATAAGTCTGTGAGTAAAAATAAAATGTTAAGCCAACTAATCTGAAATGGTTCCCATTTCAATATGTATATTCAACTACCAATGTTTTCCTCGATAACAAAAAGAAAGATGACACACATTTAAATGAACAGGATTTCTTCTGATACTCTTCATTCTCCAATATATTCACTTCAGTAGTGTGAAAAAAACACTAATTGCTTTTTAAATGTATATTTTTTATATTCAGTATATTCTGAATTAACAAACTGAATAAAAAACACATCATAGCCTTAATGTCCAAACCTAATCTTCTTGTCTGCAAGACTGCGAAATAAGGAGACTTCCTAGGACGGGTCACTGAATCCAGCTTGTTAGCTACTGACAAACTACAGCATCTGGTTGTCCCGGGCTAAACTGAAACAGAGTTAACTTTCTTCATAATAGCTAGCAAGTGGCTGTGTTTTGGATTTGTGCTCAGTAGAAAGCTGATAAAAAGTGATGTTTACACGGCTGCCAAGGTCTTTCAGCTTCTCTGGCTGTCTGCAAACAGGAGAAGCTGGGAGGGAGCACAGCCCCAGTTACTAGCCCAGGATTTGATCTTAGGTTCAGGATTGAGACACAAAGTGGCCAATAATTTATTCCATAACATACACATCATGCCCAGTATATAGGTGAGGACCCTCCAGAAGATCAGCCCTGTCTGGTTCCATTTCTCTTTTGCTCTGGGTCACCTCTCTCCAGGTGGTCACTCTCCCAAGGCCTTTCCCCCACCCACCGGCCTGGTCAGCTCTTGGTCTGGGACGCTCGGACTGTTATCTCTGTTCCATGAGCGTGGTTTCGGGACTCTCCCTGCTCCGGGATCAATAGCCAGGAACAGGCTGAGCCTTGGTCATCGGGTGGGGGGGCAGTATCACTGTGTATCACTCATTTGTATATGGTATTATTTTCAATATTATTATAGTTTAGTTATTTAATTGTTCTTATC
>WKFP01015227.1:613133-663292 GCA_011057875.1 Pterocles orientalis
CGGGTGTGTGTGAGTTGGCCCCCAGCCAAAGGACAAATCCATCACACTGGTATACCAGCTTAACCAGAAATTTCATTCTAGAAGTAACAGACGTGGTATCTGCCCCAGTGCAATAATCATGCCAGCACTCATCAACTCAAGACTCTAAAGATTCTACTTTTTTTTTTTCTGCAAAATATGGGATATGTGCATCCCTTACCCCCCCATAAAAATACATACAGAAAACTTGTCCACAATTCTATTTACAGCAGAGTTCCTTTTTTCTTCCTGCAGACATAGCAGGAATACAAGATAGTTTCTTGAAGATGAAAATATTCCATTCAAAACTGGACAGACACAAGCCAGGCAAAAAGCCTCATATGCTCACTAGTGTGCTTCATGTTTGCACTGGCAATTTCTCTTTGGCAGCAGAAAAACTCAGTCTCCTAGTCTATCCACTTTTTCACCATAAACACTGAGAAGACTATCCCAGCCAATAACAAAGTCCAGCTCAGCAGACACTGAGACGTGATTTAGCTCAGTAAACACCATCAAAACAGGATCCTAATTACTAGATTTAAACAAATGACCAGAAAATTACTTTTTACTAGTTTATCACATAGTTTTCAGATTAAAGTTCTTAAGACCATTTCATACTAAAGAGGTAGGCTTACCATAGCCAGTTTTTCTCCATAATTTAGAGGTACACATTTTTGCCCTTGTTCTGTAACAGCTTGACGAAGATCTGCTTTGTTTCCCACCATCATAATTGGAATATTCTCATGAGTTGCATCCTGTAAAGTGGATTTTATTTCCTTATTGACAGAACACTCAAAATACAAAAAAAGTAACTAGCATCATTATGTCATACTGATTTCCTTCCTACAAAAAAAAGTTTCACACTATCACAAAAAATGACAAATTATGAAATTCATGCTGAGTTTTCATAAGCTAGCTGACATTTAAGCAGCCAGCTTAAACATCTGCCTGAAAGATGCACTTCCATTGCCATAAGCCCTGTTTCCCAACAAGCAATTTCATGTATTAAATTAATCTAACGGCAAGTGGATATGACAAAATGATAACGGGAAAAGTGACCAACTCCTTTATCATGATTAAAAGAAATGGATTTAAGAAGATGAATTAAAGATTTTCTTATCACTTTCCCTCCTATTAAACATCTCTGTTATGAGAGAAAACCTCTTTTCATTAAATGCAAATTTGTACTCAAATGCACAAACAAGATGTAATAATAGAAAGAAATACTGAAAACTTTACTTGAAAAATAGCTAGTTTACAGAATCTAACATACTGGTTTAAAATGCAGAGACTCCAAGAAATACTCAAGCAATCCACAAGAGGCTCTTATGTCAATTTCAAAAGGAAACGAACAGGAAGTGTGATGACATGATACACTTTTATACCAAAAGATGTATCAGTTTTAACACTGTCAAGATACATTTAGGACTTCCATGTAGCTTTTATTTCTATGAGAGACTGCAGTCTGGCTAATTCCAATATACAGATATTCAAATTTTTTAAATAATAAGGTTAACAACACAGTGAAACATAGTTTGTAAGTCATATACACTTAAGGTTCTTACCTCGATCATATCCACCCATTCTCGCACATTAAGAAAGCTTTTTTCACATGTTACGTCATACAGCAGTAAGACACCATCTGCTCTTCTGAAGTACGATTTAGCAATACTTCGGAATCTTTCAGGAAAAAAAAAGATTTGCTAAGGCCACACTATCAAAAAGAATACAATTTAACATCATTAAGAACACAGCATTACTTTATTGCACTACTGAGTACAATTCTCTCCCTATTACAAGATTAGTTTCTCATAGTTTCTTTCATAAGTAGTTCCTGAAAACTGCTGATGCAGGTCTACAAATGCTCCACAACGATCAACAGGATTCTATCCTAAACAGCAATCGACATTTTGCATCAAAACTATCTACATTGTATCTATTACAAATAACCTCCTCTGCACTGGACTTTTGATTAGGTGGCAAGGCTTTTTCAGTTACGTACGAGTTCATAAATTGAATGCGGTACTCTGCTACATTTGAAAAAACGTAAAAACAATAAACTTATTCCAGAAATTAATTCATCAGTTACATTCACCTTTGGCATTAACATAATACAATCTACTTAACAATTAAACTACAGCAACAAAATATTTACATTCTATATTAAAATATTGTTCACAAATTTATTATGTGGGAGAATTATTGGGCCTCTGACTACCTACTTCACATCATCAGGCAAAGGCAAACACATACAACCCAATACAAATCTTGGTTGGTCAGTGAACAGATTGAACTGACTTCCAAGGTCTAAGATTAACCTTTTAATAAGCCCCAAAAGCTGCCAGGAAAGAAATAATGCCTCTCAAGTAAGGATATCATAAGATTTTGAGGAAATTCTATACAATAATCTGAAGAACCTTGGATATATGTTCAGCAATCTGTACAATTATGCCCTTAAGTCTTTTTAAAGTCTTTGGGAACAAGTTTTTATACACTAAATACAACGCAAATCAGGATCAGGAATTTCAAGGAAAGAAAACGAGAGGTGAGTGAAGTGAATGGAATCTCTAAGATAAAGCCTGCTCAGAAATACAAGTCTGTAAGGACAAAGCAAGCAAAAGACTGAAAAGGGAGGAAGCAGTGCTCCATCTTTTTGGATTGTCAGAGGAACATACAGATTTCATTAGTTAATGCCGTGGTGAACCTCAACTACTTCTCTCAGAAAAGACAAAAGATTACGTCAGGCATTACCATAGCCAACAAATAAACATTCCACCTGTCTTGGGGTCTCAGCAGAGCAAAATCACACTTGTCTATAGTCATTTACATATGGCCATACTGACTTACTTACTACAGGGCCATATAATATTTACCGGAATTGTTTTCACCTAGATGAAAAAAGGCAAATGTCTTCTAGAAACTAAACTGAAATTTCATAAGCAAAGAGGATCACTAACCTCTCCTGCCCAGCTGTGTCCCACAGTTGTAGTACTGTAGGTTCTCCATCAACAATTAGTCTTTTCATTTGAAAATCCACACCTGAAAAGAATAATGTGTACAGCCTAAGCAAAAACATCAAAAACCATAAAAACCCACAGAAAATTAAAAGTTATGTGCCATATACAACAGTTATTTCAGTATTTGTCCCTTTTAATACATTAAGAGATTTCAGTCCTTCACTGACTTGAACTGTGATTGGAAGACAAAAATTCAGTCTTCGGAATAAGTAAGACAAGTTTATTAGCTGACAGCTATAATAATATACACAACAAGCCAGACAGAAATCACTCCATCTGCATTTAAAACAAAGCTCCAATAACACTTTGAAGAAATGGAGACAAAAAAATAGTATGAAAGACATCAAAGAATAGTACAAAATACTAAGAAATGAGAAAAGAGCTGAGTAGACAAGAAAGCAACGAAAAAATGCGAAAAGGATTGTACAAAAATTCTAAGTTCATTATACTGGAACTCCCTTTTCTGGTGCTTTGTGTTGTTCCAGAACAGGCTTTGTGCTTTGCAAAGAGAAACTAGATTAGAGCAGTACCCTATTACCCACTCCAAGCAGCAGTAAGGCACTTCTAAACTTTAGTACTCAATTAGACCTCGCAGGCTAAGAAACTGCATGTGTATATTCAGGAAAACCTGGCAAGCAATCAGAGAGACTAATCTTTTCACCCACTTCTGCAGAACAGCAATGAAATTCACTTTAGTATTTTAAGAACAATAACTATACCCAGGGTTGCACTGGTGTTGCCTCGAAATTCATTCTTGCAAAGTCTCATAAGGAAACTGGATTTTCCCACTGCTGCGTCTCCAGCGAGAACAATCTTGTAAGCCTTCTCTGAACTGGGGTATTTTGGAGTACATTCAGTTGCATCTGACTGAAAATAAAAGGAACTTCTCTTATTGCAGCTTATATTAAAAATATTCTCTATATCAAGCACTTTTTTTTTCCCCCTAAAGAACTGGTTACCTGAGGGGTGAGAGCAGATATATATTTTCTCGTTGAAGCAACTGAGCTGCTTCGACTTGGCGGTTGTGAGGGCTTCCAATCTAATATGGTACTGCTGTTATCAGGACTGTATGCTTCCTCATCCCTGATCTCTGGAACCTGAAAGTACAAGGTAGTGTTTTAGGTCCAGCAAGAAAAGTATACTTTTTTTTGGAAAGGCACAGCTAAGACTGATTAAAACATTTGTTTTAATAGTTTGGATTAAACAAGAGATACAGGATCAAATAAAGCTGTGCAAATCTAGTCAAAATACCATGATTATTCTGTTCTTATTCGCATTTGTTGTTTACTATAGCCTACGTTTGGCCCTTAAACGTGTTTCCTATTTGGCACACATGCTTTCAGTACGGTTTCCAGACAAAGCAAATATATTTCCGTTTGGAAAACTTCAGCTTAAAAATAATTACAACAAATTAATACTTCATTTCAAAGCTTTTTTGCAAAAATCAATAATTTCCCTACAAGACGTTACTCTCTACGATATTACTACTTAAGCTAAACTAAATACAGTACAGTTGCAATCAGCACTATACGCAGTATTTTCAACTGCAGAGGCTAAATGTCTACTAGATGCACAGTAAAGGATCTGCTCTAAAAAATAACCCCTGTGCTCTGCTGTGCTTGATATTAGTCTTGCTACACTGTCATCAGTAAAGTTCTCTATTTTACTAACAATAAAATGGAATAATAACACCTTCCCACATTTCTAAATTCTCTGAGACTTACTATGTAATTCAGTGTACACACCAACAGTATACTTTTTCTCATTTATGCAATTTTTTTCATTCACTGCCACAGCATAGTAAGAGAGTGAACAGAAACCCATTTTACTTCTATAGCATCTGCTTTTTAATCACTAGAAAATGGGTGCCAGTCTGTGTGCTGTTTAACAACCTTCAAAACCCCTGTGTAGTTCAAAAACGAAGTTATTCCCTCAAATATCTATCAAAAGTGTCAAAACAAATGTTTTCCTTTTTTCCTGTCACAATCTTGCTACAACTCAAACACTTAGTTTTAACGGGCCTACGGGCAAAGATCCATTTCATTTTAAAAACAGGAAACTAATTTTCACTCCAACAAAACATCCTTCGCAGAGTAGGAGCAAGTCTGGCACTTACATCTGTATCAGAAGCATCACCACCAAAGCCTTCTTGCATATACTGTGGCTTTTGAAAAATCCTCTGATGCTTGTATTCCACTTCTGAATCATACTCATTTGAATCTCTCAGGGTAGACAAACCACTGTCAAAACAGCTCTCAGGTAAGCTGTCAACTTCACAGTTTACCCTTTGCATAGGATCACAAAGGGCTAAAGAATCATAATCTTCATCCACACAAGAAGAATGAGATGATCTAATGAGAAAATATTGGGGGGGAAAAAGAAGTTATTCCACAATTGTTTCTCCCAACAAAATCAGAGCCATCCTGGAATAGTGGATACTAAGAAATGCTAACTACAATTTAAGATGTATGTCAATGCCTATTTTGCCTTTCTAAATAATTTCTTTTTCAATCATACTTCTTAGGATGCTCAAATCATATAATCTATGTTATTGATGATGACTACTCAAATCTCTAAGAATGCCTATTTACTCATACAGAGGGGAAAAAAAAACAAAACTAAATCATTGAAATACAGAGGAAGGGTGTATGCAATAACAAAGTTAAAACTTGTCAGGCATTCCCCAAAATAAGCGTCTTTATTAGTCAATTTTCAACCTCAGTGAAGTACTAATTCAATGCTGGGAATTTCAGATGTGCTTAAAGCAAGTTAGACCAAGATGTATATATGATACAGATAAAAAAAGAAAAATCATACCCACTAATGTAAATTTCTCGAAACATATTAGAATGCAAATCACTATCTCTTAACACTGATCTGATGTCAGGAGACTGACAAAGTACTGAAAATGAACAGGTTTTGGGACATTCATGTATCTTTCTGAGTTTTGGTACTACAAAGTCATGGCTGCTAAGCGTAAGTTTTATTCCTATCACATAAATTTTCTTCTAAAGTAGCTTGCATTTGTCACTTTTGTGGGAATGCATGGATTGTACCATGTGGCAGGTACTAATAAATATCCAGAGAGAAGGACATCACTAAGCCTCTGGAGAGGTTTTAATTATACCTTCAGAAAATTACTCAATGTAATATTCAACTTAGTAATGGATGCCTCTCAAAATTAGCAGAGGGTCTGACAGGGGAATTGGCTTTACCTGCATGCAGCAGAAGGAATTAGTTTGCAACAAGCAAAACTTTACAGCCAGCAAACACATCCCACATGGAGACATCAGAGTAAGAGTAACAGTATTGAATTAATACTATTAGCATGAAGCAGAAGCCAACTTAATCCCTAACAAACATATTCATCTCCAGTAAAATGTAAAACACAGACTACTAAGAACTCTAACAGAGATCTCTCAACAGTTTGAAGTACCATTGAAAGAACAATAAGACAAAATAACCCATCAATTGAGTAAGAACACATTTTTGCTGGCAGTTCCAGCTGTTTAAAAAAACAACAGTGAAAACATAGCATGATATACAGCACTTGAGGCTGGATCCAATGTCCAGTAACTTCAGTGAGAGTCTCTCCAACGATCTGAGGAAACTCTGACCAATGACCTACATCCAGTAAGTACAAAACCAAAGTAGCTCTGACCACTTGATATTTGTATTTAGACAACTTACTGCTCTCTTTGGTTCTTACCCCATTAGTATCCAAGTGTATTCACTGCTCTTTCATTCCAGTGCCAGACGAGGACGTTTATTCTTTTAAAGAATGAGGTTCACATACCTTTGTAATAACTACTACACAGGAAAACGACACATACAGGCTAAAAATATGACCAAAAATGTTTTGTTTCCTAAGTACCGAGTAAGCTAGCTAACAGCTAGTCCTCAGTAGATTTTCGTAGTTTCTTGGAGACAAGGAAGGGAGACTGAGAATCAAACTAAAATCAGAACAGTCTAAGATCAAACAAGAGGCTGTTTGAACTCTCCGTAAGTTCATTATTTGCACTGAGAAGAGTTTTCCTGAGGTAAAAGGTTCCTGTCGACTTCAGTGCACTTTGGATCACATGCTACGGTCACACTTTCCTTCTGAATCAGACAGAACTACTCTCTCTGTTATTTGACAGTATTTGTTCTTCTAAGAAAAGTCTTTTTAAACTTAATAAAAGCAAACTTGTCTTACCTGTCATACCGTGGGTTTAGAGGAGACTGTCCACCATTAAATTTAGGACTGCTTCTAGATATGGTACTTCCTGGTGAGGTGTTTGCTAACCGCTGCAACAGATACATAACAAATGTACAGTAAGTTTGACGAACACAGTCTAAGCATCTAGATTTGACATGAAAAAAAAAAAAGTGTGCATAATCAAAATTACTGCTGTATACTTTCATATATATACAACTCCTTATTTCTAAGCCTCATGCTTTACATAGGACTGAATGTCAAAAGGTCCATTACACATAGCATTTACGCTTCACTATAGCTTTAATACTGAACTTCCTAGGCACATTCAACTACAAAAGACAATGGAAATTCCAAGAGGATGGTTTTACTGAATACACCTGAAGATTTTTAAATGCTGAACTTTGAAAACTAACATTTAGAAAATTTCACGTCGACTACTAAAGTGAAAAAAAGAAATGTCACGGGCAGAGCTAGTTTCAGTAGAGATACCTCCCAGTTCTTGCGTAACATAGTGGAGAGAAGAGATCTCAACTGATAGAACATGATGGAGCATTTCCTATGTTCTGCTGCGCCTCTACACAGTTATTCATTGGGAATAGTCTGTCTTCTCTGTAACCTTGCTTATGTTTCAGGGCATGGCAGAAGGAAATGGTATCTCCTGTTGCGTCTGCAGTGAATGTCTGGTAGCCAGTATCAGCAAAAGGTACTCACATTCATTGGTACAGTATGTTGGAAACAGGCAATGACCCCACTCTTCCTCCTTCCTGGCCAGAATTGTCTCTGTGGACCCACTATTCTGGCCCCATCCTCTACAACAGTTAGTTGCTTTCCTGACGATGTAAGGGCTTTCCCAATCATTACAGAATCATGGAATCATTAAGGTTGGAAAAAGACCTCAAGGATCATCAAGTCCAACCATCAACCATTAGTTTTGGAGTTTAACAGACTTCCCACATTGCAAAATGGCAGTGTAGAGTAGATTTTTTTTTTTAACTGTCAAGCCTTCCTTTCCCTGATTTGGCGACACCAGGTTACATATGTTACAACAGATCCTCATACAGTTATGACAGCCCAAAAGAGTCCAACTGAAGTCCCAATTATCAGCAGGCAATGGTATTCCTTTTCCCAGTGACTTGACTGGACAAAAGTTCAAATTAGGTTAAAACCTTGCTACTAAAATAAAGCAGCTTTCTGAAAAAGTGTGTTTTCAATGGTAGGGCACTCCCATAAAGACAATATAAACATATTCCCTTCGGTGCAGAGAAACTGCTGATTTATTCACCTCATCAGACACATTTGGCCACAGCACACTAAAAAAAGCTCAACTTTCCAAAACACCTCAAAAGGCAGCTGTGCTCTGACAAAACTTCATTATTTCACAAAACACAAGTAAAATCTAACAAAGTTCAACTACTCAACTGTATTCCCAGAGTGAGTCTACTGAATAAAACTCAATTTTTTGACTATCCATTGAAGTACAAACAAATTTGCAACTGGTGCAACCTTTTAGTACAACATAACAAAATCATAAATGCATACCAATGATCTGTTGTACTTGCTAAAACTGTTTTCAAGTGCACTCCGTAAACCATCATTGCTGTCATGTAGCTTTCGATTAGCTGATCTGACAAGGAAACACAGTTTAACTTGCAGCGGCAGATTAAAGAAAACATTAAAAAATAAGTAACTTATCACAGGAAAAAAAAAAGAAAAAATACATATAAAAAAATCTTTAGAGGAACACTGAAGAGTGACATGGGACTAGAAATGTGTTGTCATATACTCAAAACAAATGATTGTATGTGAAAAGCACGGTGAAGTTTAGCCTCCAGTAGCAGCCTAGGAAACCTTGCTTCACTTCTGTGGCACAGTCTGTGGCCAGCTGAGGGGAAAAAAGACACTGTAGAAATGACCGCAAAAAAACAGTTGTAGGGCAGCAAATTGGTACAGCCATTTCTGAAATAGAAAGTGACTACCCTTTACGTATTACCAAGATGACTCTAAGGACAGATGTGATTCAGTTGCTTGAAAGAAAGAATATGTATATTATAAAGAAATTAACTAAATATATAAAAAACCTATTCACTGCAAAAATCTGCACACCCCTTGTATAATAATGCACACAGTGTGCAGATAACAATAAGACAGGGAGTTACTGAAGAAGGAAAGTCAACTAAAAAAGGAGTTAAAAAAATTTTAGACTATCATGGATAGTCTCAAATTTCATTCACCTTATCATAAAGAAATGAAAGTCAGTGAGGCTAGGGAAAAAAAAAACAGACAAAAAAGAAAAAAAACAAAACCAAAAACCCACCAATTAAGAGTTAGTGGCTCTATAGTCACCCATTACCAAATACCAAATTCAAGACATTGCCAGGTCTGCTGGACAAATATTTAATACCTTTGGGATGCCTAAGTCAGTGGAGAGCTCTGCCTAAAAATAAATGGCGTCAGATGACTCTCCAAGTCTCCACGTAACAAGCATTGAGGAAAAAATAGAGATACTTTCAGAAGGCATAAACAGAGCATGTATAGGCTGTCAAAACCTTGTGTGTATAGAAATCACCTGGTGCACATTTAGATTAAGCTAAAAATAAGAATCAGAAAGGCAATTATAATGCCATTCCAAATGGATAAAACCTTCTGAAATTGAAGTTTTGAAGAAACGGGATCTGATATGCCTTTTTTGGGGGGGAGGGGAAAAGAAGAGATGAAACAAAAACATCAGTGAGAAACACAAAACTTAGATGCCACAGCAATAACTGTTGTCTCATGAGTATCTGACTTGAGTACACAGAACAGAAACTTATGATGAATGACAGAGATTAGCACAGTACCTTCTATGAGAATTGAGGTCATTTCAGTATTTTTACTTGGTACTTTTTCCTAAATCTCATTCCAGTCTTTTGAATACAAAAGCCTTTACTCCCAAATATGTTGGGACACAGTTTGTTAATAACCTTGGATTACTAAGAACTTACTGAAGTATTTCAATTTGTCTTTCCAGATTATCTCTGTCTTCAGTATACTCTCGGATCATTTCTAAGTCTCTGCAAAAACATTTACAAGAGGTGATAAATATATAGTGGGGAAAGTTATACTGTCAAAATCAGTTTATATTTCTGCTAAAACATGCTAAAAGCAGTTTTATGCAGAGTAAAATCACTTGGTAACTTCAATGGTCTCTGACATTATATCTCAACAAAGACTGTGAGTAGAAGATCAACAAAATAACCATACGGACTGCCTCCTTTCCCTTTAAAACGTTGTTTCTGTTATCTGAAGATAACCACATAGTGAAACTGTAATTTATGCTCCTTTAAATTAATATCTAGAAGAAGCTTTCCTTCACTTCAGAAAAAAAAATGGTTGAGACTGATGTGAAACCCTTCCAAAAATGTTCTCCCTAATAGTCATACAGATGAGTGAAAGTTATGGAGGAAAAACATCGGCTGATGTTATAACTCTTACGCCTAACTAAAGTCCCTGTAAAATCAATGGTCTTCCTTGCAAGATTATGAAAGTTTGCATCACACCCAGAACTTGCTCTTTCAGAAGCCTGACAAGAGAAGTGAACAGCAGTCATGGCATACTTCACGTGGTGTCAAATGTGTACCTGTCATTTATGGCAAAACAGTTACCAACTGCATACATAATAACTACGTCAGATAACAGATCTTTTCCCCTGATGAAAATATTACCATGCAGAAGTACCTTACCTCTCAGTGTTCAAAGTCTGGTCTGCATACTCGCTTTTCAAGCTATCTAATTCACTTTGTAGAAAAGCTATATTTGTCTGTGCTTCTAAAAGATCTTTCTTAAGTTTCTGATTTTCCTTAAAAAAAGGAAGATAGATGTTAGCTGTCATAGTCGCCTGCGTAAAACATTGACATATTGTTGACATATTATAACAGCTAAATAAAAACCATCAAAAATAAATAAAAAATGAAACACTAAAAGACTTGAGCATAGAAGGGGAAAGAAAATTAAAGAACTCTAAATCAACAGCGAAGTCAGTAAATTAGCATGCAAGAACCACTGGATTTTTATTTTTCCATTTCAGTTACACAAAGATGGGACTATATAATCTCAAGCCATTTCTAAATGTTACATGTAGAATGTGTATACATTCATACAGAATAGGTTTTTTCCAAGTTAAAGAACCTCATGCACTTATCAACAACTTTAAAAGTTTATTTTTTCACTTACCCATATTAAATAAAAAAAAAC
The DNA here is from genome assembly GCA_011057875.1 of Pterocles orientalis. Lineage (NCBI taxonomy): Eukaryota > Metazoa > Chordata > Aves > Pterocliformes > Pteroclidae > Pterocles > Pterocles orientalis. The sequence continues at coordinate 624,597 of WKFP01015227.1, forward strand.
CCCAAACAATCTGTATTACAAGTATAATACTGAGGCTAAATTAATACATTAACGATAATAATCTCTTACCAGCAACATATCATGTATTCTTTTTTTCAGTTCAACCACATCATCCCTGTGATTTACATTTCTGGATTGCTCCTCCAGCTAGAAGGATTAAAAAAAAATACACAATTAGTCCATGTTATTTATTGTTCTGATTCAAAGTACACAAAAAGTACTGGAAATTATATTAAATAGCCTCTAAAATATGTTACAACTATTTAAGTTTTTTAAACTTATACTTTTCCCAACTCTGTGAGCAGGCAGCACTACTCCAAAAATTTCTGGTTTTCTACAAAATTTTTTAAATCAATACTTATAATATATGTCATGAGCATTCTGCACTCTGTAGGTGTTGAATATGTACAGAGGGTGACACAGAAGACAGCTATTGAGAAGATATAAACAGGTGTATCCCACTAACATTAAAAAAAAAATATATACTACCTCATCTGAGTATTATTTATATTACAAGCTTTCGTGTTTGTTGTGAGGAATTTCCAGTTCCATCAATGCTCTTTTAAGTGCAATGCAATATGAAGAAACAAAAAAATATCCTCATTGGTTGCTATAATTCTGATAAAACTTACAGTAAAAAACTAATGACAAAATTAAACCCAAATTACAAAATAACCCAAACCAATATTCATATCTTGAGATTTCAGTTTATCTTCCGCTTAGGTATGAAATGAAAAGATCAGGTTGGAGTTCAGTTCAGACTCATAATAACTAATCAAACTAGTAAATTCAGTCCAGAGAAGGGCAACGAAGGTGGTGAGGGGTCTGGAGCACAGGCCTTATGAGGAGCAGCTGAGGGAGCTGGGGTTGTTTAGTCTAGAGAAGAGGAGCCTGAGAGGTGACCATATCACTCTCTACAACTACCTGAAAGGAGGGTGTAGTGAGGTGGGTGCTGGCCTCTTCTCTAAAGTAGCAAGTGATAGGACAAGAGGAAATGGCCTCAAGTTGCACAAGGGGAGGTTTAGGCTGAATATTAGAAAAAAATTCTCCACTGAATATTGATCAGGCATTGGCTGCCCAGGGAAGTGGTGGAGTCACCATCCCTGGAGGTGTTCAAGAAACATGTAGATATGGTGCTTAGGGACACAATTTAGTGAGTTAGGTGGTGTTGGGTTGGACTTGATGATCATTGAGGTCTTTTCCAACTTTAATGATTCTATGGTTCTATGAAAACTACAGTTTAAATCCATCTCTGTCATTAATATGAGAGAAATGCAGTAGCTGCTAAAAGGCACTATATTACTGTAATACAATAAATTACTATATTTGGGTTCCCAATTCGATCTAAATCTATGAGCTACAAATACTTAGAGGCAATATATTTCTAATATATGAAACGCAAGACTAGGTAACTGCAGTGTTAACAACTTCACGGAGCCAGAAAACTATTCAGCAACAGAATTTGGCTAGTAGCTCGTCCCTTTCCTAAATATTTAAGTAAATTACAGAGAATCAACACAACAGCACAGAATGACAACACAACCTGAAAAATTATTTGCAGTTGCCATTTGCTAATATACATTAAATTTAAAAAATCTATCTATCTTCAGGAAGGCACTTCATAAGGTCAGAATCTCTTAAAGCACTTCAAAAACTCTCACCATGACTTCAACTCACTTACCTTTTTAAGTTTTTTTATTGTCACCTGAAGGTCCTCAACTTCAGTATCATACTGGCGCTTCAGCTCATTTAGTGCTTCTTCAGCTTTTCGCTTCTCCTATAATATTTTTTATCTCATTAGAAATTGAGACAGGTTTCAAATGTCTCTTACAAAATGCAATCGTCAGTTTGGAATCCACACACTTTTTCCTTAGACTAATGTGTGTAATTTTGTCTTTCCATTATGTCAAGCTGCCCCTTCCTTAAGATCCATAAATACCAATTCTATAACTGCAGTACACATATGAAATATTCACAGAATTAAAATGGTAAGGTGGAAGCAAAGATTCAGGTCAATTCAGTGTCTGTTATTCATGCCATAGCCTCTTGTGCTTAACATTCTCTACATCTTAAAAAAAAAATGAAAAAGAAGCGTTCAAATTTCATTTGTACATAAATTTAGGTGTGTATTGCGTATACAGATGTATAAACGCACACACCCACAAACAAATCAAGGCATTACATCCTTTTTTACAAACCAGCCTTCTATGGCTCAGTGTACAATATACTAATAACAACATTATTGTACCAACATAATTTACTTATTTATTTCTGTTTTTTTCTTTCACATTTTTCCCCTTGCAAGCATTGGAATATTACAGGCCCATGTTCAGTAAAAGGTATGCTGATGACAGCATCTTTACTTTCATATGGTACTTGGTCTGAATATCAAACTAAGTACACTATTCTCAGTATTATTTTAATCAAAACAGATTTTGAAAGGAAGTTACACCAAACACAATGAGAATGGTATGTTCCGCATGCCACAGATGAGCATGTATTTAACTCACTCCAGTCACCCCCTCAAGGACTTCAGAGCAAGGTTTCACAACACAAGAAACCAGAATGCAGGAGTGACACACTGTGCCAATGAGACAGGTTGAGTTTTCACACGCAAAAGACAAACATGGACTTTGATCAGACTTCAGTGCTTTCCTGTAGGTGACGCTGACAGCCGTGTGTTAAAATCATAATCTGCGTGTTAAAATGATAAATAAAGTAACCAGCTTAAACTGGATTCTCTTACTGTTGGCACCGACATACTCCTAAGTATTGTTTGGTAACTATTTGCTTCCCTGGAAGAAAAAAATATAGGATAGGCTCAACCTGCAGATACTATCATGCAGAGGCAGGTGTCAAGGTGGCGAAAGTGAGATCACTCTGTCAAACAATAGCCTTGAGTACAGGTATTAAGATTAATGGCTCAGCACAATCCCACAAAGTAAATATCTTACATTTACTCTCAGGGCGTTTTAGTAGGTGGAGTGTGTGGAGTTATGAGCTAAACGGAACATTTAGGAGTGAAAGCAAAAAGAGCACTGTGAGAAACACATTACAGACCATCTTTCATATCTGTAGCTAGGTGTGAACAGTTAAATCGCAATCCACAGCAACTCAGTGACAAATTGAGGACTTTTTAGAATGAGAAACACAGACTAGATGTGGATAATACATAGCAGATGTGGTTTACATAATGTTAGTACATATCTGTTGATTTTCTCAGAATGAGTGAATACACACATCCCAGTTATCTTTTTACAGTAGCGAAGAAGAGTCTTCAGGGCTTTTTTGAGTGATTTACTGCTTTCTGCAGAACTGAAACTTTCCAGAACAAATGTCTTTGTTTTCTAATAATAAATTCTCGGTCCCTCTGGAAATGGAAAGTTTATCTGTAGTGAGAGTTGCATTATCATTACTTAAACATATTATGATACACTTTTTTTCTGGGGTGATATCTTTAACATTTTTATGTCACTGCTGTCTTTTATGATTTGGTAGGAGTCTTTCCTCTCGTATAGAAAAAGACACTGTTTGAAGAAAAACTATCAGAATACCGTTGAACTTCACAGATCAATTACCGTGAACTATTTACAAATCAGCAAGTTGGCAGACTGCACTTTGTTGCTTCTGATTCCGCAAATACTTGGTGAAAGAACCCATACCAACTATATAGGCATTCAGTATATTATGTGCCCTACAAAGTAATAATTATGCCCATAGTATATGTTTAATTAATGAATTTCTTATGTCCACATTAGAACACTTTCACAAACTGTTATGCACATTATTAAGTTAGGCTTATCTTACATGAATTTAGTAACAGTTCAACGTGAAGCAGACAACACAGCTAGGGCGGTTTTTCTGTACTGCTTTGCTTTTAGAATTACACAGGCACATGGGGCACCAATGGGTAAGGAGAAGAAGATTGTTGTACTTTTCCATCAAGACTGCAAGCCAGCTGAAACAATGGCTAAAACTGGAGCACATTGAAACAGAATTTCCCATTAACTTTGGGAGGTCCAGGGCCTCACACATTGTCATCACAATTATCCTCTCTTATGTCTCTAACTCTCTGAAAATATAGTTGCAGGATGAGAGTGGGGGAAAGAAAGATCATCTCTCCAAATTAGGAACAAATTATCTAAGCACTATTTTCTAAACAAATTCACCTAATAGGAGAACTAGATTCCATTCTTTCATGGTGAAAGGTCATTTTCTTCAATCTGTTTCCAGTCCTGGTCTCTGAAATAAATTCCTCTAGGCCAGCACATTCTAACAAAAAAGAAAGATATCTGAGCAGCTATTCCTCTTTGGGAAAACATTGAGAGAATAATATCCTATGGATAGCTCCTTTTCAGCCAGACCCTGCCTTTGATGACTTTGACTCAGCCAATCAGGATCCAAAACACACCTGGTCATCAACCCTGCTTAAGAACACAGAGTATGGTAATTATGAAATTCTGTAGATATAAAATACTCACTTCCTTTTTAACTTTATGCTCTGCAGCCTGTATCCGTTGTTCCATCTCTTCCTCCAGCTCACTAAGCTGAACTGCCGCTTTATCCTGAGCTCTAAAATTTAAAAGTAAATACTCTCTTAGGAATTGCCCTCCAGCTTGACAGAAAGGTGTGTGAAACACATCTGTCTATGTCAGCTGAAGCAAATTAGACAGACAGACATAGAAACAATCTAATATTGCCCAGACCTTGAAACTGGTATGGTTGGGAACCAAAAATACGAATCAATTTGAAGATACAGGCAAATTAGGTTTTACATAATAGCTGACAGACAATGATTAGTATGAAATACATCACATCTGCATTTTGAAAATTAAGTTACAGACATAAAAAGCCCCTCTGGTTACCCTATTGAAGAAACTTCAAAAGGATAACTATAGCAGCTTGCATCACCCACACATACAAGATATCTGTCCTGAGCAAATCTGTTTGGTTTTGGCAGTAATGATGTGAGTTTGCAAATGCTGTGTAGTTACAATAGGTAAAGCTGAAGAGACAAAAATACAGTCTCTAAAATGAAACTATAATGGGCACGTATGCTAAAACTCAAAGTCACAGCCAAGAAAGAAGAATCAAAATGTTTTAAGACATTAAACATAAGAGCAGAGCCTGCAAAACTTTGGTCCAGTACTTGTCCAAAATATGAACAGGTATCCTTTTGCAAGCTGCTCTGTGTGCTTATGCTCATGTGTGTGTATACAAACTAACCTCTGAACTCAACTTATGGAAATACTCCATATGACATATTTTGGTATTAACTCCCAGTAGCCTAAATCCAACAAATCGTGATAGAGAAAAAAGTAACTGCATAACTGAACTAGAAACCCAACTCACCATACCTTTTTACCGCAATGGCCAAAGTTTCCATCTCTGTGTTTTGAAGTTTGATCTCTCGGATGAAGTTCTTAATGACATGTTCATACGGCTGGATTAATCTTGGTTCTGCTATGTGTATGTTCTGATACAGAACACTGACCTGCTCTTGTCTGAAAAAGAGAGATACCATTTTAACACACTAACTTGGAACAATGCTCAACAGGTTTGAAAAATGTATTACAAATGAAGATATTCCCTTTTTTGCACATTTTAAAAATTCAGCAAGTTAGATATGGACTTTGAACGTTCAGCATAGTATGTCTGTATTCTTCTCAATTATGTTTCCCTTCATTAACATAGTTACTATAGAAAAAACTTTGTAGCTTAAGTACATTTTTTATACTTCTATTCATGGTGTATTGAAAAGCATGCCACTGGAGTAACCCATAGTGTATATCAAGTTTGTTGATGGCTCTGATGTTAATCATAATCCATGAAGAAGTTTATTAATTTAAGGAGCCATTTAAGAAATTAAAATGGGTATGAATGCCAACCACTTAAGCTAAAATGGATCTTTAAAGGGAGGAGTGGGAGGTGATCATATCTCCTTCAAGCAAAAAACTTTTATGTTCCCTCAGGTGTTGGACTTCTAGTATTTACATCTCTTGTATCAGCATGTGGCTGCAAGGGAGCTGCAGGGAAAATGAGAATATAGCTCTCTAGTTTCAAACAAATTATTCTGGTCCAGACAACCGCACTCCTCATAATGCTAGTCCTGTTTCATACCTGAAAAAAGCCATTGTTATAAGAAGTTAATTCTGTATATGACTCTCATGTGAAAGACAACTGATTTATCTCACACAGAAGAAAGCAAAAAGTTTCTGTAGACCCTTTCTTTATCAAAAGCCCTCCTGAAATTTATATTACTTCTTAAAAGCTGCCACAATTCAGGCAGAGCATATATGTATTCCAAAATATTCTGATTTCCATTTGATCTGGACTCAGTTACACAGACTGTATATAGTTTTAATTGTCAAAGCAAATAATTTTGACAAGATACAAAACCAAAAAATAGCATAAGCACAGAAGCATTATTACACAGGTTACTACATAAAAAGCACTGATTCCTGGTCATACCACTAGTACTGCCACATAACCCTTTACATTACATGCCAGGTAGGTTCCAATATCTGAATTACCATAAGGCAATGCAACAGAGAAAATTCAGTAACAGAATTCAGCAGTCCCAAGGGAAACTGAGGCCACTTGCCTCGAAGACTGTATGCCTGAACATGAACTTAAAAATTCAAGAGGAAAAAAAAAAGGGGGAAAATGAAAGATCGGGTCTAGAAAGGTGAAGCGGAAATACAGATTACCAGTGGTAGAAATGCAAATAAAAAGGATGTTTTGTGAGTCCTAGTCTAACACCATATCTAACAAAACATGAATATGTTTTTTCAGGAAAGCTGAAACTCTGATTTAATGGTCCTCCACATCAGACAGATAATTTCCCAAGCTTCTGTGAAGGCACTGCTTTCAATAGTTTCATCATACATATAATATCAATAATCAGAGAAACTGTCTGAAGCCAAAGATCAGGCGAGGAACACTAAAGCCCTAATAGAATTAAATCTGGCCAAGGACATCAAGGGCAACAAGAACTTCTACAGGTATGTCAGTGACAAAAGGAGGACTAGGGGAAAATGTGGGACCCCCCCCCCAGAAGGAAATGGGAGACCTGGCTACCCCGCATATTGAGAAGGCTGAGGTACTTAATGACTTCTTTACCTCGGTCTTCACTGGCAAGAGCTCAAGCCACACTGCCCAAGTTGCAGAAGTCAAAGGCAGTGACTCAGAGAAGGAAGAACTGCCAGCTGTAGGAGGAGATCAGGTTCAAGACCATTTAAAGAATCTGAAGGTGCACAAGTCCATGGGAACTGATGAGATACACCAGTGGGTCCTGAGGGAACTAGTGGATGAAGTCGCCAAACATCATATCTGAAACGCTGTGGCAGTCTCGTGAAGTTCCTGCTGACTGGACCCAGGAAACTACAGGCCCTTCAGTCTCACCTCTGTGCCTGGCAAGATCATGGAGCAAATCCTCCTGGAAACTACGCTAAGGCACATGGAAAACAAGGAGGTGGTTGGTGACATCCAGCATGGCTTCACTAAGGGCAAATCATGCCTGACAAACTTGACGGCCTTCTACGACAAGGCCACAGCGCTGGTGGACAAGGAAAGGGCAACTGACATCATCTACCTGAACTTGTGCAAAGCCTTTGACGCAGTCCCACATGACATCCTTGTCTCTAAGTCAGAGACACACAGATTCAATGGAAGGACCACTCACTGGATAAGGAACTGGCCAGATAGTCGCACTCAAAGAGTTGTGGTCAATTGCCCAATGTCCAAGTGGAGACCGGTGACAAGTGGTGTTCCACAGGGGTCAGTACTGGGACCAGTGTTGTTTATCATCTTTGTTGGAGAAATGGACAGTGGCATCAAGTGCACCCTCAGCAAGTTTGCCGATGACACCAAGCTGTGTTGTGTGGTGGACACGCTGGAGGGAAGGGATGCCATCCAGAGGGACCTTGACAGGCTGGAGAGGTGGGCCAATGCCAACCTCATGAAATTTAACAAGGCCAAGTGCAAGGTCCTGCACGTGGGTCAAGGCAATCCCAAGCACAAATACAGGCTGGGCGGAGAATGGATAGAGAGCAGCTCTGAGGAGAAGGACTTGGGGGTATTGGTGGATGAGAAGCTGAACATGAGGCGGCAGTGTGTGCTCGCTGCCCAGAAAGCCAACCGTGTCCTGGGCTGCATCAAAAGAAGCATTAGCAGCAGGTCAAAGGAGGTGATTCTCCCCCTCTACTCTGCTCTTGTGAGATCCCACCTGTAGTATTGTGTTCAGATTTGGGGCCCCCAACACTAAAAAGACCTAGACCTGTCGGAGCAAATCCAGAGGAGAGCCACAAAATTGGTCAGAGGGCTGAAGCACCTCCCATATGAGGACAGGCTGAAGTAACTGGGGTTGTCCAGCCTGGAGAAAAGAAGGATTCAAGGAGACCTAATAGCAGCCTTACACTACCTAAAGTGGGCCTACAGGAGAGATAGAGAGGCAGTCTTTATCAGGCAGTATAGTGAGAGGACAAGGGGCAATGGTTATAAGCTGCAATAGGGCAGATTTAGACAAGCTATTAGGAAGCAATTTTTTTACTGCGAGTGTAATGAGGCACCGGAACATGTTGCCCAGGGAAACTGTGGATGCCCCATCCCTGAAGGTGTTCAAGGCCAGGCTGGATGAGGCTTTGAGCAACCTGGTCTAGTGGAGGGTGTCCCTGCTCATGGCAGGGGGGTTGGAACTCATAGAATCATAGAGTGGCCTGGGTTGAAAAGGACCATAGTGATCATCTAGTTTCAAGCCCCTCACCATATGCAGGGCCACCAACCACTAGACCAGGCTGCTCAGAGCCACATCCAGCCTGGCCTTGAACAACTCCAGGGATGGGGCATCCACGACCTCCCTGGGCAACCTGTTCCAGTGTGCCATCACCCTTTGGGTGAAAAACTTTCTCCTAATATCTAACCTAAACCTCCCCTGTCTTAGTTTAAAACCGTTCCCCCTTGTCCTATCACTATCCACCCTCGTAAACAGTCGCTCCCCCTCCTGTTTACAGGCTCCCTTCAAGTACTGGAAGGCTGCAATGAGGTCTCCCTGGAGCCTTCTCTTCTCCAAGCTGAACAAGCCCAGTTCCCTCAACCTTTCCTCATAGGAGAGGTGCTCCAGCCCTCTGATCATCTCTGTGGCCCTCCTCTGCACCCGCTCCAAGAGCCGACATCCCTCCTGTGCCGGAGGCCCCAGGCCTGGACACAGTACTCCAGATGGGGCCTCACAAGAGCCGAGTAGAGGGCACAATCACCTCCCTCTCCCTGCTGGCCACCCCTTTTTTAATGTAGCCCAGGACACAGTTGGCTTTGTGGGCTGCAAGCACACACTGCCAGCTCATATCCAGCTTCTCGTCCACCAGGACCCCCAAGTCCTTCTCCGCAGGGCTGATCGATGATCTTTAAGGTCCTTTCCAACCCTAAACATTCTATTGTTCTATGTATCAGTGTATATTCTCTGCATTTTTTCCCACTTGAAGCAGCTCTACAGCTTAGATTATCGACATTGCAGCATTCTGCATCTCCCGTGTGATTTCCCTACTGAAGGTACAACTTATATTATTACAAGAGTACCATAACTGTTACTATAGCTCAGATTCCCATTTTAAATAACTGAAGTATTTCAGGACACCATAAAATCTGTTTCCAGGTGAAAAGCTGACATTCATTTCAATATCAGAAATGTAACAGTAGCACAAAGAAATATAGATTTAACAATCCCAGGGGCATTTCTGTGTACATATACGTTTCTGTCTTGCAAAAGGTCAACTTTACATAGGCTAATGCTTTACCTGTACTCAGTAATTCCAGAAGCTGTTAAACTTAATGCAGTGCTCTGAATATCTTCCAATATATGTATACAATTTCTTTTTCAAAATGTATTTTGAATAATGTATACAGCATAATGTCAAGGTTCACAACTAGTCACACTAATGCACAGATTGCTTTAAACTGATCACCAGATGCCACAAACTATGTAAAAATAATATATAATTAAATTACAGAACACCCAAATATATGCTTACTCCATTAATAATTCACAGTTTAAAAACTGTTAAGGACATTTTCCTTAGCATTGCGTTAAAACAACACTGACATTATCAGCACCATCAGAAAAACTTAAACTAGGAAAAGACAAAAAAACCCCAACAACAACTATAGGCTTAAAATCTGCCCTCCTTTCACTCTGTACTACTACAACATACAGACAACAAATGTCAGATTTCTGCACTAAGAAGCTTAATGTACAACAGAGTTTTGGAACAGTTCTGATCATAGTTTCTACCATAAAACAAGTCTCACGTTTGGGTTCATCAGATCTCAATTAAATTTTAAGCGTACAGCAGTTTTGTAGCATTTAGACACTCATTTCTAAGTACACACAGCTGGACAAACAGTAGGTCCATGGTCACAAGGTGCTACCATTTACAGAATTCCTACCACACTTCCATTAATGTTGGGTAGGCTTGAAGCTGGAGCCTGTCGGTACTTCAAACATCACAAAATGTAGCCTCCCATTGTCTCTCCTCTTGAAATTCCTTTCATTTTTGATAGCTGCACAGAGAGCTGGCAACATATGCTGCATTTCTTAAATTCCTAGCATTTCAGCAGTTGTCCTTCAAAGCTGCAAATTGCTAAACAAAACAGCCAACAAACTATTCCAAAACAGATTCAAATTTTGGATGGAAGCAGACACTGCGCATATCCAGAATTAGCTGCTGAAGAAAGTCACTTCTTCAAACAGCATGAATATACATACAGTCCTTTAAATGAGTCACATGTGAAATAGAACTGGCACTAGCCACAACCTGTGAGATTGACAGAGTTTATCAGTCTTCCAAGGCAGATAAATTCAGCAGAATCTAAGACAACATATGTGATTTTTAGAAATATGAAATACTAACAAGAAATCTGTGTTTGAAATTTCTTTTTCTTTAAATGTCATTTAAATTTCACCAACAAGATGCCTACTAGTAACCTGGTTTCCTAGAAAGCAAACAGTAGGAAAATTACTTGTTACTGGACACAAGCATGAAGTATTTGTTACTTGCGCAAATGTTTTCCTTATTCTCTCCTAAATCACAGATCACTGAAATAGGGTTAGATCTTTAAGGACCTACATAACCCAATAATCTTGTGAACAAAGTTATCTTGGTACTCTCTCACCCTATCTTGTGCAGGATTAGTCAGCTGCTGCCTTTACATCAAATTAAGCTACATCCCTAAAACCAGACCATAGCTCAGACTGTACCAGAAACCTAATGTTCAAAAATAGCACATGAGTAATGTTAACAGCAGAGGCCTCCTACCATACAGATTATTAATGAAGTATCAAAATTGAAGGTACAGTTTCTTACACTGGCAGAGTAGAAAATCAATTAGTCTGGCCTTTGCTTACTCTATTTTGTGCCAGAAGCAGAAGATATTTGTAGTGGAATATTGTAATCTATTTCTGCAACTTTTATTCCCTTTACAAGAATGTCACAGCCACTCCCTCTTGCACTTTCTTTTCAAAGTGTACACAAATATACATATCAGAACTGAAGAACAGAAATTAGTATCTCCATGCTGCTGAGTCTCTGCCATACAGCTAAGTCTGCTTTAAGATGCAGTAGTCAGAAGCACGAAGTAGTTTTTCAGATAACCCCTCATTGATACAAAACCCTCTTTATATTTATTATTCCTTCTTAGCCCAGTAAACAGCTGCCATCCAGCAGGATTCAAAGTATCTCAGTGATGTAGTTTTATGAAGCAGTACTCACGCTTAAGAAACAAAACAGCCATACAACCACAACTATGCAGGATCCTGGAAAGGGCCTGGAAGGCTTTTTCAGATTGAAATTGGCCACTGAAGTCTCAGTTTCACTTACCTGAGTGCTTCTGTGGCAACTTTATGGGAAGTCTTAACTAGAAACACGACTCAACGACTACTGCAGCAACTACTACAGCAACAAAAAAGACATACAGAGGAGAAATTAAAGTTATGCAACAAAACCGACGGAACTCTGCTTAATCACTTATGCATACAGCAAGAAGTAATACACTTTCATGAACTGGAAATATTCCAAGTATCCGTGATGAACTAGCAACAAGCACACTGTGATAATATTTTACAGATACACAGTATCTTTGAAGAATGAAGCTATATACACTCTATATCAATATGCAGTATTTTATGTTTATGAGAGGAACAGTTCTGAACTGTCTCTATATTTTCAGTCACTCCTCTGTTTTCACATGCTTTGGTAAATATCAGTGAAACTACTGCAGCAGGACAGATTAGTTGCAATGAATCTTGCCCTATTTGTTTGTCTCCAGTTCCCCTTGAATACATGCTATTTCTTTCTGCAAATTCATTAGTTATTCAAAATTATTTATCAGGGAAGATTTCACAAATGGATTTTGCCAAGTTGACTCCTGAACTGTGAACAGTGTATCATTTTGCTGGACAAAAAGGCAACTAGAACGCTCTTACTACAGTTTCAGCAGAATTAATCAGAAATGGTCAGGTTTGCCCTTTAAATCTGGTCTTCCTCGAAACCCTGAAATTACTTCTTAGATGGATTTAACTGTACCCCTTTAAGTTCCACACTAACACAACTGTAGACATTCACAAACACTAATGTAAAAAAAGAGCATTTTTTGACTCACAACATTAAAGAAACTGTCCCTTTGGACCACCTGGCCCTATGGTTACACTACCTGCCACGCCTGCCTTTCTGCTGCTTTTATGAAGTACAGACACAAAACACTAGTATGCAAAAAAGGATAGCATTCTGACCAAGTACTGCTCTAGCTCTGCCCTACCTCATCTCAAAGGCTTTATAACGTAAGCTGTCTGTAAAATTAGCAATTAATACGTGTAACTAGTCAATATTTGCACACCTTCACATAAGAGTTAATTCAAGCAAAGTTACTTCACGTGGTTTCAAAGAGTTTTTGAGAGAATTAGAGAAAGAAAATAAAACTGCCCCAGTGATAATGCAATTTGTAACACAATAGATTTAAAATACCATGTTGAATACAGGAGGAGCAGAAGAGAAAAAAAAAAGAATAAAAAGACATATCAGATACTTAGATTATATTAAGTGACATAATTTCATATAACTCACAGAACTATGCTAATTCCTATCAGGTCATAGTATCATTTTGGTTTGCTGAATGTACAGTGACTGGCTAATGATCCACACTCTGAATGCAGCTCAGACGGAGTTGATGGAAATTATAGAGGAATAATAATTCTATAGTTGCTCAGTACCTTAAATGTGTTCCCTATGAAGCTGCCAGATGCTATGGTACATGAGTCCCGTAGTCTGACCCCAAGGCTGGTATTTTCAGTATAGTTTTTCACCAAAGAAGTACAAAGTGCAATAAACTAGCAGAAAACTGTAGGATATCAAAGATGTGCCAGTGGTGTTACAGTATCACCTCCCCTCATTCACATGGTAAAATTCAGTATTTATTCCATTGCTGCAGTACATATATTGCATTTTGCATATGTTTACCTAGGTCTGCTTCAGAAAGGTAGAGACAGACAAGGTGACCAGCACAACTTCAGGGCCCAAGCATACAGTGCACTCTGGGGAGCATAAAGCAGCACAAGTTAAAAGCTCGCATAAGCAGGAGCTGTGCATGGGCCGTCAGGCTTAGCTGGGCAAGGATTGTATTGAGAGGATAGAAAACTAGACCGAAGTGTTCCCCAGCAGGACTTATTTTGTAGGTCCTTCTGTGTACAGCCATATTCTTAACACCATCCCTTGCCAACTAGTGACCTGTCTTCACTTCTGTTTTCTTTCTTGTTCATGTTCTTATTTGCAGACTTAAGATCTCCGAACACTTTCTCTGTTTTCTCGACCCAAATATCTTTCAAGCAATGGAAAAACATAGTTTCTATTTTTGCAGGTGCAGGTAAAAGCAAAGATAATCACCACTACACTTAAACTTGTTTTCACGCTGATAATATGCTCCCATTCCTAACTTTTAGAACACTATTCTAACAGTCTCTTCTCAAGCTTGTAAAATTACTCTCATCATTTGTAGCAGCTCTGTTCTGATATGGACATGAAGGGATGAAGGTAGTCTCAGCCAGGAAGTTATGAGCTGGGTGGTCAGAGCAAGGGAAAGATAAAGTATTACACATCTGATGATCATACTTACACTGGAGACCAGTAGCCTATACGTGTCACCAAGAGACAGAGAAATAACTTTTTCTGAAAAGCAGACATATTGGATATGACACCATATCAGCCACCAGAAAAGATCAACCAAATACATTTCAAATTGGAAGGGTTCTACTTTTGTCACAGCCGAGTACCTCACACTCTCTCTGAGATTCAGTGCCTTGAGGAAAAACAGATTACATGAAATGTTAACACAGTGTAAAATCCAAGGTATTTCCCAACCTGAAGCTCTATGGGGTTAACACCACCTTTTCTTTTTCTGTATCTGCCCCTTCAGGAACATGCTGTATTAAAAGAAGATTAATAAATCTGCAACCCCCAGATCAGAGAGTCTGGCCAAGGACTGATTCCCAGAGAAGGGATTTTTAATGTTTCCAAGGAATAAATTCTGTTCCATGTCTAAAGATAGAGGTGTGATTTGGAGCCACTGGTGCATGAGTTGAAAAGACTGTGGGACAGGGAAAGAAAGATGAGGTCTGTGGAAAAGAAGAACACTCCAAAGGATATTGTCATGATACAAGCTCACATGACATGAAAATACAAAAAAAATAAACCTGATGCTTCAGTGCTTCAGTTATTTGGCACAGATGTTGTTCTGATTAAAGCGAAAAATAGCAATAAATCCTAAGGTAGTTCACGAAGTCTTCTAGCTCACAGAAAGGCATCCATCACACTTCCAGTGGAGCACATTTGTCAAACCCCTGTCCTGAGACATATCAAAAGACAAGATACTATTTTTACAGCAAAGAACCCCTTTCCAGCACTGTGACAAAGGGGAACCCACTGATGAACCATAATGAACCCATGGTTCATTATGTCTTGGAAGTAAATACAAATTCCCAACAAGAGTTGATGCTGTTCTCTGTATTGACTTTGGCAAAAATCCATCCTGGCTCATGATGACAACAGCATGACAGGTTTTGGATGGCTTTTTTATGCAGTAGGGCCCCTGTCCTTTGCTGTAGCCCAGCAGTATATCCCATGAGCATCGCTCATCTTCACAGGCTAAGTAGCTCATGTTAAAAACAGCACTCTTTTCTCATTTTACCACATCTTCCATATCCACATTTTCTGTACAGCTCCAGATGACATGACTGGAGGTGAACTGTTACCATAATCACATTAGGACTTTGGAAGTCTACAGTGCACAAAATCGCACAGTCTAGCAGTGCTAAAATTGAAGTCCAATGAATAGTCAGCTTGGCCCAAAGTACAAAGCACACAAGTAAAACAGATCCCAAGGCTAAAAACCAAAGCAATTAAGTAGAAGGATTCTCAAAAGCAGAAGAATTTACCTCAAAATAGGGATACAAACTTTCTTCTCCA
This sequence comes from Pterocles orientalis, assembly GCA_011057875.1. NCBI lineage: Eukaryota > Metazoa > Chordata > Aves > Pterocliformes > Pteroclidae > Pterocles > Pterocles orientalis. The sequence goes on from WKFP01015227.1 coordinate 640,103, forward strand.
CATTCATCTACCCATTCACGGTCCAATTAACTTAGTTCATTTTCCAAGCAGATTATCCAATTCACCAAATATCACACAAAAATTGCCTGGCAGGGCTCAAAGGGATTCACTTTATCCCAGAGTGATCCCACAACACACAAAGCACACACAGTCCCAAACCTTTCTTCTTTCTAGTAGAAGGTCTTTGACATTAAAATTTCAAAATCTGTTTTCTGGGAAGTTTTTTGCCTGTAATTTACAGACACAAATAACTGTTGTAGCATTCATAAGTACAGGTTTAGTCTTGAAGTGTCAGTGGATGTTGGATGGTTCTTTGTTCAAGCTGAGGAATGTAAAAGCATTACCACTAAGAGACTTTCCCGCACGCTTAAAGGAGCAGGAAGGGAACCTTTCAATCTTAACACTGAAATCCAAACTGATCTGAAGTTTGCCACATATTAAAAAAGAACGCAACACCCAGTAACACAGTCAAGGGCTAAACCCTTCCAGTGCAGGCAGAACACTGGAGCACTTACTGCCTGGAGCACCAAATAGGTAAGTTTCTCAACATTTTTGGTCTGCTCCTGTATCATTATAAATACTTCTTAGAGGAATAAACTAACAAAAATGCCCAAGTGCTCCACAAAACAGATCTCCTATGGCTCACACACATGTACTCCAGTCAGCAATTCACTACATATAAACCAAAGATATTGCAGTCTTTGGTGTTTAATTACTCCTTATGCTCAATTCGATATAACAAGACAGAAAGGTAGCTGCATTTTAAATTAAATGAATGCCAAAAAGAATAATCCCAACCCCCTACACAATGCCACTGAACTCTGACTTCACATACTACATTAGGTCATCAAGCCTGGAAAGACTTTCCACTTTTTGTATGCTAAGGGCACAACTATCCACTGAGTATGCGTACAGACTAAGGCAAACAATACTTCAACTCACAGTGAACACCTTACTAATAAACCTAACTGAATTCAGTTCCAAAAATCTGCTCAGATGAGGAGGGAAGGAGCAAGGCTGAAAATAAACTCTTTGACATCACTCCTCCTGTTTAACTGCAACCAATACAACTACAGCTCCAGTACAGACTTGGATGTTTCAAAATATAAGCTAACGGAACTGTGCAACCCATACACCAAACTACAGAGATGCAGGATCCATCCCGTAACAAAACCATCTTTTTTAAAATTAACTGAACTCAAAAGACTCTCACTTCAGTATATCCTTATTTTAGTACCTGAAGCGAGGCAGTACCTGGCAGTAAACAACATTGCGTCTAATGTCTGCTACTGCACCGAGGACTGGGTCAGGATATTGATGCATTAATGGGCTTCACACCTCACAAAGGAGGCTTATTTATGGCTTTTAAAAGCTCAGCTGCAGAAACAGTGGCTGAACTGTGTGTATATACATGAGTGAAAATTTTCCCCTTGATTTCCATGGGCACTCAGTCAACGTCAGGAATGACAGAGACCACAGGTGTTTACTGCATAATTTTCTTCTGACTTCAGCCTTGGTTTTATCTCACTTTCCTCCATCTCCTATGCCTCGTTTCTCTCTATGTAAGCCACAATAGCATCAAAGCATATGTACCAGTGTTTTGCTAGACTGGGGCCAAAAGGCACAGCATTTTGAGGGACTGAACACCAAAGTGATCAAGATGAAAACCATACATGATAGGGACAAAAAATATGGACAACCACCTCCACTCATCTGGGTTTGAGGAATTTCTTCTTTCCTCACAGTTTCAACGTCAACGTTAAAGCAAACATATGAAGAGTAATAAACCACAATGTGAGAACATCAACTGTTTTATAGTATAGAAGATGCAGGTGTGTTCCAAGCTAGGTGTGTTTTTCAAAATACTGCCATTTCAAAAAAAAAAAACAAAAAACACACAAACCACCCAACCCTGAACAAATAAACAACTAAAAAATTAAATAATTGAAATAAAAAGATGCATAACTTTTTTGGAATTCCAGCTTGTACTTTACATTGTTTTGTTACATTCTGTTGCTTAAAATCTTTCCTATGCCCAGACTCCTCCAAACAATTTCAATATATTAATTACTTACACAAGTGGTCCTAATGATTTTAGTGGGACTAGTCACACAACAGAAAACTTAGAAAACTTACACACGTTTCAACAAAAAAAAGATGTGGGTCACAAATGACAAAAGAGTTGAGCTGTAGCACAGACCTGCTTCTAGCACTTCAGGACAGGAAAGAGAAAGAGCAGGCAAACAAAAGGCACATTGTTCTTCAGCTGACATCGGCATACACCTAATAAATACAGCTAACTATGAAGGATGTGCAAAGCTATTTATAAAGCTGAACCTGAACAGGAAGTATTTACACCAAATTACTGCCCACCTGATACACATGTGTTTAACCATCAAAATTTAGTTGTTTGCAATTTTGATGTGTAAGAATCATAACATGAATTATATTAATTGTCATGATGATCAAAACTAAAGGACATGTCTGCACACTCAAACCTACGAAAACTATTTCCCCTCCCTCCTACTATCCTCTTAGACAAACAACTGGACTATATTCAAACTGCTTCTGCAAACATAGTAACCAAGATACTGAGATAGGCTTATTGCCAAAAGGATATGGATGCTTTCACAAGCCATCACTGTTCACAAGTCAGATTTTTTACCCTCTCCTATTGAGTTTCTGTCTGGCTTTAGTTTAAGCTATGAATTGCTTCTGCAAATCTTCAAACAGCCTTTCTTCTTGTTGTTGCTCTCTTTCTGTAGAAAGCAAGTATGTAGCAGGGAAGGCATCATGAACGAGGTAAGAAAGACCTGTTTGAAGTTACTGCTTTGCCTGAAATGGAGCAGTCCAGTACAACTAACCGATGTTATTTACCCTCCCAGTTCAAAAAGAAAAGAACAATAGACTACAGTTGTGCGCATGAGTAGCAGATTAAGTAACCAAAAGTTCCTCTGAAGAAACTTCACCTCACAATCCAAACACATTTTTAAAAGTGGCTAGAAAAAAATTATTGCGGTAGATAAGAATTTAAGGTGTATTATATGGTGACTGATACGATTAAAAATCACTAATGATTTGACACATCCCCCTGTAAAAGAACAAACTGCACATTTGACTCAATTGTTACAAAAGTTACACTGAAAGTAATGTGCTTTTTATTAACTTCTGTATACCCCACAGTCAGGACCTGCTGCCACTTGACGCAGTCTCTCTGGATATATTAATGTACACATTTTTTTAAACTGCTTTTAAACTAGTTATTCAGCCATTAAACTCAGATTGCTTGTTTTCCAGATTAAATTACAATTTTTAAATGAAGCAGAATCAGTCTGTACTTTTTAGGGCAAACATTTTCATATTAAATTTTAGCACCTCAGGTTTCAGGCAAATTACTGCGAGTCACCAAAACATGCCTCTGTAAACTGGAACCAGCTCGGTACTGACAGACCCGTGGTATATGCGGGTTTAGTCCCAAAGCAAGCTACCATCAGTTCTCTTCATTTTAGTGGCATCGAGGGCAAAGGCTCTGACCAGTCAGCTCCTCAGCCGTCCTGAGGAACGCCGCCAACGTGGAGGCAAAAGCGATGTTCGTCTGCATTTACCAGCAAAAGGAAGTCGGGGGTGCGGGCAAGATGCTGGGGGCTGGCCCGGGACTGCGGGAGGGGAGGGAACGGGAGGGGGGAAAGAAGGATGTTTGATGTGCGGAGCTGGCAGCACTTTACATCCCGGGCGTTTCACCGCCCTTGCTCTCCCACCTGGGTCCCCGCCAGTGGAGGGAAAGCAAAGCAAGCGGCTGCACGCTGGAAAAACAGAGCTAGAAACCCTCGACAGCCGGAAGCAGATGCGGCAAGGGCTCGGTACACCTGCACGGCCGGCGGGCGAGGGGTCGGGCTGGGCTCAGTGCCGGACGGCCGTTCCCCCGCAGGGCACTGCACCAGAACCGCCCAAGCAGCTACCCGCAGGGACACTGCGCCTGCGGAGGGCGGCGGGGGCTGTCCGGCACCAGGAGGGTCCCCGCGGGCAGGCGCAGCCCCGGCACCCCCGCTGCCTCAGTCCCGCTCCCACGGGGGCAGCCGCCCCTCCCGCCGCCCTCGCCCCGGGGCCGAGGGTGCGGGCGGCGCCAGCGGGCACGGACTTACCTGGGGATGTATCTCGCCTCGTCCCCGAGCCGCACCTCGAAGTCTCTCCAGGGCTGGTCCGGCCCCGCGCCGGCCCACGCCGCCACCGGCTCCTCTCCCTCCGGCTGGCCGCCGCTGGCACCCCGGAAGCCGCGGGCGAACTCCGAGAAGGTGATGGCCCCGTCGCGGTCGCTGTCGAGGCGCTGGAAGATGGCCTCGGCCTCGGCCGGCTGCACCCGCAGCTCGGCGCAGAGCGCCGCGAAGTCCTCCCGCTCGATGCGGCCCGAGCCGCTGGCGTCGCAGGCCAGGAAGAGGGCGCGCAGCCGGGACAGCTCGTCCCCCGCCGCTTCGGTATCCATCGGCTGGGCCGGGGGCGCGGGTCCTCAGCCCGCGGCCGGGACGCGACGGGGCGAGCAGCGACTGCCCGACGTGGCGACACAACTTCGCCTGCGGCTGGACTCGGCTCCCCGGCGGGCGGGCCGGGCCCTGCTCCGCCCCTGCGCCCCGCAGGGCCGGGCGCGGCCGGGAGGCGGGGACGGGCCGCGGCCGCAGGTGGCGGCCCTGGGCTTGGGCGGCCCCCGGGGGAAAGCAGGACGGTCTCGGGCCGGGGGCGGGCTGCTCCCTTCCCGCACCTCTCTGCCCAGCGTGTTGCTAACGGCACGGGCGACTGCTCAGAGCGCCACTCGTTAAAAACACTTCTCACCCCCCTGCGGCGATCAAATGTGAGCCCCGATACTATGTGGTCGCTATAAGGTGTTAAATCTCGTTCCTGTTTTCCAGCAGAATAAAAATACTCCTTATGTTCGTGGACGAGAAGATCCAAAGTTTCACTAGGTAAATTCTTGCTGACTGCGAGTAGTCTTGGAGTTATACGCTGCCAAGTATGTGCTCGCTGCTATCCCATCACCAGTAATTTAGAAATGTATGTTGTTAAAATACCAGCTTAAACCGAAAAGGCAAAAGCTAGATTCAAATCAATAAACCAAAGGAGACAGATTTTCAGTGCTCTCTCAGAACTAGCTTCTGTCTGTCTTGACAGAAGTCAAGACTTCTCACTTTCTTGAAGTCACACTCAGAACTTCAGATTTAATTGGCAGTTAAATTTTAACTGAGGCTTTTTGTTATTATTTCCCTGCACTTACTCTTGTTTAAGTCTACCTGCAAATGCAAATTGCATATAACAGAGTTGTCATAAGAGTTAAACAGAAAGCAAATCCAACGATTGACGCAGTGTTTCCTTATTGACCGAAACACAGCCCAAGGCTAAGTATGTGACCCAGCAAAGCACAAATAGTCCAGCTGACCTCTCCTTTAAAATAAATCACATTCTGTAAATGAGAACTATAATGTGCTCCTTTGCTTAAGAGGTGTGGAATGCCCTCAAAGGAAATCATCATTCTTTTACAGTTTTTTATTACTATTTTGCTGGGTTTAGGCAGACTCAACCTAAAATCCTGCCAACAGTCTATCTCTAGTCAATAAAGCATTTTGTGAAATGTTCCCTGAACTAAGAGAAATACAGCTGTTAATTTGGAATATAAATCTTAACTTAAAATATCAGATAACTAAAGGACTTCAATTTGTGATTTTATACATTTTTGTCAGTACATTTCCACTATATAATTGTAAAACTATTAAGAATAACAAAGTGGTATCATCTTCATATTCTGAGTCTAGCAAAATCTCGGTAAAACAGAATTAATTTAACAAAAGTGGTTTTTCTGTCCCGTAGTTTCTCCTCTGCCCGTCAAATTTTTGTACCCAAATAGTACCATGAAGCCCTTATGAGACTACTGAAGGGTTGTTCAACTGTTAAAAAAGACAAGCTTATCTTGCTTACACACACCAGCTCTCTGTTTATAGGAGTCAGGACATTTGGCTTTCAGTGTTGGCAGGCTCCTGGGCTGAACTTGAACAGACTGATGTGGGGCTGAATGTCTTTCACAAGACAGACAGGGAGTTCCCACTCAAATCAATGAGCTTACCTGGTTTGCTAGGTTTACAAGTTGACATTTGTCAGGAATACTTACCCTGCCCACTCTCTTATTCACTCTGTTGTGTGTATCTCCTGTGGTAGTGTCCTGGATTCAGCTGAGACAGAGTTAACTTTCTTCACAATAGCTAGTGTGCAGCTGTGTTTTGTATTTGTGCTGAGAAGAAAGTTGGTAACAGTGATGTTTATGGTTGTTGCCAGGACAGTCAAGGTCTCTTCAGCTTCTCTGCTCTGCCTGTGCCTGCAGGTGCAGGAGAAGCTGGGAGGGACCACAGCCCAATTACTAGCCTAGGATTTGATCTTAGGTTCGGGACTGAGACCCAAGGTGGCCACTAATCTATTCTATAACATATACGTCATGCCTAGTATATAGGTGAGGGCTCTCTGGAAGCTCATCCCTTTTTTGTTCCAGACCCTGATGGTTCCAGATCCCTTCTTGTTCCAGGTCAGCTCTCTTTCCAGGTTGGCTCTCTCAGGGTGGTGCCTCTTGCCAGGTTGTCTCCCTCCCTCGATCAGCTCTCAGTCTGGGACACTTGGGCTGTTATCTCCATTATGGAAGTGCAGTTCCAGGACTCTCCCTGCTCTGGGATCATTAGCCAGGAATGGTCTGAGCCTTGGTCATTGGGTGGTGAGCAGTATCACTGTGTATCACTCATTTGTATATTTACCTATATTATTATTTTCAATATTACTATAGTTTAGTTATTAAATTGTTCTTATCTCAACCCACTAGTCTTTTTTTCCCTTTATCCCTTTAATTCCCTCCCCTGTCCCCTGGAGAGGGGGGAGTGAGAAAGCAGTTGTGTGGGGTTGGCTCCCAGACAAGGTTAAACCCATCACCTGTGGGGACTATCTTGGACTGCTAAATAGAGTGCAGAGACTTTGGACATAGATCTCCCATCTTTTTCTCTTTTTTTCCTCTGAGATCTTACATTGGCTTTTCCCAAACTTTCATACGTAGTCCTGGTTTTATATGACTTGGGATTTGACTCTCCTGCTACAAAGGTCTGTATGTTTGTTTTCTTTTAAAGCTTTATGTTTCTACCTATGCGATGCAAGTAAATAATAAGTAACTTTGAAAACACATGGAAATATTCACATTGATGTTCAGTTTTGAATCAAGACATAAAAGTCTTGAAATATTTGCCAATGCAATGCCTACATGGGCCAGATTTCTGCCCTCGTGTGCAGGTAATCCATTGTGTATTCAGCAGATGTCATTGTCTTTGGCATCTCCCTTATTTCCACTGTAACAGAAGTTCTGTCACACAGATCTCAGGCACTGGCATGAAGTACAGTTTGTCATTTAGCGCTGCCATGGCACATCTATATCCTGCAAAATAGATCATGACTGCAGGCTACACAAATGCCACACAACCAGTGCTTGTTTGGCAGGCCATGGTTCAGTGAAATGGTCCTAACATAACAACACAAAGATAACAAATAAAATATTATTTATTTGATGAGACCTAAGAGTGAGTGGTGATGGCAGGATTCCCAGCAGGCAATGGCAAAACAATGCTTTGTTCTGAAATTATGTGCCTGTTCTTAGAAGGATCTGTCCCTTCAAATCCAGCTCTAAATTAAATAAATATGCAAAAGCAAAGCACTGTGTCTGTGGTCCAGTAGTAAGGATATGATACAGAAGGATTTTTAAATTTGTAACTAAGATACCGAAGCTACAGATACAGATATATCCCTCACCCAATTTTTGGTCTATCTGTTTTACTTCGCTGTACCATGAAACACACAAGCTATCCACAGCATCAGTTTGGCTAAAGAGGCAGAACAGAACATGAAACCATGTTCAGGAACTTCAGGGAGGCCTAAGATAGAATATGAACAAGAAGAGATTCTTTGTGTCACTACTAAGATGTCCTATTGTACTGTACAGAGTGGGGAAAGGTGGAGTTTAATGCTGCTGCAGACACAAAGGTTAAATGGAGCAGACTAGAAGAGGCAGCAACACCAGAAACAGGAGGTGTAGCACCACAGGACATCAAGACCTAGCATTGTCCCAGGAAACAGAAGAGCAGAGGAGCTGAGCTCGCCAGCGGGATACGTTGGAGAACTCTTAAATGCTATTGGAATACATTAGATCTCTGAAAGTAACCTTGCAGAACTGTGCAGAAGCCCAAAAAAGTTGGACTCCTGAGCTCCAGGCTCCCATGCCTGATGTAGCAGCCCTCTTCCGATCCCTCTCTATATATTGTTTTAGGAATCTTATATACACATTAAAGGAAGACTTTTGCTTGGAATATCAAGCATTTAAAAGTTGGTAAATAGAACATAAAATGGAACAACTGTTCAGTAATTTGCTTCTCCTCATTATTGTGTATGGCTTGGGCATTATTTACAATTTAATGCACATTATTGAGACCTTACTCTGAAGATAGAGTGTTTCTTTTCTATAGTTCTTGCATATATTAATTAACCTTCCCAATGTTATAGATGGTTAAGGGAGTGAATGGATCCCTCTATGGCTGCAGTAACTCTCTTATTCACCCTTGTCTGTTTTAAATTTAGACAAGTTAAGCAATTTAGCATTAACTGTGCAGTTTACTTAGGAAGTAGAGCATAAGTAAAATAGGGTCAACCAGTAATATAGAAACATCTCATTGAAAACAGTATCACACACAAGTACCACACCAGACACAGTGCCATGAAAACCAGCTAATTAAACCTACTCCAATTTCTCCACTCACTGACACAAAATTCACTATCTCTGCAAGCCACCATATATCTCAAAGCATCACAATCCCAATTTGGGACTTTACCTCTTCCTTTTGTACCTGTACCTGTTCATAACCTCACCATCTCTCAGCCATCAGGAAGGGCAGCATGAGAGGGAGTCATGCAGAGCAGAGTGGCTCTGGGAGGTCTCCAACAGACAGGTAGTGAGTGGTTCTTCCCCTCCACTCTTTCCCTTCTCTGCCTTTCTCCTACTGTGCCTTCATTTTCGCTGTCAATGACTCTGATGGCATTTTCAACTGTTTAGCCAGTTCTATCCAGGCATGCACCTCGTGTGAAGTATATAGGATAGGTGCACATACTTAAATGCCAAGGCTGGGCAAATTATAGACCATTGTTACATACTCTTGCTCCCTGCATTTTACAGCACTGTAAAACAATAGTACTGAATATACTCAGTCTTATCCTCAACTAAAAACTAAGGGTAATGTATTTAGTAGCAAGCATCATGTCGAATTTATTTCTCAGATATATTGCATCATTATAACCTCTGAAGGGGAAAAGGCGTAATCTGTATCTTTAAAAACTTAGTCCAAGGCAAAGAAATAAAGAAACTTGCATAATATTGCAAAAGAACACCATTTTATGTTTTGACTTTATCAAAAAACAAGACACAAAGTGACATAAAAGATCTTTGTCAAAGCAGAGGTACATTTAAAAGCCAAAAATATCTCTCAGGATACACAGAATTTTTCATTCAACTGAAATGTTAGCAGTGGGAACAATGAGGTTATGAAAGACTTTCATGGTTTTATTTATTTCTTTAATGGACTCCAGACCATGACTGAAATGGAAACCATACTGATGAAGCATCTTCAGACTGTAAGACCATTACTAAAAGAACAGTGAAGTACCCAAGGTACTTATACAGAAATTATTATGTGTTGGCAGCAAAGGAGGTATAAATAGTTGACGGTCTTTTTAAAAGCTTGTCTGTATGATCAGCTGAATAGCCAGGGAGACACTGAAATGACCAGTAATGACTGCTGAGCCTGGTTTAGAGGTGTTAAGCAGTCCTCCTCATGCTGCTCTAACAAGAGTACTCCAACCAAAGAAAAAACAGAAGATTGTTCTCAAGACGCACTATCATGTTGCCAGTTCTCAAAATCTTGAATGAGATTTTTTGAGTCTGAGTAACATGAGCAGCTAGTGATAAATGCTTATGAGTTTAGTAATTTAAAGGAAGGCTTTCATGACGATTTTCGTGATATCTTGATTTTTTTTTAATTCTGGCCTTTTTTTAAGGTGTTAGAAATCCTGACAAATACCTTGGTTTTTAATGAACAAGAACAGAAATGCAGAATTGGCTTTGTGAAATGCAAAAGTAGTCACCAAATCCTAATGCTGTGTTCATGTATGGGAGTAACACTTCCTCAGAAACAAAGGGGCAAACAAGACTGACATGGAAAGATCCCCAAGTATTCTTGGAAAGTAGAGGCTTTTCTTCCACCGTCTTTTCAGTCCCACTAGTCTCAAAGAAATCAAAGATGCTAGATCCATTCTGACATTTTCTTATGGTAAGGCCAGTTTGCTACAACAAGCAGTAATTACACTGCTCTGTGGAGAGAAAACCTGAGCACTGCTTTATTTCTTACTATTTATTTCTCCATAGCTGTCAAAGAAATTGGTCTCAAACAAAACTCTCTGAGTCCATTCATGAAAAGCAGTGAGAATGAAAAGAGTTATCCTGTGCACAGAGAAACAACTTGCCAATTGAAAAGTCATTTATTATATTAGATTATTACATGCTGCTCATTATTAAGTGTTTGAATGTCATCATGAACTAAATATTCCTTCATCCATGGCCACAGATGGTGAAAACCATACTGATCAGGCTCCTAAGTTTCCTACAGAAACCATAAAGAGAGTCACTATTAGGTCTGTAATGGACAGAATAGTCTAAAGAGATAATCAAAATAGGCTTACTAGGTTAAGATAGTATCTTTTTTTAAACTGAAAGATACACAAGCTGTCAGGTACATAAGCATTCCTTGTGTTTGAACCTCTACATACATTTTCCAGTTCTAATAGTCCAAACCAAATTACCTATACTGAGGAACCTTCTCTGTTCTTAAAGAAATGGCATCTAAAAATGCAATTCACCATGTGTAAATCTAGTTAATGATGAGCAGTGCTGAAGACGGGGGATAGATGTGTCCTTTTTAGCACAGAGATGAACAATGTTAGGTCAAACAGACATGTCTCCTTCCGGTTAGGAATAGCTTTGACCTTTTTCTGCAAAATGGTACCAAAGCTCTTTCAAAAATACAGCAAGGTTGAGGTTTCCTTGGAAAGAGAAAGGTCACCATTTCATCCTCTTCCTACATCCCTTTCCTGTTCAATGTGTTGGAACATTTCCCCAGAAGCAGGAGAAACAAGTTTAATTCACTGCCCTGCCTGAAACAAATTAAGTTTTTTTTTCCTCAGCAAGTGTCCTAACCACAAAGCTACTGCAGACAGTGATGGAGTTGAGAAGCATCCAGCTGCTCAAAGACAATGCTCTGGGTGTCATTTCTGGGGTTTACAGTGCACTATATCTAGATTAAAAAGTCTTTGGAGCAGATGCTGGATTCTGGTTTTCCCTATACACAAATTCTGGCTAAATGGTATATATTTAATCACTTCAGCAAACATAAAACAGCCCAAAGTACAAGCTTTCTGGCAGGGGACAAAAAATGTATGAATCTGTTCAGACAGAGAGGAAGATTGAATCCACCTCCAAAGCTGTGTCCAATGCTCCTGCCTTCAGGTTGCTCTGTAAAGACGACACACACAAACAGTGCTTCTGTCTGCTTTGTCTTGGACAAAAGTGGTTGCCACTGTTTCATGGTGTGAAACTTTCTCCTGTTCATATTAGGCAAACTCTGTGTATTGACATCAGAGCATGCCTTAAAGAATGAGGGACAAACATCCTGTTTCTGGACCTCAAGAGGATTTTGGCTGATGAGCTGCTCAGTGGCCATGGGGTTATTGGACGTGCCCACAACTTCAGACTTCCGGGCAATTCTCCTGGGGAAACCAGAACTGGTCAATGGCCCTTTGAAGGAAGTTTTGTATGGTGTCTCTCAGTCCCCTTGACTGCAACTAATAATTTCAAAAGTGACAGATTTCAGGCAAAGGCACTGAAACTCAACCACATATGCTGTTAAATTGCTTAGAACAATGCCCTGGCACTGGATGCAGGAGAACTAGCATCTCCTAAATGATTTCTCTGTTCTAATGGACACTGGGAGACAGGACTTACACTAGTGCACACAGTATGAGCAACAAGTGAGAGGTATTTAACGACAGAAAAGCCAGCAACAAATGCCCGGAGCCTGGAAAAGGTTCACAGTCTGGCCTGAGGGTGGCTGGAGGGCAGCACACAGGAGGTCCAGCCTCCTTGGGAGCCCAACTTAAGTGCTTCTATACGAATGCACGTAGTATGGGGAATAAACAAGAGGAGCTGAAGATGTGTGCACGCCTGTGGGGGTATGATCTTATTGGCATTATGGAGACGTGGTGGGATAGATCTTACGATTGGAGTGTTGGAATGCAGGGATACAGGCTCTTGACAGGCAGGGGAGACGAGAAGGGGGAGTTGCCCTCTATGTCAAAAACCAGCTGGAGTGCATGGAGCTCCACCTGGGGCCAGATGAGGAGCCAACAGAGAGCCTGTGGGTCAGGACTAAAGGGAGGGCTGGGACAGGGGACATTGTAGTGGGGGTCTGCTACAGGCCACCTGACCGGGGAGAGCAAGTGGATGAGGCCCTCTACAGACAGATAGGAGCAGCCTCACACTCACAAGCCCTGGTCCTCATGGGGGATTTCAACCATCCTGATATCTGTTGGAAGAACAACACAGCACAGCATAGGCAGGCCAGGAAGTTCCTGGAGTATGTTGATGACAACTTCCTTCTCCAAGTGATAGAGGAGCCACCCAGGAGAGGTGCTGTGCTGGGACCTTGTTCTCACCAACAAGGAAGAGCTGGTGTGAAGTGTGAAGCTGAAGGGCAGCCTGGGCTGCAGTGACCATGAAGTGGTGGAGTTCAAGATCCTCAGGGTAGTGAGGAGGGCGCACAGCAAACTCACTACCCTGGACTTTAGGAGAGCAGACTTTGGCCTCTTCAGGGACCTGCTTGGAAGAGTCCCATGGGATAAAACCCTGGAGGGAAGAGGGGCCCAAGAAAGCTGGCTAATATTCAAGGATCCCCTCCTCCAAGCTCAGGAGCCATGCATCCCAACAAAGAGGAAGGCAGGCAAAAAAGCCAGGAGCCCTGCATGGATGAACAAGGAAGTCCTGGGCAAACTCAAACAAAAAAAGGAAGCCTACAGAGGGTGGAAGCAAGGACAGTTAGCCTGGGGACAATACAGAGACACTGTCCGAGAAACCAGAGATCAGGTTAGGAAAGCTAAAGCCCTAACAGAATTAAATATGGCCAAGGACGTTAAGGGTAACAGGAAGAACTTCTATAGGTATGTCTGTGACAAAAGGAGGACCAGGGAAAATGTGGGCCCCCTCCGGAAGAAAGCAGGAGACCTGGCTACCCAGGATATTGAGAAGGCTGAGACACTTAACAACTTCTTTGTCTCAGTCTTCACTGGCAAGAGCTCGAGCCAAACTGCCCAAGTTGCAGAAGGCAAAGGCAGTGACTGGGAGAGGGAAGAACTGCCAGCTGTAGGAGAAGATCAGGTTCAAGACCTGATCTGAAGGTGTACAAGTCCATGGGACCTGATGAGATACATCCACGGGTCCTGAGGGAACTGGCAGATGCAGTTGCCAAACCACTATCCATCATATTCGAGAAGTCGTGGCACTCTGGTGAAGTTCCCGCAGACAGGAAAAGGAGAAACATAACCCTCATTTTTTAAAAAGGAAATAAAGAAGACCCGGGAAACTACAGGCTGTTAGTTAACTCTGCTCTGCTTAACCCACGACATCAGTGTCACGTCCGTGCCTGGCAAGATCATGGAGCAAATCCTCCTGGAAACTACGCCAAGGCACATGGAAAACAAGGAGGTGGTTGATGACAACCAACACAGCTCTACCAAAGGAAAATTGTGCCTGACTAATTTGGTGTCCTTCTACGACAGAGTCACGGCGCTGGTGGCACTCAAAGAGATGTGGTCAATGGCTCAATGTCCAAGTGGAGACCGGTGACAAGTGGTGTTCCGCAGGGGTCGGTACTGGGACCAGTGTTGTTTAACACCTTTGTTGGAGACATGGACAGTGGGATGGAGTGCACCCTCAGCAAGTTTGCCAATGACACCAAGCTGTGTGGTGTGGTGGACACGTTGGAGGGAAGGGATGCCATCCAGAGGGACCTTGACAGGCTTGAGAGGTGGGCCAATGCCAACCTCATGAAATTTAACAAGGCCAAGTGCAAGGTCCTGCACGTGGGTCAAGGCAATCCCAAACACAAATACAGGCTGGGCAGAGAATGGATAGAGAGCAGCTCTGAGGAGAAGGACTTGGGATTATTGGTGGGTGAGAAGCTGAACATGAGCCGGCAGTGTGCCCTTGCAGCCCAGAAAGCCAAGCGTGTCCTGGGCTGCATCAAAAGAAGCATTAGCAGCAGGTCAAGGGAGGTGATTCTCCCCCTCTGCTCTGCTCTCATGAGACCCCACATGGAGTACTGTGTTCAGATGTGGAGCCCCCAATATAAAAAAGACATGGACCTGTTGGAGAGAGTCCAGCGGAGCGCCATGAAATTAATCAGAGGGTTGGAGCACCCCCCCCGTGAGGACAGGCTGAAAGAATTTGGGTTGTTCAGCCTGGAGAAGAGAAGGCTTCGAGGAGACTTAATAGCAGCCTTCCAGTACCTGAAGGGGGCCTACAGGAGAGATGGGGAGGCACTCTTTATCAGGGAGTGTAGTGAGAGGCTGAAAGAGGACAGATTTAGACTAGACATGAGGAAGAAATTTTTCACTGCGACGATGGTGAGACACTAGAACAGGTTGCCCAGGGAAGCTGTGGAAGCCCCATCCCTGAAGGTGTTCAAGGCCAGGCTGGATGAGGCTTTGAGCAAGCTGGTCTAGTGGAGGGTATCCCAGACTATGGCAGGGGGGTTGGAACTTTATGATCTTTAAGGTCCTTTCCAACCCAAACCATTCTATGATTCTTTGATAAGCCAGTTTTAATGTGGCCCCTGTGTTTTGGAAGGTAGGTCCAGTTTAACAATAATGAAGTGGACAATGCCATGCCCACTGGCCTCAGTGCCAGAGAACAGTTCTGGTGTTTTTAATTTACTAGGAAAAAAGCTTGTGTGGTCTTTTTTATTTATAAAAGGTCAGAGAAACATTTGAGATTATAATCTTATTAAAGTTTACTTCCTGAATACTTATTGCTCTGAAAATAGTTCAAATTTAAGTGCTGAGTAAATGTGAACACAACTAATTTGACTTTTCTCCACCTAAGCAACATTAATTCTGTATCATGTGAGAAATAAAATAAGTGCATTTAAAAATATTAAATAATTATTTATTACAATGTATGACTGAATAATATTGCAATAAAAGAATGGAGAGCAGGACAAGATGAAAGTTGTAGTAAATCACCCCTCAAGGATCTTCTAGATAGGAAAGTGTTAAAGGAAATTCACCAAGTTTTTAAACCAAGGGGGATTATAGGTTACATGACTCAGAGCTGAAAAGTAAAACAAACAATAAAAGAATCATGAAGTTATAAAGCCACCCTAACTCTTACGGAGTGTAAGATAAAATATTTTGCTTGTGAGATTTTGTCATAGCCTTAGACAAAAGACTTGAAAAAATGTCTGCCAGCATTTCTACTAACTTAAGAGATCCTCTTTTCTCATTATGAGAATTACAGAAAAGACAATGCATCTCAGTAACAGTATAAAATGAGAAAGGAAAAAAAGTTAGTTCTATTGCGAGTTTCTTCTCTAAAAAACTAGGTTCCTTCTCATCCGCTTTCAAGTCATAACTGACAACAAGGAATTTGCCAGTGTGTTTCACGTGTAACATGCTACTCGGAATACAGTTATCATTCTCGTTTGCATAGGGAGTGGTGATGGTGTAACTTTAATTGCTGTCTTAACATGAATATGTACTGCACTACAAAGCCTATGCATCATGCAGTAAGCTGTAAGAGCTGGTTTCCAATTAAGATTTTTATAATCAGTGCTCACTTTCAAAATATGTAATTATGTCTAAGCACTCAATTTTTCTTCACTTAACTCAAAGAACAAGATTAGAAAGTGACAATGCATCAGTTTGTAACACAATTAAAAGAAAACATGTCTGTTTTTCAATAAAAATGGGGCTGGAAAGTAGTACTGTAAAGAATTCTATAGAAAACATAAATGTAAAATTGTAACTAATAATAACTGAGAAAATCAAATCTATTTTGATTACTACATTCGTTTGAATTCTTTCAGTCACTGGAGTGTGACTGTTAATTGTGTGAACTCCAATGTAAATATTCCAGTGATTAAATTATCTCTGAAACTGATCATTATCACTGACAGCAGCACCATTTGATGAAGAAAAAGTTGTGGTTTTCAGATCAATCAATACACCTATATGCTACATTTTTAAAATCAACATGTTTTACTCAGCTAACAAAATCCGAACAAGGCAGTTTGGCTGCTGAAGGAAGCAGCAGGGGTAACATTTGGCTCAGGCTACATATTAGTTGCTGAAAGCTAGCTCAAGGCTACATGTTCCTATTTTCTCTTTTGTTTGTGGAAAACAGGAAGACTTAAAAGTGTATGTTTTTGAAAGAGACAGTGTGTATTATTCTGTTGAGGGACATAAAACTCTGACTGTATTGGATAGGCTGCAGAGAACTGGGGTACTCTCTCCATCCTACTATTTAGTTAAAAAGGGCAAAAAAAAGTTTGTTCTTTGGAATTGCAATTCTTGATGCCTATAAATATAAAATGAAAAAGAAAACATACAAAAGCATAAAGCAGTCCTTTGCAGTCAAAAAGCTATAGATTTTAAAGTCCGCAGGACTACAACTTCTGCTGTAATGCCACCATAATCATCCATGAGAAGTAATAATAACAGTGAAAATTGCAGGTCTCTTCTTTGTGGTTCCACTGTAGGTTTAACAGAATGCATGTGTGCCATAGAGTTCATGATTATAAATTCTAACTTCACAACCAACTGTAAGCATACAACTGGCAACATGTGGCACTTAGCATTCCTCAATGATTTGTTCTTTGTATTCAGATGGAATAGAAGTAATTTTCTAAATACTGACAGAAAACTTACCAAAAAGTGCAATGTATCTGAGAATCTGATTCACAGGAACAAATTCCAGCTACTTGTTAGCAGCAATACTGAACATACAACTGAGAACAAGAATGAATGACAGCAGATAATGAGGTAGACATAAAATGCACCAACTCGAAAACTAAGGTGAGGCCATGAAAAAACCCTATAGTGTACGTACTGATTAAGCCGGACCACACAAAGCAATCATAAACACGAAATTGAAAGATATTAAGGATAGCCTCCAGAAGAATTGAGCTCCATAAGTCCAAATATGAACGATACTAGGCCCAGCTGCAATAAAAACATTTTGAAATGTTTAGGTACTCCAAACATCACAGCACTTTAAAGCTGAGAAATTCTGCCTTAATAACTTCCACAGGACAGTAAGAGAGCTGCAGGGAAGGAGAAGGTAGAAGGGAAGGCCCACTCCTCCACATCCATAAGGAAAGAAGAGAATCCACTTTCTCCAGTACTTGATGAAGTGATGGTACAGAAAGCTAAAAGCAGAGAGGAAAACAAGGAAAAAGCTAGAGCTTTCCAGTATTTCAGCCCTTGTCAAATACAGTGCACGTACATTCCACCTACATTCTAGGCATGTAGTCACATCAAAATCCAGCTCCCAAAAATAAACATTATCTGCATGAAAGATTACAGCTAAGCATCAATTTTTGAGATCTCTTGAAGGGTTAGAATTATTGCTTGATAAAATATAAGGAAATCACTTGTCTCCTATATTTTAAATAAATAATAAAGTTTTATTTCCATCTCTTCAAATGTCAAACTAGAGCAGCCTATCCTTGCAAAACAAATCTGGGTAATTATTTTCGAGTTACAGTATTCATACAATCTAACTGATTTATAAATGATACAGCATAAATGGAAACATCTTCGGTTTGATCCTCCCAAATACAGAAAGCCTTCCTCGGAGTAAGCATAGTAGAAGGCAGTCAAAGACATGAAAGTCCCTTAAAATTATCTCAATACTTTATTACACACAGCAAGCTAAGTATAATTTTTAAAAAAAACAAACCCACACCACAAACAGCCAAAGAAACAAACAAACAAAACCCCAACAAACCCATGTAGTCAAGAGAAATGCACTTTAATTCAGTTTCATCACAGAAAAAGATACTAGGTTCAGGATCAACTGAAAAGTTCACATTAAATTACACATAACTGGAAAACAGCAAAGAGATATAAAATGTTTATTCTTGTAGCACTGAACTCCATTAAAGAAATATAAAAGGTAACAAAAATATGCTACTATAGCTACCTACAAAACATAGTCTGGAATCTTAATACATTGTGATTCAGGATAGGAAATTGAAAATACATTGAAAAGCCCTTTTGCTCTTTTACCTATTTTGCTCTGGGTATTTCAATTAGGAGGTGCTTAGGCTCATAAAAGATGGAATAATGATGAAAAGAGAGTGTATTCTTTATACCTGCCAGTAACTATTCTCTCAACATGAAGCTCTGAAACAGTGACGCACATCAACTCCATCAGAGATGATGATCTTTTAAAATGTAAATAATTACCTCATCAAAGGCAGATTCAATTTGTTACATTCACAATACTAAGACCCACAGTTGTAAACAAGTGGACCAATAACAAGTGTATGGCACTCCCTTTTCTCTTCAAATCTATAAACAAACAGAGCAGCTTTTTACTACTCAAAAATAGAAATATAAAGTCCAGTATGAGATGCATGGTTTCAGTTGTTAAAAGAAATGGAACTGCCTTGATGGCGTAAATAATTATATGCAAATAATTTTTTTTCTGGACTTTCTAAATCAGAATACAGTTGCAAGAAATTTAATCAAAAGTCCTGTGGAGAAGGATATTTGCCTTGTAATGACCAAGGGGACTATCTGTGGGCCAGGCTGTGATGAAGTAATAGATAACAGGAAACTATTATAATGTAGCTGAAAAAGATCCCTTGAAAAGCCATACCTGGAGAGTATTTTCCTAGAGTGCAAAGTCAAACTTGACATCTGTTATAGGTACATAACTATTAAGATTTTCACTGGTAGACCTGCTGGAACTAAGAATATTCTTACTAAACGTAGCTGAAACCTAACTGAACAGAGATACAAGTAATCGAAACGGCAGGCTTAGAGTTAAAAAAATACTTAGGCAAATTGGACAAAAAACAAGATACAAATTAGTGAGGACAAAATCTTCATTAATTAGATACCACACTTAGGCAGGTATGATTAACTGCACCAACTGGTTGAGAAATAACTGGCTAGACAGTAATTCTTCAGGAAAGGATCTGGAGGTGTGTGAATCACCATCTGGGCATCAATTACCAAAAAGCAGATATCATACTGGGATCTACACAGAGGAGCATAGCCTCAGAGACACCTGACATAAACTTCCACTGTGTTCAGCACTAATAAGGTCTCAATTGGAGAACAACACTCAGTTGTTGCTACAGGGGTTAGTTGGAGAGAATCGTGAGGAGAGTAACGAGGACCATAGCCTGGGAAACATGACTCTATTGCAAAGGTCTGGAAAAACTAAGGTTGTTAAGGAGAAGGGAACACTGAGCAAACGTATAACAACACTCAGTATAAGAGGCCATTGTACAGATGTAGGGTATAACCTGTTGATCGCATGGAAAATCTTTCTAGCAGTAATGTATTGCTGCTGGACATTAGAACATAACACAAGAAAGCTGGAAGGGCTACATCAGTAACACCTACTCCAGCATCTTAACCTCTGACTGGCCAACAGCAGATGAGCAGGAAAGAGTGTAAGAACAGGTTGTACACAGGCGACGTTTCCCCTTTAATACTCTCCCACTTTGCAAGCATTTCCAGCCTTAAGCATGCTTAGACTCCACAACTGAGGAGTTGTAAGAAGGGATCAAAAGACACCTCCCTAAAGAATAATCTAGGTATGATATTCTGCCTAGGGCAGAGGCCCCTTCGATACCTATTTTGTGTGGTTTTACAAAAGGGAAAAAGCAAAGCACCGGCAACTCGACAGGGAAATCTCAGAGAGGGGGGAGTTTAAGAGGCTAAAGAGTACCTAAAGTAGTAGAACATTACATCCAGTATTTCAGGATAGAGCCCCCTCTCTAAGTGCCTCAGGAAAAAGCAAGAGGAAATACTAGCCATGTTTCACAGGTTTCTCCAGCATTGTGAGACCAAACCAAAGCATGCTTATCAGGCTCCAGCTCTCAAAACCAGGAACTATAATCAGGCTTTAAATTATGCTTCCGCAGAGCTGTATTGCAACTCTTGTATCTTTTCTGGAGCATGTCACAGAATTTTGCTTGTGTGCCTTCTCTGCAGAGACTGAGATGAAAATTAAACTGTCCTGGGTTCATCCTTTCCTGTGAGGAAATGATTGGCAAGAACAAACCTTTCCTCTGCAACCATCTATATTCTTAATAAGAAATTGCTAACAGACATTTTAGCGAAGAGTAACAGTTTGTTTAAACTGTGAGAAATATTTCTCTCCCTTATAATAAAAGTTTATTAGCCTCTGCTTTCATTTCTGGAATGAGATATTTGCATTTTATCATTGGCTATCACAAATAAAAGTCACAGACATTTGCTAAACCTCTTTGCAAATATTGAAAACTTTCATATGTATAGGTATATATGTAAAAATATATATCTAGAAATTATTATTGACATTTTTCCTATTTATTCTCTAGCACACAAACATAAATATTAAATCATTTTTTCTAAGACAGACTACATATTTAAAGTTCCAAAATTAATTTGTGTTAAATTTCTACAAGCAATAGTTCATCTGTCTTATAAATAACATAAAACATCCACATGAATAATAATGTATTTTGGTTCAACTCCATACATTATAAATTCAGAAGTATTTAATATATATTAAGATCTTACCAGGGTGGAGCAGGTGGAGCTTTAATTTTGACTTTTAAATAGGAAATAAATTAATGCAGTAATAACCATAAAGATAGCAATTGCAATAAACTTCAAACCATAAATCATTTTAAAAGTTTCTTCTTCAACTGTAAAGCTTTACTAGCAGCAGGAAGATTCATGCAAGATTTTCAAATTGAGAAGCATCTAGGCCACCGGATCCCGGGCTGCATCAAGAGGAGCATGGCCAGCAGGTCAAGGGAGGTGATTGTCCCCCTCTACTCTGCTCTTGTAAGACCCCACCTGGAGTACTGCATCCATGTCTGGGCCCCCCAAAGCAAGAAGGATGTCAAGCTGCTGGAGCAAGTCTAGAGGAGAGCCACAAAGATGTTCAGAGGGCTGGAACATCTCCCCTGTGAGGACAGACTAAGACAGTTGGGGTTGTTCAGCCTGGCAAAGAGAAGGCTCCAAAGGGACCTTATAGTGGCCTTCCAGCACCTGATGGGGTCATACAGGAGAGATGTGGAGGGAGTTTTTACAAGGGCATGCAGTGACAGAACAAGGGGCAATGGTTATAAGCTGAAAGAGCGTAGATTTAGATGAGATATTAGGAAGAAGTTCTTTACTGTGAGGGTGGTGAGGCACTGGAACAGGTTACCCAGGGAAGCTGTGGATGCCCCATCCCTGTAGGGGTTCGAGGCCAGGCTGGGTGATGATTCTTTGCTCGTATTAACATTTTCCTTTGACATTTTTCCTTCTGTCTGATTCATTAAAACCTATTTTTAGAAACCCATTTCTCCTATATGACCCAGATTATTCATTTTTGCCTCTTCAAAATCTTTTCATTACATCTTCGGAACAAAAGAGACAAAATCAGGTTTTTTGTATTCTCTGCTTCTGATGCCATTTCTACTATTTCTCAGCATGAGAGGAATTCCCTTCACTATGTACTGCATAACCTGTTCCATCTGTTTTCACATTTTGCAGATCACTGTGGTCACTCTTGTCATACAAAATGTGAGGGACAGAGGTAAGAGGGAATTAATATTTAATACAAAACCTATGTGTAAGCAGAGGAACAGGTGTTCTTTGCAAAGTGGCGAAAGAGAAGTTGGAGAAGTATTATCAGTAATGGCAGTGAAATTTTAATTGCAGGATATGGATCCTGGCTGGCTTGTTTATAACTAAATGTTTTGTTGGACTTGGCAACCTCTCCTCTCACCCTATCATGCAGCCACACGTAGACATATAGGAAATGGAAGAAGAATTCAATAGGCAAGTACTTGGCATATGTCTGCAGCTGCAGCTGTGATCACAGCTTATGCCCATGCCTCAGCTAGCGCTGAATAAACTCTTGTGCATCACTGCAGCACCAGGGAGCATAACCGCAGCCACTATAAGCACCCGAAACAGCCAAATATATATTTGCTCATGTAGTCTGAGCTGCATTTCTCTCCATGGTGACCCCAGTGCTTAGCCAACTCAGTTTAAAGCCAGTACAGATACGCCTGAAGGACATGGTGAAGAGGTTCTTGGGAAAACTGTGACTTAGTTACCCAAACCAGGAGAAGCCCAAGGGCTTCCCCATGCACTGACCTGCTGCTGGGCAGGCGGAGCGATGCTCTGCCGCGCTGCACACAGGACCCCTGCTCTCACATTTCAAGCTAGCTGTAGGACTTCTGCGTGCATTCTACATTCTGTTCTGCATGCATCTGCTGACACCAGTGGAGATGTCTCCCAAATCAATTAAGTGGTTGTTTTGTGTTTTTTTTTAATGTGAAATCCCATTTGCTCTGTGAGATGTGAGACTGTGTTCACCAGCTGTGAAAACCAGGCAAATCTTAAAGTGGTTCAATAATTTCAGGTGTCTAACCTTGAAAGACGAAACAGACTAACTATTGTGTCAAAATTACTACAGAAGATACTATTGCCATCATGTGAGTTAGAAGGGTCTGTCGTGGGTTAAGCAGAGCAGAGTTAATTTTTTTTTTCCTTTTCCCTTCTATTCATAAATAGCTAGCAAAAAGCTATGTTTTGGATTCCTGCTCAGGAGAGAATTGATAAGAGAAGAACAGAGAAGAACGTTTATAGTTATTGCTAGGATGTTGCTATTTGTTCTCAAGGACGAGATACATTCAGCCTCTCTCCTCTCAATAGACAGAGAGAGAGCCCGGCTTCTAGCCTGGGATTTGCTTTTAGGTAAAGATTGAGAAGCAGACTGACCAATTATTCCATCCCATGCACGTCATA
>WKFP01015227.1:673513-710673 GCA_011057875.1 Pterocles orientalis
TCACATTGCATCTTTGTATATAGTATTATTTCTAATATTATTGTAGTTTAGTAATTAAATTGTCCTTATCTCAACCCACGAGTCCTCTTTGCCATTTACCTCTTTAATTCTCTCCCCTATCATTGGGTGGGGGCAGGGACTGTGTGAGCGGATGTGTGTGGTTTGGCCCCCAGCCAAGGGCCAACCCGCCACAGGGTCTTATTATTAAAATAGCATTGTTTCACCAACAATTGTGTTTCCTACTTTTGACGCTATACCAAAGAGCTTGCTTTTTGCTCCAGGATTGCGTTTCTCTCTGACTTTTATAATGAATTAGAAAATCCTTCCTTCCCACCTGCCATAGCAGAAATGTAAAACCACACACATGAACAAACTAGATCCACTTCTGAGAGATGGTCTGGAGAATTAGATGCTCCTGTAACATCAGGTAGTATCCCACTGAGTTCCCTTTACACTAGCCAGGGATCTAGCCCATCATATACAATTTCAATTTACTGTGGGGATCAGAGTCCTGCCCTAAGCTTTGATATACGTTAATTTATGATAGTACATGGTACTACATGTATGGTACTACATGATACGAAATAGGAAGGACATATGAAGGGTCAGCAGTTCACCATATAAAGACATTTTTATGTCATTCTAAATAAAAAATTCAGACAGATGCTGAACTAACAGGAAACATTTAAGCCTCCTCAGAGCTTTGAAACATACATGATTTATTTGCTGAAGAAATTCAAATAGATGGGTAAGATTTTATTTCCACCATCCTAATTTGTAACACACATTCTTTGCACAGAATGTTAAAAAACTGCTTTAAAGACAGTGCAGCTGACTAATATTACTTTCCCTTCTTCTTGCTAGTATAATTAATTTGAATTATGGCACCATACAACAAAATTATTGAATTCTGAAGAAAAAAATTCTTATCTGGAAAAAGCAGCACAAGTGGTAATAGTTTTCATTGAATTATATTAATACAACACCTGAAGTATGCCATCCTCAACAATAAATGATGCATAAACTGAATTCTCAAGTTTCAAACAGGGTAAAACTGATTCAGAGCGATCAACTTCTGACAATTATTTTAACTGAAGACAAACAACATTATCATGAAAATTTTCATAAATTTTTGCAAAAGGAAACATTCAAGAACTATTAATTTCCTCTAGGAAATATCAGATATTTTACCCTTTTTACACAGACAACTACTTTTCAAATTTGTAAGACATATAAAACACCACCAAATTGTGTGTTTCAAAGCATCAGGTCTTTAAACAAAGGACACGATGCACTGCATAGCAGGGGACTACCACATATAATCCACCTGTACCATCTTCCCCAAACAGACCTTTTCTTCTCAGAAACTTTGCACAAACTGAAAATGAATTTGGCCATTTGTACAAGACTGCCACATTCTTGTCAGCATGATCAAAGCTACTGCTCTGTATGGCTACCAGAAATCTGGACATCTCAGGCTTCTGCAAACACAGAGATGGCACAAGCAGTGAGACAGCACATCTTGCACGCACTGAACTGTTTGCACATGTCGTACGCTATCTGTACAGCTAACACAGTAGGTCCAAGCCTTTTTGCACCCACTACCCGTCTTGAGCCCTATGAGGTGTCTATGCACACATATTTAGTATTTCTGAACTGAAATACAAGTAACTTACAGTCTCACCCTGTTAATTAACACACCTGAGTGAGAAAAATGTACCAGTTACTGGCATTAGTTTAAAAAAAATAGTTTTATGATGTGTTTGTTACCTTTTGCACTTAGGGTAATGCAGGTATTTTAATGCATATTCATTTATATGTGTAAGTATATACACATATATTTGTATATATTGAATACAAAAAATGCAATTTTACAGCTAAGCTTGACAAAAGTGGAACTGTTCACATGCTTTAAAAAGTAAGAAAGAAATTCCCTTGCAGGACTTTCCATAAAAATGTGTATATTAATAGGATCATTTAAGTACTACTCATCTTTTGAGTAGTCAATGAGCAGAGAACCCCTCTGTATTTACTGTACCCACACAGATACCCTAAAAAGCAACAAAAAAAATAAAACACTCTCTGCAATCCTGGAAAGCAAACAAAAATTTAAAAATCTTGCCAAGAAGGTATGAACAAAAAAGACATATATTACTAAGTTATATGGGACAAAATGTGAATCCAGAGAAGCCAGCTGTTTGGCTAATGTGTGAATTTAAAAATGGGTAGCCATGGTCAGTTTGAACAGAAATAGACTGGCTTTCCCCTTCAGCTGGAAGAATCAGTCTAAAGAAGGATGGCTGCTATACTACATGCTCCTGTACAGATCCCAAGCATGAAAAAGATCAGTTTAGACCATGCTCAGTTCAAAGGTTGCGTTCAGGCTACTCACAAGACTCACCAGTATTTTCACCCATTGCCCAAACAGCATCAAAGAACTTTCCTGTCTCCTGATATCAGGTGGGTGCTGGAGTCAAGGATGGATTTCTTGACTGAATTTTAATCCATCCAAGCACCTTGTTGTGCACTAAGGACATTCTGAGGTAGTCAAACAAACTCCGTATCAGAAAGGTCAAAGAGCAGCATTTCTGATATTCCTTACAACAAATCAATATTAAGAAATCTAAGAATTTTAGAATTTTTAAAAAGAATTTTAAGAAATTTAAGAAATTTCAAGAAGAAATTTACTGCCAAACAAAAATTATTAAGTGACTGTCTGAGCTTTTAAATCGTCTGCCTCACCTCCAGCCAAACAAGGTTTCTACCTAAAACTCAGCTTTACTGCATTTCAGAAGAAACCCTCATCAACTACATAACCCTTAACTTCATTCACAATCATTTTTTTACCCCACCCCAAACATCTGAGGAAAAGAACTGGCCACTGACAGTAAACAAAAGAAAAATAGGTCTCATCTGTCTGAGCTTCTCCATCCTCTGCGTCACACTTGTTAGCAAGAACAAACAGAATGTCAGAAACACACATAGGAAAAAAAACTAACAGATTTACATGTTTTCTGATACCATGTGTTAGAAGGAAGTTCAATGACAAGCCAGTGAGACCATTTCAGAGTACTCCTTTATCTGTGTAGTTAAAAAAAGTCACAATTCATGCCCTTGATTTTTCTGCTTGTTGTTTAGCTACCACACAAACAAGATTTTCTTTTATCACATGGTGACACGTGTTCTTATACTTTACTGCGAAAATACCTTATGTAAAAAAGTACTTTGTCTTTCAATATATGTGTAACACATAGATTCACAGTATACTCCTTCCACTTCCTAGAATTGTGTATTTTAAAAAATACATAGACACCAAGTCATTGCAAAAATCAGCTCATCTTCTCTCATTGTTGTGCACTCTGTTGTTTTATTTCCCCAAATATAATGTTAACATAACCTTTACTCTTAAAAAAATATTTATGTTCCACAGGGTTTGACTTTTTTTCCAGCTAATCATTCAAATCTAATGCCTGTTATATACACCCAAACACTAAATTCAGTTATGTAGATATTGAGGTTGTTACACAGCATACCAAGCAATTGAAAGTGCATAAAGCCAGGAAACAGGCCATTCATACATTCAGTTCTACTCTTCCAGTTTTTATTAGCTCTGTTGCAGCACAGAATCCTCTCAGAGAAAAATGTGCACAGTCTTAAATCTGAACAGTTTGTTGGTGACATACCCAAGCAGAACTGATTCACGTTATGACTGTGTTTGTGTAGTTTGAATGTGTAACTCATAAACACAGTTGGAACGAAACCTGATGTCTCAGAACTGGACGTAAGGACAGTGAAAGGGAGGTAAATGGGCTACCAGAAACCACAGAGCGTAGGAAAATAAATGTAATTTTGCCTTATCTCTTGACTTATCTCAAATCCTAGACCAAGATACTTCCTTTTAATCTCAAGGCTCAATCTACACTTAAAAGTTCTGGCATAGCCATGTGTCTCTGGAGTGTTGAAAAACGCACCTCAAAGCACCTGCAATTATTAATGCTCTCAGGCAGACGTAACCTTGCTGTACAAACCACTAGGTTATCACCAGGTGTTTTTCTGCATAGGATACCGCTTTGTTGTTCTGCTAAGCAAGCACAGTGTTGCAGCAGCTACATCCCCATTTGGGAACAGTTATGAAAACTTTTCCTTGAAGTCATATTAATACCCACCTTCCAATGTAAACACAGTCAATGTGCACACCTTTATTGAGATAGCTCAACACAGATGATAAAACTTAGCTGCCATTAAGCCAAAAAGAACTACATTGTCACAATAAACTGATATTATCACTGCATAAGGTCGTCTGAATGGCAGTTACCTTTTACTATGTTTTTCAACCAGGACATTTAAAACATCAGTAACCCGGCATCCATTAGCAGAAATGCCCTTAAAACTGAAATGCAAAAATTAATGGCTCTTTCTCCAGACTTGTAAGAAGAAAAAAAGGAAGGAAAGGAAGGAAGGAAGGAAAGGAAGGAAGGAAGGAAGGAAGGAAGGAAGGAAGGAAGGAAGGAAGGAAGGAAGGAAGGAAGGAAGGAAGGAAGGAAGGAAGGAAGGAAGGAAGGAAGGAAGGCCCAACAAAATCCAAAGCTGACAATTTTATTGTCTTTAGAGTAACTCCTTCCCACTACTTAGGACACACATATGGCATGGGAACTGGACAGAACATACCAGAAAAGGTGCTGAAAACTTTCAACTGGAGTAAGTATTTGTGCCTTCTGCTTACAGTCCTCTAATCAGGAAGCCTGTAGTGGCACTATGCAAAAGAGGATATACAGAAGGGAACTGCACCCCTGAAGTGAGAGCTACGCACTGAAAGCTCCTATTACCGTGGGTTTACATGGATTTAGAGCTGGAACATTAAGCGTGAAGACTTGTTTGACACCAAACTCTCCTTCTGTGCACCTCTTGTACAGCTGACAATCAAGAACCAAGTGAACACAGTAAACTTTTGAAAAATTATGTCAGGGAACAAAAGAAGTGAGGTGTATGTGTGGATTTCCAACAGTTCATAACAGTATGACTTGATTTTCATTTTTTCCTTAGACATTTTACCGTGAATCATAGAATCATAGAATGGTTTGGGCTGGAAGGGATCTTAGATATCATCTAGTTCCAACCCCACTACCATGGGCAGGGACACCTCCCACTAGACCAGGTTGCTCAAAGCCTCATCCAGTCTGGCCTTGAAGTCCTCCAGCGATGGGGCATCCACAGCTTCTCTGTGCAGCTTCTTTCTGTGCCTCGCCACTTTCGCAGTAAAAAATTTCTTCCTAATATGTAATCTAAAACTACCTTCTTTCCAGCTTAAAGTCGAACAAACTCCATATTAGTAGGAAGGTCAGAGAGCAGCATTTCCAATATTCCTCCCAACAAATCACAGTAAGAAATTTTCTGCTGAACAAAAATTAAGTGACTGTCTGACCTATTAGATTGTCTGCCTCGTCGCCAGACAAATAAGGTTTCTGTTAAAACTCAGCTCCACTACATTTCAGAAGAAACCCGCATCAACAGCTACATAACCCTTAAGTTCATTAACTTTTTTTTTCCCCTGACACCACCCCAACCAAGCATCTGTTTTAAGCTTCTGCTAAAGAAATTATTCTTAAATCAGTAGATACTTAACCACAGAGGTAAGCTGTGTCCTAAAGATGCTTGCATGCAGCCCAATTGTGTCCCCTCTCAACACAGGACCACTATAGCTTGTTGCATTCAGTATCTAGATATAAAAACATCAAGCAGCATTGTTGCTGAACAGTTCTGAATGATTCTAGAGGAAGGCCTTAGTGAAGTTTACTTCACTAAACATGGACTTGAAAGAATCCTCAAATTGCAAATTTTTCCTGCTGCTATTCTTTAAGCACAACTCTCCATCCTCAATGGTATATCAACACAATTAAAGAAGGATTTTTTGACACTGAAGATTGTTCTTTTTAATGGATTCTAGCAGCACATTTAGAAAATAGATGGTTAATACATACAAACCTACATACTTAATGTACTACATATTTTCCACCTATAAAATATGCACTTGGATGTGAAAAAATATGTGTTTGTATGACCTTACGTGTGTTTAGGCACATGTTTTTATATGGTGCAAAATCAAAGAGGTATTTTTGTAGGTTAGAATGGAGTGCACCTTAGCAAAACTTTAGCCTTTTATTGCTGTTGTTACCTGCAGCTGAGTTTCTCCTCATTATGAGTTGAAATTGTTATACCTCAGTGTAATATTATAGGAATGCCCTTGTTCTCTACATTCAAGGACAGAACAACTTGTTCATTAATTAAAGTCACTGTTCTTGACAAGAAAATACGGACAGTAAAGATCACTTTTGTTCCCTTGGTCTATTCTTACAAATAAAATGATAAATTGGAAGCAGTTTGTGAATTCATATTTGGTTCTATCAGTTTGAAGAGTTCAAAGATCTGAAGATAAGTTTAAAACAGTTTTAATTCAACTTTAAACAAATGAAATGTAATTAAATCTATACTCCTTTTATTTGCCTGTCTTGAGCCGGCAGAATTGCTCTTCTCAGGGATGAAAGGTTGGTATTACGGTAGCTACAGATATCAGTTTAGAGAGACAGTAAGTTGAACTGTGTTAGCTTCCACACTCCAATCTCCTGATACCCAGGAGTTAGCAGTCATGAGCAGTGGGCAAACAATGATGAGCAGTTACCCTCTCAGTCCACTGGTCACTTCAGTCAGCTCTCACTGTGACAGCCCTCACCACACTCACTCTTGTGGACAACCGGTGTGTATTTACAGCGTGTGTGAAAATAGCCAGTGCCTGGGTTTGACTCCTCCTTTGCCTCCTGTTCAGCCTGTTAAACTCCCTGTCCCATCCGTCTTTGGGGCAGTGATGCCTTTGAGACCTGAAGTCCTCTGTGTGCTCTGAACATAAGGCAGGTTCACAGCTGACAGTCATGTTACAAGGCTGCCCTAATCTCTTCTCACAAAGCAATCTAAAGTCCTTTGTAAGTACATTTTTTTCCACCTAGTTACAGCCCACTGAATGCTAACGTCTGAGAACTGAAGCCAGGTATTATATGGCTGTCCCACTCAGATATCCCCTGTGGCTTTTCTCTACTTGACATTCTGTCCCCTTGGCAACTGATTTGTCTCTACCCCTGCTCTGAAGCCTATTGACTCCCATAGTACGAAAGCAATTGTAAATGCCAAGAACTTTACCATGGTGCCACAAATCGTTTCTCTGTAAGACAGGATATGAACATGAATTTCCAAAGAGAAGAAAAAAACTTCCGTTTTGGCAGGAAATTCCCATTGTGCTAATCAATAAAGGATTTATTGTTATATTCCTATGGAAGAAAGCACTGAAATAGATTTCTGTTGCATTTTGTGTAAGTTTAAAATAAATTATGAATTAATTGTTCACCTATGCAATCTCCAAATCACTAGGCACTACAATTGAAATGTTTCTATTGAAATGGCTCATTGGACTCCAGTTAAATATTTTAGGTATCTTTCTCCTGCTTTCACATTTTACATGGTAGATATATTAACAAGGTCTACAATTATATATAATTTTTGACTAACATTCTTCCTTGTACCCATCTACCAGATAATTTTGGGGTTTTTAATGACCATGTTATCAAAATATTTGAGAGGTGAGGAACATAACTTCCCAGTGACCTCTGACAGCACAAGTGTTGTTATGTGCTCCATTATCAGTTAATAAACAAAATCTGAACTGAAGAGACGAACATGGGAAGTCTTGAGTCTTCACTTCTTGAGAAGTTTCATGAAGATAGCACAAGGAGTCTGTGACAGACTCAGGGTTTCCCATATTGCAGTTTCAGTGCCTTGACTGAAAATTCCTGCCTTACAGCGTTTCCTGTCATCTCCTGGTTATTTTTAGCTGCAGGTCCTCTCTTCCCTTGGTAGCTTCTGCCACTGAAAATAGACTACAAACATGCACAATGGTCTGAGTGCTGCTGATCAACACTTTCCTTCCTCTTCCACATATATACTTGTTCTCCTTACTACTGCCCTTTAAGAAAATGAGAAGCCATTGAATATGCAATGTTAAAAGATCAGTGTTGAAAGACCAGTAATGAAAGAAAGAGATCCAAATAGGCCAGACCTGGAGTCAGTCCAAAAGATGCCTTACAGCCAGGTCAGAGTTTCTGCTGCACGTGTAGGATCAAGTCTCTACACAGATGTGCAACCACTCAGATTTTTCAGGTTTGCTGTAAAACACTGGGAAGAAGACCATATATAGATGTAAAATGAAGCTCAAAGTCTACAAATGAAGAGGAAAAGAAGAACCTGTCTTCCACAGAAGCCACTAGGAATTTTTTTTATTGCTGGTAAAGGAAGTTGTGTTTCGTGAAATGTAGTTATGGATGCCCCATCCCTGGAAGGGTTCAAGGCCAAATTGGATGAGGCTTTGAGCAACCTGATCCAGTGGAAGGTGTTCCTGCCCGTGTCAGGAGGGTTAGAACTAGATGATCTTTAAGGTCCCTTCCAACTCAAAATATCCTATGATTCTATGACTCTATGATTCTATAAATGGGTAATGAGTAGAAAAAACTGAAAGAGTATGTAGTCCAGATTTCACAAAACATCAATTTTCCAGCACCAGAGTTAAGAATTAATATTGCTATTAAATAAAAACCGACTACATGCTAGTAAATATATCCTATAACTGCTTTAGCAGAATAGATTTTTTTTCAATTCACTGGTCTGAAACTTACAGAAAGGGGCATATAATGAAATGGTTATTGCACAAAAGATGAACTGCTGGAGGTATTAATTAAATTATTCCCAGTAATCCTCTGTGTCTTAAAACAGTTTTACTGTTCAACCCAATGCTCTCATTAGGGAGTATTCAGCCACAGCTAATGTTCTGAAGAAAACTAGTCAATTTATATAACTGATAATCTGGCAGTGGCCCAGGAGGAATCACAGAACGCCTGATCAGTTGCAAACACCTAAGCTATCCAAGTATTATCTAAGCTGCTTCTTCCATACAACATGCTGAGCACTTACCCATTTATCTCTATTACCAATGATTTATCCAATTAACGGAGTTACCTTATGCAAAAATTGATGTAAATATTTCTCCCACATTGTCTGTCAATCATTTCATGGTCCACCTAATATACCATCATTTTTCCTTAATCTTCCTCTTATTAGTGCTTATATAGAATGACTTCTTGTAGTTACTGATATAGCTCTCTATCTACGTCTCCTCTGGAAATATGTGGCTATCTTATTAATAAATCTACTCAAATTTCTTGTTCTTCCAACAAAAGAGTGTAGAACGCAGCAGCAGGCAGGTGCACGGCAGCATGGTGACCACCTGGAAAAAGCAGTGTCCTCTGCTTTTGCTGAGCTTCTAGCACCAGGTAGAACCAATGTAGCCACACAGACAGAACTCCTGTTTAATCACGCAGCCACCCAGGTTTCCACCTGTGGGATGTGTGAAGGGATATTCCTAGAGGTGGAAAGTGATTGCAAGTAAGACTGTGGGAGGTGTGACCAGACTGACGAACTGCTCTGCTTGGTGGCCGAGCTGCAGGAAGAGGAGAGCAGACTGAGGAGCATTCAAGAGTCTGAGAGGGAGATTGACCAATGGAACTGTACTCTGCTATCTGTGATGCATAGAAGCCAACTCAGTGTGGCCACTGCAAAGGCAGGTCCTGGATCTGCTTGTGCCAGGAGGACCGCAGTGTCACAAGGGATAAGGAGGGGTGGAAGAAGGTTACAGCACAGAGCGGTAAAAGAAACTCTTCCTTACCCTCCGAGTTACCCTCTAAGCGACCCTTACAGAACAGCACACAATGAGATAGAAGAGGAACCTGAACAAGCAGTCTTGTCGAGGTCAGAGAGACCTTGCAACAAGACCTGCATTAAGACCAGAACTGAGAAGAAACAACAGCAAGTTGTGGTCATTGGTGATTCCCTCCTGTGTTGAACACAAGCACTCATTTGCAGACCAGATCCTCATTTCAGGGAAGTTTTCTGCTTCCCAGGGCCCAAATTGGAGTGCTGGGATGGAGGGCTGCAGGCTGTTCAGGAGGGATAGGCACAGCAGGTGAGGTGGAGGTGTAGCACTATATATAAGGGAGAGGTTTGCTTGTACAGCCCTTACAATTAGTGATGATGTGGCTGAGAGCCTCTGGGTAAGGATTAGGGGAATGGAAAACAACAGAGATATTGAAGTGGTTGTCTACTGCCGATCACCCAGACAGGATGTAAGCACTGATGAGTTATTCTATAGGCAATTAGGATACATTTCTGGGTTGGTAGCCCTTGTCCTTATGGGAGATTTCAACTTCCCGGACATCAACTGGGAATATCATATTGCTGTGACAAGAAAATCTGGGGAATTCCTGTAGCATGTTGAAGATAGTTTCTTGTCACAAGTACTCAGTGAGCCAACTATGAAAGATGTCCTCCTAGCCTTACTACTTGTGAGTAGAGGACTTGTGGGAGATGTGAAGGTACATGGCTGTCTTGGCCATAGTGACCATGAAATGGTTGAATTACAAATTTTAAATGTAATGAGAAAAAGGACAGCAGAGCAGGCTGCCTGGTCCCCTGAGTCAGAGCATCACAAGTATGGGAACAGTGACTTTCTATTTGTGGATGCTGAAATTGTATGGGACCACCTGTAGTGCTTAGGGACATTGTTTAATGGTGGACTTGGCAGTGCCAGGTTAACGGCTGGTCTTAATGACCTTAAAGGCCTTTTCCAACCTAAAAAATTCTATGACTCTATGAATGTTCACAAGCCCATGGGACCTGATGGGATTCATCCCAAAGTACTGCAGGAGCTGGCAGGTGTTATGGCAAGACCTCTCTCAATCATCTACCAAAGGTCTTGGAAGTCTGGGGATGTTCCTGTTGACTGGAAGCTACGTAACATTATTCCAATTTACAAAAAGGGCATGAGGGAAGACCCAGGGAACTACAGACCTGTTGGTCTAACCTCAGTACCTGGAAAAATTATGGAGAAGATTATATTGGGTACTGTTGAAAGACATGTAAAGGATGATGCAATCATCAGACATAGTTAACACGGAGTCACAAAAGGAAAGACCCATTTAACGGATTTGATACCCTTCTATGATAAGGTCACCCACCTAGTGGACGAAGGGAAGGCAGTGGATGTGGCTACTGTCCATCACAGCATCCTTATGGACAGCACAAGTTGTCCAGCTGTAGTATGAGTGGGTTTACAGCTCTCTGGGTGAAGACCCAGCTGGGTGGCAGGGCTCAAAGGGTTGTAGTGAATGGGGCTCCACCTGGCTAGCAACTGGTCACTAGCCATGTTCCTCAGCATCCAATTCTAGGGACAGCTCCCTTCAATGTATTTGTCAACAATTTGGATGCAGGAGTTGAATGCACCTTTAGCAAGTTTGCTGATGATACCAAACAGGGAGGTGCTGTCAACTCTTCAGGGACAAGAGACCTTGCAGGGTGATCTAGATAGATTGGAGCACTGGGCAATGATTAATAGAATGAAATTTAACAAGTCCAAATGCTGGATCCTGCACCCAGGATGGAGTAACGCCAGACACGAGTATAAACTGGGAGAGGAAAGGCTGGGGAGCAGCCCTGCAGAAAGGCATCTGGGGATGCCAGTTGGCAGCAGGCTCAACACAAGCTTGCAGTGTGCCCTGGCAGCCAGGAGGACAACCTGCATCCTGGGGTGCATCAAACACAGTGTAACCAGCCAGTCAGAAGAGGTGGTGATCTCGCTGTGTTCAGCGTTGGTGCAGCCTCACCTGGATCACTGTGTGCAGTTTTGGGCCTCATAGTTTGAGAAGGATGTGAAGGTCCTTGAATGCATCCAGAAGAGGGCAATAAAGCTGATGAAAAGTCTGGAAGGAAAGTCCTACAGCAAGTGTCTGAGGATTTAGGTTTGTCTAGTTTGGAGAAAAGGAGGCTGAGGGGCATCCTCATTGCTCGCTGCAGCTTCTTGAGGACGCAAGTGGAGAGGGAGGTGCTGATCTCTTCTCCCTGCGATCCAGTGACAGGATATGTGCCAGTGGTTCAAAGCTGCACCAGAGGAGGTTTAGGTTGGACATTATTCTTTACCAGGAGGTGGTCAAACACTGGAACAGGATTCCCAGACAGGTGTTTGATGCCCCATGCCTGCCAGTGTATTAAAAAAGGCATTTGGACAGTGCCCTTAGTAACATGCTTTAATTTTTGATCAGCCCTGAAGAGGTCAGGCAGTTGGACTAGATGGTCATTGTAGGTCCCTTCCAACTGAAATAGTCCCTTCTATTATATTCTATTCCAGTTCCGAGACAGTTCTCTAGGAAGACATTGTAGACCTAAGCTTAGCATTTTTACATTGTGCTCGCACTTAATTAATTTATTTCAGTAAAGCAGCCACTAAAATATATCTTCTTAGTAGTATGAAGTCTTGGCCATGGATTTCTTTTATTTTTCTATATTTTTCTGTTGAAAAATCCTGGCATACTGATGAGCAGTGCATCAACTTCATCGTTGTATAATGGGACTCAAGGACTCAGTGGTTGATCAAAGCTATA
The DNA here is from genome assembly GCA_011057875.1 of Pterocles orientalis. NCBI lineage: Eukaryota > Metazoa > Chordata > Aves > Pterocliformes > Pteroclidae > Pterocles > Pterocles orientalis. The sequence continues at coordinate 686,041 of WKFP01015227.1, forward strand.
AATTAGCCTTGACCACCATGTTAATCTATATTAATCCTTGAAAACTCTTAATCAAAAAAAAAAGCAGAAACTATAAGTTGTGTGTGTTTGTGTGTGTTATCCTTAAGAGGCTGGGGATGAAACTCTGATCTCATTAAAGTTGATAGGAAGACTTCTGAATGCAGTAAAGAACAACAGAGTCAAATGAATTTCCATACATTCTTTGTTTCTCTTTTTATCCAAAATAGGAATCTTACCCGTTTAATCCTTCCCCAATATAAAGATAACATTCAGAAACATACTGCATTACATAACTTTTCACTACACCTTGCTGAACAGAAGTCTGACATCATTGACTACTAAAGAAAAATATTTGTGTTTAACTCTCTAAACACAGGCTTGCCTGACAAGTATATTAAAAAAACCCATGGTGTCATGGGCCATCCCTCGTGGTTATTTGTTTTGAAGTATTTTAATTAAAAAAACAAACTTAAATTTCCTAGGACTAATAACAGACAGAAATCCAAGCAAGGGAATGTTTTGAAATGAAATATGTTCTGTGTAAAAACAGTTTTCTCAGTCACCTGTAAAAAAAGCAACATCAAAGAGTTCTTGAATCTTCGTTTGATACTGATCAAAATCAAGCCAGAATCAAGTAATTCCATCTACAAATTTTATGTCTTAAAAGAATTTTATACCAATGTAATCATGCATGCTAAATAACAGTTGAAGACATCTTTGGAAAGGAATAGGTGTAGTTTTAACTGCTTTTATGGTAAGGGAATTTCTAATACGATGTCAGAAACCTGGGTTTGTGGAAGTCTAATTCAAGTGCCTTAACTTATATTATCGCATGCTCTCTTCCTCAATGGAAATCGTTTTGCTTGGCACAACAGTGCTTGTAACTCATGGGCAGCTGCAGAACCTGGTTCTGTGTGCCACCTACTGCCCGCTATTCAAAGTCCAGTCTAAGACTAGACCTTCACTACAGCAGCAGAGCATCTCACAAAGAGAACTTGTCCTCAACATACAGGACAGGTAATAGTTGATATTATTCCCATTGTATATATGAGAAATGGAAGTACAGAGAGGGTAAGAATTTACGGTCTGCAATTACAGTAGCACACTGTTGAGTCACTCACTGAGTGAATGTACTTCAGCAATCTGGTGCACTAGAAAGGTTCCTTGTAGGTGCAAATTTTTCTTGTCTCTATACTTGTAGCTATGCAGTATGCACTCAAGCACAACACATGGGTGTTCGAAGTGGTGCAACCAAGGCTAAAATCATGTGCAAGGGCACCAGTTAAGGCACCTGACTAACAATGTGGATGCAAGATCTCCTGCAGTTCACTCTCCATGTCCAGTATTCTGTTAATAAAAGAAACACGTCTGCACAGTAGTCTGTCTTGCACCATCAGATGTGCAATGCTTGCCTAGGACTGACAAATTATGTGAACTTCATTGCTGGCAATTTGTGATTGTGATGGGTTTGCCCTTGGCTGGGGCCCAAACCACACACCCACTCACACAATTCCCCACCCCCATCCGAGGATAGGGGAGAGAATTAAAGGGGTAAAGGGAAAAAAGGACTCGTGGGTTGAGATAAGAACAATTTAATAACTAAACTACTATAATATTGAAAATAATACTATATACAAATATACAAATGAGTGTTACACAGTGATACTGCCCCCCCACCTGATGACCAAGGCTCAACCTATTCCCGGCTAACAATCCCGGAGCAGGGAGAGTCCCGAAACAGCCGAAACAGCACTCACGGAACAGAGATAACAGTCCAAGACTGAGAGCTGATTGGGGTGGGGAGGCGGGGGAAGACCTTGGGAGAGTGACCACCTGGAGCGAGATGACCTGGAGCAAAAGAGATCCACATCAAAAAAAGGCCGATCTTCCGAAGGGTCCTCGCCTATATATGGGGCATGGCATGTATGTTATGGAATAGATTATTGGCCACTCTGGGTCTCAATCCTGAACCTAAGTTCAAATCCTGGGCTAGTAACTGGGGCTGTGCTCCCTCCCAGCTTCTCCCGTTTGCAGGCAGCCAGAGAAGCTGAAAGACCTTGGTGGCCGCATAAACATCACTTTTTATCAGCTTTCTTCTGATCACAAATCCAAAGCACAGCCTCTTGCTAGCTATTATGAAGAAAGTTAGCTCTGTCTCTGCTTAACCCAGGTTAGTGATACAGACATGTAATCCTAGAGGCATAACAGTTAATGTCAAATCAATGCTCAGTGCTTCCCCTGTTGCACTGCACAGGTTAGTAATGTGGATGCACCCACATACCACCCAGTTTGAAACTTCTCTGGGGATAAACTGGGCTTTGTCATTGTGAAGACTGTTGTATGCATCTTTCTGCCTGTAGCAGCCTGCATTAATCATTCCAGAGACCACCACCTAGTTCAAACTTAAGGATTTCTTCCACAGTGCAACAGCATATATAAGTAGACACACTTTTGCACAGCTTTCACTGAAACAGCCTAGATTTGTAATCCCAATTGTCTGCAGAAGAAAAACAAGGAGAAAACTGTCAGAACTGCCCCAATTCATTTCAAAACTTAAGAGGAATCAAATATAAATCAGATATAAATCAGTATACTTCATTTTGCAGAAAAAAAGTTCAAATACTAATAACCTGTGATCAACAAAAGCAAATAGAAACTCTGTAAACTCTATCTTACTGCAAAATGCAATCATTCTAGTAAAACACAGCATAAAGTAAGACTTTGATTACAATTTACCTCACCAACTTTAGCTCCAGAATGTGGGGATCTTTATTTTTCTAATTGTACTGCGAACTTTTCACAGTAATGGAACTTCAGCAGAGATGTATCTTCTTTGACACATCACCAAGCAGACAAGTGGAAAGTAACATAGGCAATATTTCCTAACCAAATTCATAAAACCAAATGTAAAAATCTAAAACAAAAATTAATTCAGTCTCACTTTGTGAGTGTAATCAATCACAAATACATGTTATACACTGAAACCACAGCATTATAATATGCAAAGAACCCTGCCATTTAAAAGAGTTTATACACATATGAGTACAGAACTGTGGCAAAACGGAGTTTAGAGGACTGCGTCCTACTGCAGACTTATTTGTAGGATGTATAGTTAATGGAGCATACTAATAGATCTTGTGGCTAGACATCTGCATCCTGTTAAAGGCATCCAAAGTTAATTGCACTTACACTGGTGGCATTTGCTGAAGGAATAATGGGTTTTTAAAACCACACCTCAAAGATTTATTACAGGTTCTTCAGCACGCTTCCCTTTGCATTCGTGAAAAAGATTCATCAGTCCCGCTCCCTGATTCTGGGATTTTTGAAAGTTCTTCAAATGAGCAGACAGGTTTTATTAGCATTCAAATTGCTGTGTTATCATTAATTATTTGGGACTGAATCTCCTCACATTTATAATTGTAGAATCAGAAGCACTCTCAGTTACTTCACTACATAAAAGTTGCAAGTAAGAGGAAAAGCTGTCCCAGTGGTTAGTCTCATGTATCCAAGATAATTGTTTTTTGCCTCAGCTGTAAAACCAAAATAAGAATTATGTACCTTAACAGGAGAGCTGCAAAGTTAGTTAATCAATGTCTGCATTTTTCTCTGAAAGCCTAACTTATGATACAAATACAAGGAAATGTCACTATTTCAGCTCAGTAAAATGGAGGTTTAATAAGCCAACAGGTTATTTCTGCCCTCTTTTTATTGCTACAAAAGGCTGATTTGAGATATTTGTCTCATTAAAGCTCTTCTTACCATAGATCCTCAATGTTTTAAAAACTTTATTTCTTTTAAAACTTATGTGGATCTTAATGTGTTTATATGAAGGACTATAATCAAGAAATACCCATTAATAAGTGAAGAACAATTGTTCTGATCTAACTCTTGGCCTACAATTGCAAGATCTATGCCTGCTTAATCCTCTATCAGGATTGCTCGTTTTGTTGTCTGCCTGTGTAAATTACTTTAATTTACTCTAGGCTCTCAGTCTTTATTTCACTCCGCTCAAAACTGAAGACTTTCTGATGTGCCAAAGCTGTAACACAGGATACTAATACTAGCAAGCAATGAAACTCCTATTCAAACTCAGTATTAAATGTGCAGAATTCTCCACATTCTCCTCCACAGAACACAACAACACACACTAAGTGTAAAAAAAAAAAATCATGTTAGTGCCAGATCAAATTGGACAATAACTTACTCTTCGAAAACTTTGTCTATAGTGGGTGAAAATTAAAACTGGTGACTCTAAGTAGACTTCAAATGAGGTGACATACAGGACCTTTTGTGCAATGAGCACTAAATCATCACATTTAATATTATAGAAGTCAATCAACCAAGGCATAGTTGCTGTGCAAGACAGTAAATACCTCCACTTTTTACCACACTGTAATGCATAAATATTAATGAATTACCAGGCTGGAAACAAATTATTCATAATTTGTTATTCAGAAGGGCTAAATTTCCCAACACTTAAAGTCATAAGAAAAATTACTGGGAAGAAAAATGTTCAGAGAAAACTATGAAACTAAAATCAAAAGTTATAATGAGTGTTGCATGTGGCAGAACTCCTTAATTCCAGTCATTTTTATCTAAACAATGGAGAACTGCATTAGGAACAACAACTAGAAATAACAGAAGGAATTTAATTAATGTTAAAAAACATTCATTAGACATAACCCTTTAAAAATCATCAAACCTGAGACTGACTTATCCTTAAAGAGTTGTCTATATAGATTAGAGAGTAGAAGACAACCAATTTTTGAAAACCTCGAATTGTTGAGAAAATGTTGTAAGATAGGACATACAGGTAGACCAGGTAATGGTACAAAAGGTAGCCAGATACCAGTCTTAGTCAAAATGAAGGCAAAAGTACCACATTATCAAGTTAATAAAAGCTATCAAACCTGAAATCAATCAATATTGTTTTGTAGGAAGTACTCTGGATTCCATCTTGGGTTTTGCCACACACATCCTGGTTGACAAACATAAACTGGGAAATATCATTCTCTGACAAATCTCCACAGGAGAGGCAGCAAGGGAAGGTGAGGCTAAGGTGTGCATGGAAATGAGGGGCGCTTGTTCCACCTGACAGAAAATGGCTGAAAACCAGGGCAATTCTCACTGGCTTTCCAGTGCAGCAAGCAAATTAGAGCAAATAATGAAATAATCTACAATTACCAAAGGAAACCAAGCAAATTATTGAATCACTGCCCTTTGTTGCATCTTCTGTAGGCCTGTACCAAGATAAAATGTGTCTCTCCATTTCCATTTACTCCTATTCCCCTTGCTTGAACTTGAGATGAAAATTCTCTGTCATAAAGGAGAAACTGCAGGGAAAATCCCCTCAGGTTTTGTGTTTATTATAGAGTGACACAGTAAATCCTGAAACACCAGCACTAGGATTTCAGGGCCGATACACTCCCATTTCTGCCACCCACAGAACAGCACACAGAAGACAGCTAACAAGAGCAGAATCTGCAACTGACACTAAGACCTCATGGGGACTCCAGGAAGCACCGCATAAATTTACAGTTATTTGCCATAATTATGTTAATTTTTTCCATTTGAAGTTAAGGTAATTTAGGTATGTAAATGCCAAATCACAGGAAAAATATCATCATAGCTAATGAATCATAACAAACTCCTAAGAGGGAAAGTGGGAGAAAAACATTAGTCAGGAAAAAAAAAAAAAATGAAGCCAACCAGCATTATATGAGCACCATTAGCTATTACTAGCACCCATAACTCATAAGATTAAAACATAAGAAATGAAACAAGATAAAACCTAAAGCAGACTGTTGTCTGTTCTTCCAACAACTGGCAGAAGCCTCATATTCACAGATCCTGATTCTCAGCGTGGACTTCAGCCACCCCAATACCTGGTGGAGCAGTGCAATATAACAGGGCACAAGCAGTCAGGAGGTTTTTGGACTGCACCTGTGACAACCTTCTGGCAGGCAATCAAGAAGACAACAAGAGGAGATACTATGCTGGGCTGCACACTTACAAGCATGAAAGGACTTACCAGGGATGTACAGATCAGGGACAGCCTTGGCTGCAGTGACCATGAGATGGTGGAGTTCAGGATCCCAGAAGGAGAAAACATGGCAAAAAGCAGGGTCACAATGCTGGAAAGCAGACTTTGGCCTCTACGGGGACCTGCTTAGAAGAATCCTTTGGGATACAGCCCTGGAGAGAGAGGAATCAAGGAAAGCTGGTTGATTTTCAAGCCTCATATCCTCAAAACTTAAGAATGGTCCATCTCTACAAGCAAGAAATCAAGTAAACGCCACAGGAGGCCTGCATGGATGAACAAAACACTCGTGACCAAATTCAGCCATTAAAAAGCAAACACTCAAGAGCTGGAGGCAGGGCCAGGTAACTCAGAAGGAACAGAGAGACACTGTTCAGGTATACAGGGATGGGGTTAGGAAAGCCAAAGCTCACCTGGAGTTGAATGTGGTGAGGCAAAGGGCAAGAAGAATTCCAGAAGAATGTCAGCAGCAAAAAATATAAGCATGCTGCTGAACGGCATGGGGGAACTGATGACAACAGACATGGAAAAGGCTGAGGTGCTCTATGCCTTCTTCACCTAAATCTTTACTGCTAGGATTTGCCTCCAGGAATCTCAGTCCTCTAGACATGAGGGAAAGTCTGGAGCATGAAAGACTTACGCTGGTGGAAGAGGATCAGGCTAAAATGCTGGTCTCAGAGGGTTATGGATCAGCAGCCCAAAGTTTAGCTGGATACTAGTCATTGGTGGAGTAGAGTACTAGGGATCAATCTGAGGGCCAATATAATTTTACATCTTCATTAACAATCTAGATGTTGACACAGTGAACCCTCAGCAAGTTTGCAGAGGATACAAAACTATGAGGTATGGCTCACACACCAGATGGTTGTGCTGTCATCCAGAAGGACCTCAGTAGGATGGAGAAATGAGCAAACAGGAATCTTGTGGAGTTCAACAGAGGAGAAGGCATCTGGTGAGGGATAACCACAAGCACCAGAACAAGCTGGGAGCCAACCAGCTTGTTATAAAAAGACCTGGGAGTCCTGTGGACAAGTTGAACATGAGTCAGCAGCTCATCAACAGAAGAAAGCCAACAGCTGCCTGGGCTGCATTAGGAGAAGTATCACCAGCCATGGCGAGGGAGGTGATCCTCTCTACTCAGCTGGGCCCAGATCTGGGCTCCCCAGTACAAAAGCAACATGGTCATACTGGACCAATTCCAGCAAGCAGCCATGAAGAAGAATTATGTCCCATGGTTAAGGGACTCAAGCACATGTCACAGGAGGAAAGGTTGAGAGAATTGGGAGAACAGAAGGTTTGAGGGAATCTTACCAGTGTGTATAATCACCTGATAGGAGGGTGTAAATAAGACAAAGACAGACTTCATTCAGTGGTATCCGGTGACAGGACAAGAGGCAACAGGCAAAAATTGAAATGCAAGAAATTACATTTAAACATATGAAAAACTTATTGTCTCTAAGGATTATTGAACACTGGAACATGTTGCCCATGTAGACTGTGTAGTCTCCACCCTTGGAGATATTCAACACCCAACTGGTGACAGCCCCAAGCAACTTGCTCTAGCTGACCCACTTTGAGCTGGGGCATTGGACTTGCCAATTTCCAGAGATTCTTCCTTCCTCAGCCAGTCTGTCACTCTATGAAACAAAGAAACCCAAAGCTACTGATAGGCTACATCTACTATGCCGTAAGTTTCTAAAAACTCTGTCCTCTTTTCCTTTAAAGTTTAGTCTTAATGAACATGCTAAAGTCTTTTACAAATCTACCTGTTAAGTGCAAATCTTACTAACGCAGGATTGAAGATAAGCTGTAGCAAAAACAATCTGATTTACCTTAAGTCTCCAAGTGTTTCCAGCCTCACATTAATGCTTATGGAAAATTTACAGAAATTGTCACTTGTGTAATGTCCTTGTGAGCACATCTACACCAGGGAATGCAGTACCATGCTAGGGAAACAGCTGATCTAGCTGTTAACAAAGTGGAACTCCACATTACCATGCAACAATATTAGCTTAGGTTCCAAAAAGCTGTATAATTGCATCAGCACAATGCAATTATCTCTGCCAATCAGCCTAATTAGCTGAGCCATGCTGATGTGGCTATACTGATTCTAGCTCCTGAACTTCTAATTACAGTACTACATTACACAGTGTACACCAAACAAGAGGTATCATTTGAGTATTTTTCAAGGTGAAAACTCCTGTAATTCTGTCGATTCTATAAGTAGGTGTAAACTTTTAGGAAAACATTTTTCCTTGCTTTTCAAAACAGGCTTTTTAGTATGGGGTACATGTGAGGCTGTTGCAAAAAAATATTTCAAGGTTTTTAAAAACATGCTTCTGCTGAATTCTGGCTATTCTGCAAGATGAGGTCCTTTCCAACCCAAACCATTCTATGATTCTATGATTAGCTGCTACAGCAGATTTTAATGTCTCTTGGATTCTTGTCAGGTTATTTCTCTTAGGAGAATCTATGAAAAGGCAGTAATTTCACAGGTGTGGTTTTGTTTCTTCATATAGGGTGTTCACAAAGCTTTGTTTCCTTTAACACCATCAGAATAATACCAACAGATACTTTACTTGTTCATCCAGTTGTATGCTATCACTTTCCTAAAAGTATTACTCCTAATTTTTAGCTGTATGAGAAAATAATCACTTTCTGGAGTTTCATAAATTTCTTTATTTGTTTAAAAATGTTATTGTAAAGCTTACGCTACCTTGTGCTTGCTAAAATCTGAAGACACATTAGCAATTTCCTCTAGGATATATGTCAGGCTTTGCGTAAAGAACAGCTCAACCTCAGTCATGCTCTGCTTACTTCCCAGAAAAGGATCGTGTTGCTCAGGTAGTTCATGTCGACTTTATCCACTTCCAAATAAGCAATGTCTTTGATGTCAGCTAATTAGTTCTGCACTGCTTGAGCCTGTTCAACAAGGCTCTGTGTATCTGGGCTAACGCAAGCAACATAATAAAACCTTTCAAGTAAACTCATGATCTAAACCACACTTCTCAGGTCATACTTCAGAATGGGTTCCAAATTGCAAATTTATATTCAGAATTACCCCCTCAACATAGTCTTGATCTGTCAAAGGTTTTAATCTGGACAGGGCCCTTCTCGGCTTGAAAATTCTTTTCTTAATCTCGGTCTTGAAAAGATCTAAACTCCCAGGGTTTTACTTTATTTCTTTCCAGCTGTGACTCTTTACTCCAAGCTGCTCACTGTGTGAAAGCTGCTACCCTGGCTGATTCTGCAGCTAACTGACTTAGGACAAATGCATAGGACATCACCAAGGCAAAACCTGAGCAGAAAGAAACTTGAGTTACCTCTAGCATATATGTACAGTAACCAAAAAGACTTGCAACACATGCTCAAATGCTAATTATTTGTTATAGCAAAGGTTTATTTGACTGTTACCACTGAAAAAAATCAACCTTAAAGGTTCAACATTCCCCAAGTAACTGAAACTTACCAATAAAAAAGTGCCACCTGGAAAGTTCAGTCCTTGGCTGTGTTTGCAACACATTGTATACTAGTGCCCATAGCAACCTCATAATGAAAGGGCTGACTTCACACAGCCTTCACCCAAAGCAGTGGGTGTGTCAAGAGATTAATAAAGGTCACCTCAATTACCCCCCCCTTCTTCCTTATTTTGAGTGTTGTTACTTTGTATGATGATCCAACAGCAGGAAGTCCCCTATGTAAATACCTGAAGCAGCCTTTGAATTAGGTGCTTAACATCAAGACATAGATACAATGCACAGCAAGAACGGAAAGAAAACGAGATCTCCTGGACAGAGAAATGAAGTATTAAACTATTGCACTTTGCTAGGTTCAGTGCACAAGAGTATGCAGAAGGAAACAGATCTAGGATAAAAAGAATTCATATTTTAGTTGTGAAGGGGAAATTCTAATTTTAACTGCTCAGCACTGGTAATTTGTTACCAAGGAATGATCTGGCATGGAGGGAAAGATGGCTGAACTGCAAGAAGGAGTTAAATTGCCTGGAAGCAGGAATGTCAGAACTTGCAACTTCGTGCAAGTGAAGTTTTCCTTGGTGATAAGGAACAGCCTCAGCATTGTCTTGTAGACCGTCCTGGAATGGGAGCACTCAGGGGCCCAAGCTGCAACCTTTGGGCAGCAGACCTGGGCTGGGAGATGGACCCATGGCCAGGCTGAGGTGCCCCACACAACTACCCAAGGGATTAGTGCTCATGCAGCTGTGTGTGAGGGATCTGCTTGTGACGCATCTTTCAGACTCCATGTAGAACCATGTATTGTGGTGGAACTCTTCCCAAAGCATTGTTCATTGAATTTTTCTTTTATATTTTAAGCACAAATGTGTGTTTAATACATCTTGAGGGGTACCACAAAATTCCCTAACACCTGTCAAAATTATTTTAAATAAGTTATTTAAATCTTCAACATGCAGTGGCTTCAGCTGGTAGGACTGCTCTGCTAATGTACATCAAACTATATTCTGCATCCAAACTGAAGCAAAACAGGATAATAGCTGTTATGGTATTTCATATGGCTTTTCATATCCTCATTATTGCATAGATCCTCCATGTACAGCACCTTGACTTCATACTCTCATTCAAAAGTGTTCTACAGTCTGTTCTACCAATGGGAAATTCTTGAGGGTACTGTTTAAACAGCTGGTTGCAGCTATTTACAAGGCCTCCATTTTCACTTTTTTAAGCACCTACAGCTCATGATTTCATAACATCACAAAACTACATTAAGATCTTATTATCAGTTATTCCCATTTATTCACTGTCCTTTGCTTCAAGTACCACTAAATTTAATCTAAATCAAAGCTAGAATGCTTTGCTACTCATCCAAAGGGTACCATGTGCAGAACAGGTGCTGTATAAATAGCTATGATCACAACAGCAATAACAAACGTACTTCACAAAAGATCTAGAATCTGCTATTTCTCACCACTTGTGCTATCTTACTTTAAGTTAATCACCTTAGCGTCTTTTCCCGTGTGCCAAAAGTCACCGTAGGATTTGACAACAAAAGTTAAAGCAATCACAGTACTTACCCCCACTAACTTAAACTTTGGAACTTGCAGTTCCAAAAAGAAGAAGGGAAAGTACGAAACAGATTCTGTGTTAAGTGACTTGACAAATCTTAGCCATTTCAATACATAGATTTAATAACTTTCTTCTCTTTCATACACAATGTACATGAGTTCGAACAGTACACACAAATGACCTAGTTATATGTAGTATAACGTCAAACTAGGGATTTTTTTGGAGATTATGGTAAACTCTCCCAAACTGCATTCATGCTTGCAGAAATTGATGGTCCTCCCAAGACTGGGCCCAGAGCACTCAAAATGCAAGAACCGAAAAGAATAATTAAATATTTTACAAACATAATATTAAGAACGGAATATAGCTTTATAGACAGAAAATTATTTATTTTTCTTTCTAATGCTGTTTTGTATATTATTTGCTGTAACAGACATGCTAACATCTACTGAAAGACTTAATTAACTATGATTTAATAAGCTTAGGAAACACACAGCCCCTTGTATGTATATAGTGTATCTATTAAAAAGCAACTTGTTTTCCAGAGCTTGGAACTCAAAGATTTGTTTCTTTTAAAATCACTGCTTCTATGGCAGTTACATATATATGTATATATGTATACACATCCCTGTCTGGGTTGTATTTAGGAGAGCTTAATATAAAACTTAAGAAAAAATCCATAACTTCAGTTAAGACGCATTTGCAGCCGTTTCCTCAAAAAGGAGACAGGGAACAATTGAGATGAGTAAACAAGCGTGCTGTTTTAAACAGTCAAACATAATTTAGTCGCTCAGAGTAACACAGTTTCCTAAAGAGAGCTGCCTGATTACATGAGATTGCCCCGTGCTCTATCCCCAGATCTTTGCCCAACAATCACTCTGTAAAATAACATTCACCATTGCTACAGACTAATAAAAAAAATCTAAATAACTCATTGAGAACAGAAAATAAGCATATAAACTAAGTATTAGGAGCAGAACAAGACTTGATTTTCAGGGACATAAACTCTTAACACCAAAGATCAGAAATTAGGGGGAAGAGAGGTCTCCCACTCCACTCTTGCTGTGTGAGGGAGTACTGCACAACCAACTGAGAGACTATCAATGAACCCAAAGCAGCTATCTGCACTTACAACTACAGTGGAGCTAAGTGATTTAATTATTTTTAATTGAGCATGATGAGATAGTTTATTTGTCGACTTACAGAATACATATGGTAAGCTAATATAGATCTGTATTTTTTCTTAAAAATAAGATATTCTTAAATATGAGATACATGCTAGTAACCCTAATGACTGGAGTAACCTACAGCAGATGGTTACAGGAGAAGCCCAGTATCTTCATACCTTGGTGTATTCAGAATACTACTTCTCCTATGCTGCCATACCTTCTGTTCCAGTAAGGGGAGGTGAGTTTTGTTGAGACCCTTGTATTACTCTGCTCTTAATTATAGCACTTAAGAAACTGGAACTATTAAAGTGAAAGTAACTACAGTTATTGAATGTATGAATGTGATAATTTATTAACATTTTTAAAAAACACATATGAAGTACATAATTGTATTGACATCATGGGCTAAACATGATATTATGTTCATCTGAAACATTAGGGCAAGATAAAGACAGACTAACCCTTAAAACAAAGTGACTTCAGCTCAGGAAAAAAGCTAGATTCAGAGGGTTCCTAACAGCAAGACAAGCATTAGCTTCATGTGTGTTATTAGTAGCTAAATACTGATAGCATAAAAATATATGTACAGAAGTATCTACTGTCAATCATGATAGTATGCCTTAATCCATCTTGGAAAATTAATATATATGCTACCTTTGAAAGTACTACATACCTATCCTCACTCTACAGAAGCTGACAGCATTTTTCTTGTTTAACTGACCACGTACAGCTGAAATAAACACTCTGAGTTCTGAAGCTTTGGTTCTTCGTGACATGCACTGCAACCGAAGCAGAATAAAACAAAGGCACCAAAGGGAAAACCCCAGACTCTGCCTTGGGTTTTTCCATGCTTGCCTGCTGACTTTCGTCTACCTCACCACACGATAGCCTATGGCACAGTGCAAACATCCTGCACAGAGGCCTGCCTGCTTCCTCTGCCGTAGGCGGCTCAGACGAGAGACCGAGGGCGAGCCACGACTCGCGTGCCCGCCAGCAGGGCCCCCGCCTGCCGCTGCTGCCGCCGCCACCGCTGCCTCGCCAAGGAACAGCACGCTTGGTTGCTAGAACATTTGTTCAACACCACTGAAACGCAACACCAGATGTTTATTTGGGTAAGGTGTGAGTATTTGCTCAGGAATTCACTGTGAGAACGTGACATAAGCCATGACAGAGCTACCTACAGCAGGTGACCTACAGTTTTGTTTGCTTCCTTAGTCACAGCCTTCTGTTTCCTTTTTTAGAAGCCACCTCCCGCATTAGGAATTCAGGTCATTCAGTGCACATTCATGTTCTTTTGCTTTGTTTCTGAACTGTTCCTCTGCGGCCTTTGGATAAAAGGTTGCTGCTGCTTTTATTTAATTATATTTTGGCTTTTATTCTTTAGAACAACAAAACATAAATATTGTTTGACAATGGAAGATCTCATTTTTTTTTTTTATTTCTCTGCAATAAGTTAATAGAAGTTTCCTATGGGTGAAAGATTCTGGAAAACTGTACAAACAAACTGAAAAACTTAGCTTCAGTGGCTTACACTAGTCACAAGCAAAAATGTGTGGCAAAGATCTGAATCCAGATGTCACTGATCACAAACCTACAATTTTCTTACCTAGGAAGGCCTGAGAGCCCAGATGGTCAAAATCTCTGCTGATGGAGGAGAGCAGGAAGAATTTTTCATTGTGGAAGAAATTCTGTCATTTTTAGTATGTGGATCAGACCCAATGAGACGGTATATATTTATATGTTCTTTTGTCACAATAAAAGCAATTTTTTTTTAATTCTTGGTTTACACTCATGTATACATTTAGCGGGGTTCTGAATGTAAGAGTACTAGCTCTGTAAAATCCACAGCTACCATGACAAAGTGAATGTAAAATTAAAGCAAAAATACAGAAAGGAGCGGGTACCCTGAGAGGAAATAACTTACAAAAAGATAAATATGCAAGAATTCTCCTTGATTGAAACACTGCATTTACTGAAAAAATCCAATCAAAATAATTTACAAGTCACATTTTTTTAAGGATTGTTAACTAGAAATTGCAATACTCCCAACTTTAAAATGGCTATATTTTTATGTAAGAATATTTAAAAAACTAAAAAAAAAAAAAAAGTTCAGGAGATTTTTATTTTGTCTTTTTTTTTAAATACATTACATGGAACAAAACAAATATAGTAATATCTGGTTTTTTGTATAATGCAGTTACTTAGCCATTATCTGTCGTAATTGCCTTGACTTACAATATACAACGAAGATCAATTGCAGAATCATAGCATGGCTTGGGTTGGAAGGGACCTTAAAGATCATATAGTTCCAACCCCCCTGCCATGTGCAGGGACACCTCCCACTAGACCAGGTTGCCCAAAGCATCCTCTAGCTTGGCCTTGATCACCTCCAGGGACGGGGCATCCACAGCTTCTCTGGGCAACTTGTTCCAGTGCCTCACCACACTCACAGCAAAAAAATTCTTCCTAATATCTCATCTAAATCTACCCTCTTTCAGCTCAAACTGTTACCCCTCATCCTGTCACTACACTCCCTGATAAAGAGTGCCTCCCCATCTCCTGTAGGCCTGCTTTAAGTACTGGAAGGCTGCTAGAAAGTCTCCCCACAGCCTTCTCTTCTCTAGGCAGAAACAACCCCAACTCTTTCAGCCTGTCCTCATAGGGGAGGTGCTCCTGCCCTCTGATCATCTTCATGGCCCTCCTCTGGACTTGCTCCAACAGGTCCATGTCCATCTTATGTTGGGGACCCCAGAGCTGGATACAGTACTCCAAGTACTATTCAGAAGAGCAGAGTAGAGGGAGAGAATCACCTCACTCGACCTGTTGGTCATGCTTCTTTTGATAGAGCCCAGGATCCAGTTGGCTTTCTTGGCTGCAAGTGCACGTTGCCAGGTCATGTTCAGCATCTCATCAACCAACAGCCCCAAGTCCTTCTTTTCAGGGCTGCTCTCAAGCCGTTCTCCTCCTCCCAGCCTCTATTTGTGCTTGGGATTGCCCCAACCCACATGCAGAACCTTGCACTTGGCTTTGTTGTACTTCATGAGGTTTTCAAGGGCCCACCTCTCCAGCCTGTCCAAGTTCCTCTGGACGGCATCCATTCCCTCCAGCGTTTTGACCGTCCCACCCAGCTCAGTGTCACTGGCAAACTTGTTGAGGGTGCACTCAATCCCACTGTCCATGTCTCCAACAAAGACGTTAAACAACACCTGTCCCAATACCAACCCCTGTGGAACACCAGTTGTCACCACTCTCCATTCGGACATTGAGGAGTTGACCACAGCTCTTTGAGTGCAACCATTTAGCCAGTTCTTTATGCACCAAGTGGTCCTTCCATCAAGTCCATGTCTCTCCTTTGAGAGTGTCAAAGGCTTTGCACAAATCCAGGTAGACGGTGTCAGTTGCTCTTCCCTTATCCACCAGCATAGTAACATTTTCAGAGAAGGCCACAAAATTTGTCAGGCACAGTTTGCCCTTGGTGAAGCCGTGTTGGCAGTCATCAATCACCTTCTCATTTTCCATGTACCTTAGCATAGTTTCCAGGAGGATTTGCTCTATGACCTTGCCAGGCACAGAGGTGAGACTGATCAGCCTGTAGTTCCCTGGGTCTTCCATATTTGCCTTTTTAAAAAAATGGGTGTTATATTTCCCCTTTTCCAGTCATCAGGAACTTCTCTGGACTGCCACAACTTTTCAAGTATTATGGATAGTGGCTGGGCAACTTCATCCACCAATTCCCACGAGACCTGAAGTTGCATCTCGTCAGGTCGCACGGACTTATGCACCATCAGGTTCCTTAAATGGTCTCAGATGTGATCTTCTCCTACAGTGGGTGGCTCTTTACCATTCGCCTTTGCCTCCTGTGACTTGGGTGGTGTGGCTGTGGCCTGAGCACTTGCCAGTGAAGAGTGACGCAAAATTTGGTGAGTACTTCAGCCTTCTCCATATCCCAGGATAACCAGGTCTCCTGTTTCCTTCCAGAGAAGGCCCACATTTTTCCTAGTCTTCCTTTTATCACTGATGTACCTACAGAAGTTCATGTTGCCCTTGACAACCCTGGACAGATTTAATTCTATCAGGGCTTTAGCCTACCTAACCTGATCCCTGGCTGTTTGGACAAGGACACTGAGGTGCTGGAGCAGGTCCAGAGAAGGGCAACGAAGCTGGTGAAGGGTCTGGAGCACAGGTCTTATGAGGAACGGCTGAGGGAACCCGGGTTGTTTAGTCTAGAGGAGGCTGAGAGGAGACCTTATCACTCTCTACAACTACCTGAAGGGAGGTTGTAGTGAGGTGGGTACTGGCCTCTTCTCTAAAGTAACAAGAGATAGGACAAGGAAATGGCCTCAAGTTGCACCAAGGGAGGTTTAGGCTAGATATTAGAAAAAAATTCTTCGCTGAAAGAGTGATCAGGCATTGGACCAGGCTGCCCAGGAAGTGGTGGAGTCACCATCCCTGGATGTGTTCAAGAAACTTGTAGATGTCGTGCTTAGGGACATGGTTTAGTGAGTTAGGTGGTGTTGGGTTGACGGTTGGACTTGATGATCCTTGAGGTCTTTCCCAACCTTAATGGTTCCATGATCCTAGGTGCAGGAGAAGCTGTGAGGGAGCACAGCCCAATTACTAGCCTAGGATTTGACCTTAGGTTTAGGATTGAGACCAAAATTGGCCAACAGTCTATTCCATATAATTCACGTCATACCCAGTGTATATATGAGGATCTGTCCAAAAGTGTTCTCTCTTTCTCCAGCTCATCTCTTTCTCCAGGTTGGCTCTCCCTGTGGATCACCCCTCTCTCTGGGTCATCTCACTCTCTCAATTGGCTCTCAGTCTCTCAGACACTTGGGCTTTTGTCTGCTTTCCAGGGTTGTAGTTTCAGGACTCTCCCTGCTCCAGCATCATTAGCAGGGAACAGGTTAAGTCTTGGTCATCAGGTAGTGAGCAGTTTACTGTGTAACACTTGTACATATTTGTATCTATAACTATTATAATTACTATTGTAATTATTATTTTCAGTTTTATTGTAGTTTAGTTATTTAATTGTTTTTATCTCAACCCACAAGTCCCTTTTCCCTTTACACTCTTATTTCTCTCCCTCAACTCTGGGAGGGGGGAGGGTGAGTGAGCAGTTGTTGTGGTGTTTTTCTGCTAGCTGGGGTGAAAACCGTAACACCTTCCAAGAGATCTCAGGGTAGTTAAAGTCCCCCATGAGGACTTAGCAAGGCTTTTTCGTAGTGCGAGTTGTTCAGTAAATTAAAATTGTCTTTCCATGTTGCAGGAAAAATGGAACACTGTGGAATATTATCATCCTTAATGCAGAAACTGAACACATGGACAAGCCTTGACTGAATTCAATTTCCAATAATATTGAGATTCACATATAAAGAAAACCAAGGCATACCTAGAATACAGCATATCTAAAAAGACTTAAATAACATACAGAAACAGAGGGGTGCACCACATATTGCAGTACACACAACAGATTTCTAGTAAGACCATGAAAATTAAGTTCTTTTCCATCTCCTCTCCAGGAAGGCATACATTGCTTTGTAACTATAATCTGCACAGATTTTCAATACAGAGAAATTAGTTCCAACCATCATCTTTATACCACATAACTCATTAGAGACAAAGGAAATCTTTACAATTTATGACTTTAGAAATGGGTTTAATAGCTTATAGAAGGTTACATTTATCTACTCCAAAACTTAGCAGATTCTTCCTCTTCCAACATTTCCTAAAAAGTTAAAATATTCATACCAGTTCTCAATGGTAACCTGTTATGTACAAAAATTATTGTGTAGCATTTACAGGAGGTATTGTTTGAGCAAATACAATATTCACATAGGTTTATTCTACAAAAACTTATAACTCAATTGGAACTAGGCCTGTGTTGCCAAATTAAAATTTAGGTTTGAACATTTGTGAACACCAAGTTAATTAGATTCTAAATAACTTCCTGACTGAAACATAAAAATGTCATCAGAAAATTGCCATGTCTATAAGTGTCTACTAGGGTGTTAATTTAGAGTTTTCATTTGTTATTTCCCACCAGAGGGGACTTCTTTCCCTTCTGTTTACTGATCTGAATCCAGATATTGCAATGTACTTAAAAAACAATTCATCACTTGCAAGCTGGTGGAATTGGTGGCAGACTTGAGCAACCTGCAAAAGTTCCTTGTGGGACAGTAGTGAAAACACTCATAGCCACAACTCATCAGGCAGAAGACAACACACTGAGAGATCACTTTTACCCTTACTGCACTTGAAGTAGATTAAAGCTATGTCTAATTGCAAGGAATGGCAAACAAATAGAGTAGTGTCTCTGATAATCAATTCTTGTCCGAGCAAATAAGCATGCAAAGTCAGATACTGAAGAGAGGAGCATTTTCTTTTGTTCCTCAGCTCTGTTTTAATGCTATTTTACTTTCCTGAGTAAGAAACAGGGTCTAAAGCATGAACCAGAGACTCCTGGAAGTAAGATCACTAGTTTCTGCTTTGAAACTTGCTTACCACACCCTGGAAGACAGCTCTTTTGTGAAAAATAAGCTAGAGAACACATTGGCAAAAGCATGCTGTTATCATTTTCAAGTCATCTTTGATACACATGCCTCTACAATACTAAAGTAAGAATTTCAGGATAGACTCCCAAAAATAATAATCTACAGGCTGATGTGTGGCTCTGAAAAAAATAAGGTTAAATGTAGTATTTGAACATATATCTAACCACAGATGTACATATTTATCCAATACATTGTTCTCTCAGTCATCTGTATTTTTGGAATTTAGACTGTATTTGGAGTTGGACCCTAGAAGAAAGAGAGATTAGTGTGAAATGCCAGAGTTAAATAGAAATTTTCTTGGTATTTTTTTTGTAAGGAAAGTACAAAAAGAAAAAAAAGTAATAAATACATAAGCAGTGGTCAAACCGCATTGGTATACCCTACCAGTACTTTAAATATACACATTGTCACCACAGGGCAAACAGAATCAATATCAAATTTCTAAATTTTCTACGAGGAAGTCAGCATTCCAGTACCTAAAGGGGGCCTCCAGGAGAGATGGGGAGGGACTTTTTAAAAGGGCATGCAGTGACAGGACAAGGGGTAACGGATTTAATTTGGAAGAGGGATGATTGAGACTAAACATAAGGAAGAAATTCTTTACTGTGAGGGTGGTGAGACACTGGCACAGGTTGCCCAGGGAGGTTGTGGATGCCCCATCACTGGAGGTGTTCAAGGCCAGGCTGGATGAGGCTTTGAGCAACCTGCTCTAGTGGAAGCACGGTGTCCCTGCCCATGGCAGGGGGGTTGGAACTCAGTGATCTTTAAGGTCCTTTACAACCATTCTATGATTCTATGATTTCCATTTCGACCACTATACAACTGGCCAGACTGTAATTTCTATGAACTTCCAATGCAAAAGGTCAAAAAGCCCTATGATGTTAGGGGATCTATTCTACATTCTAGTTCATACTTTCAAAGGTCTGTTACACCTCCAAATTACTGGCAAAATTTTGTGCCAGCATAATTTGAGTTTATACTTACTTGGGCACAATTGCTGTCTTAGAGATGTCTAAGCCTGCAGAGGAACACTTTCTACAAAATCAGCTCTAACAACTGCTAAGACACTATATTGCAGGGAGCCATCCTAGAGTAGGAGGCCAACAGATAGCATTATTTTAATATGTCCTTCCCATTTCTAAGACATCAAACCGCACCAAATGAACCACAGATTTCACCGAATCACCGAATCACCGAATGTTAGGGATCGGAAGGGACCTCGAAAGATCGTCTAGTCCAATCCCCCTGCCGGAGCAGGAACACCTAGATCAAATCGCACAGGAACGCATCCAGGCAGGCTTTGAATGTCTCCAGAGAAGGAGACTCCACAACCTCTCTGGGCAGCCTGTTCCAGTGCTCTGTCACCCTCACTGTAAAGAAGCTTTTTCTCATATTCAAGTGGAACCTCCTATGTTTCAGCTTGAACCCATTGCCCCTTGTCCTATCACTGGATGTCACAGAGAAGAGCCTGGCTCCATCCTCCTGACACTCGCCCTTCACATATTTATAAACATTGATATTGCCAGGTCTTTTGTTCAATTAGTTTTTTATCTTGGTCACTCCTATTATGTGTTTACACATTAATTTCTGCCACTGCAATTGCTGCATGGTTAACCAGTGAATAGCCAATGAAGAAACTAGACTTTTTACACACCATTGTGAAATACTGACACTGCTTTCTAGACTGAAGTCAAGACTATTCAAGTTTGCCAGCATAGTGGATTGGAGAAGACTGCTGGCTTACTATTAGCCTGGCAAGTTCCACTCTGTTGCTCCACTTATCCATGAAGCTAAATAGCTGGGCAGAGTAGAGAACTGAGGGTCCAGTAATTTTATAAATAGTACTTTGGTACTTAAAAGGCTGTCAACACAGCAAATGAGAACACAGAGCGCCATGCTATTTGCCCTTCACTTCAACTTCTGTGCTTCATTTGATAGCTGATTTGCTAACAGGATTACTATGCATGAAAATCATCCTACTAGTTCTGTTGACATGATTCTTTGCAGAATTCCAGAAGTGCATTTCCAACAAAACCTGAATGAGTCGTAAACTTAAAAAAAACAACATTAAATTAATCCTGTTTGACATTCTGAGTCAAAAACACCTGTGATTATAGGGCAACCACATTTTATGCAGATAGCTTTTGCAATGATGCAAAGCCACATGTGATCCCATGTGCACTCACAGAATCTTTATTGGAAAGAAAAATAGTTAGCATGCTGAGCTATCCATGCTAACGGTATCACGTGACTGCTGAAGTAGAGTCACTGACTGTCTTTGTGGATGGAAGAGAACAGTATCATATATTCAGTTGGACTGTAATTGCTAGTATTCATTACAAAACAATAGTAAAAGTGTAAATGTCTACACTATTTCCAATTATATATACAAGCCGTATAAGTAATTACAATCAACCAATACAATAGCAGATATTATAGCCACTAATCCAAGAATAGCTTTAAACCATTTCTAAGAGAGATTATTTGATTATGCTTCTATGCCACCTCCTGTAAGCTTGTTAAAATGATTGTAAGAGATGAAGCACTTTCAACTGCTCATGGTCAGCTGCTCAGCACATCACGGAATCAATTCATTACACCAGATCTGAGCAGAAGTTAAAACAAGCAAGAGAAAGCAGTGGATGCAAGCACAGAAATTAGGTGATACTTATAAAGATTTGTATTTTTATGCATTTAAGTCTTTTGAAGAGTTACTACTCTGTCTTCAGCAGGCAGTTTTTGTTGTGCATTCTCAGAGAAACAGTAAATTTCCAGGAAGGAAGGGTTTTCCCTCATTTGGAATTGACACAACCTATGGAAAAATGGTTTTCATAGCATAATAAAAGAACTTAATTACTTAATCAGCAAATCCATGATTTTTTAGTATTCTCAGTTTCTCATGATGTGATAAGTAATGGAACGGAAGACAAAATTATTTCAAAGTTTGGAAAGAATCCATGACACAACTCAAGTGTTTATGCATAACCTAGTAATTCAATAGTTCTGTGGTGATGAACCATAATGAGTCGGTCTTGAATTTACTTGGAAGGTATTTTTTGGACCAAACAGTCTATCCTAGCACTTTGGTTCCCAAGTTTTTTAACCTCTTTAGACACTGCAAGCTCTATGTTAAGAATTTTAATAATTTTAAACACATCATGTCTCGGAAGTCATGGGCTGCTTCTCTTAATATGTGGTTTAGAATCCATGAACTTGATGATCTCAGAGATATAAACCAACAGGAAAACAAAATACCCCATCTATTTTTATCGTCTTGGCTGAAGTTTTCAGTTGTGTTGTGTTTGAATGTACAACTAGATCAATGACAAAAGAATAATATGGATGCTAGTTGCATCACTAGCGAACAAGGTTGGCTTTATGCAACCGTTACTGTTGAGTTACACAGTCAGAGTTAAATAACATTATCTATCAAATGATTGCTGGTTTCATGCCTTGATCTTTGAATGACCCCTTAATTACTTCCAGTAAGAATGTAACTACTATAAGCACACAAGCCTACTGAGCAATAGGTTGTTAATGCCTTTCGGGCATCTCTTGCAGTGTTCTGACACTGTGAACATGAGATCTGAAAGATTTAAATGCAATTTCCTCATTTATTATGAGAGTATATTTTCTGTGTACTGTGGAAGTGTTCATGTATGAAATTGATTACTGGAACCTGTCTGTTATAAATTATCTGCCTTGTAGCAATCCATAAAAACCCCAAAAAAAAGGCAAACGCAAATTCTGTAATCTGTGAAACTGGGAATTATTTGCAACTGAAAAATCTTGTGTAATAGTCAGACACAGGAGATATAAATCAGCATGCTTTAGAATGCATGTAAAACTCTTTAAGACTGCTGTACGATTTAAGTATTGTCAAATTGTTGAATTGTCAAAGAAGTGCCAAATAAGTATTGGCACAATGCGATAAAAATTCAGCTAAATAAGCATTTTCCTGTTATAGAAAGTGTATATAGCTGTAATTGTCATTGTATTATTTGTGCAGAACACTAATGTAAAAGGGAAAGGGAAGAAACATAGTAAATGTAAGTGTAAGCATGAACCAGAGGCTAAAAATATGGAACACAAAACCAAATATGAATGTTTTATACAATCAGAGCATTAGCTGCTTGCTTAGGCAAACAGTTCAGCATAAACTCAGTAAAAATCACTCCTCCTATATGAAATATCAATAAAACTTTTGCAGGGACAGTATTACATTGCATTTTACACAGCATACATAATTAAATTACATACCATGATGCTACACAACTAATCCTGATCTATGTGGTTGATACTCTAGTTGGTTGTGCTGTCTCAGAAGGCTGTAGAATGGGGATATCATGGAGTTCAACCAAGGAGAAGTTAAAGTCGTGCATCTGGGGGAGAGTAATCACATGCAGCAGAACTAGCTGGGAGTCAGCCAGCTGGGAAGCAGCTTGGTAGAAAAAGACTTGGGGGTCCTGTGGACAAAAAGTTGAACATGAACCAGCACTGTAGCCTGGCGGCAAAGAAGGCCAACAACCAGCTGGGATGCATTATGAGGAGTATCAACAGCAGGTTAAGGGAGGTGACCCTTCCTTTCTACTCAGCACTAGAGAGACACACCTAGAAAACTTGGTCCAGCTCTGGGCTCTCCACTGTGAGAGAGACATGGTCATACTGGACCAAGTCTACCAAACAGCCAGTCTACTGAAGGAGATCGACTCCACAGTCATGGAAATATTCAATACCCAACTGGAGATGGCCCTGAGCAATCTGCTCTACTTGAGACTTCTTTGAGCGGAACAGTACCTGAGACAGTCTCCAGATGTCCTTCCTACTTCAATGACCGTGATTCTACACTCAGCCAGGGTACTACTTACTCACCCAGTTTTTCTAAGAGTGCTCTGATTCTCACACTTTATTAGGGCTTATTTCAGCAATGTGAACAATAAAATGCTTACTCTAAGTAATCCTGTGGTAAATGGAATGACACTACTTTGTATGTTCAAACCAAAAAGCACAACTCTTTGTAAAAGCCCTTCAGCACAGGTATGTAGATAACTGAACAATGCCTCTCCAAAAGGATGGAGAGTGAACAAGTAGGAGCACGTGCACGAGAAGAAGAAAATGAGCTCATAGATGACATGTAGAAATCATATATATTTGAATTAATAACCTTCTGAATTACTTTTCAAATGTGAAACTCCTGCATTTGGTGGCTCAGAGTCAAGCTTTGTCCTGGGTTAAGCTGAGACAGAGTTAACTTTCTTCATAATAGCTAGCAAGAGGCTGTGTTTTGGATTTGTGCTCAGAAGAAAGTTGCTAAAAAGTGATATTTACTCGGCTGCCAAGGTCTTTCGGCTTCTCTGGCTGTCTGCAAACGGGAGAAGCTGGGAGGGAGCACAGCCCCAGTTACTAGCCCAGGATTTGAATTTAGGTTCAGGACTGAGACGCAAAGTGGCCAATAATTTATTCCATAACATACACGTCATGCCCAGTATATAAGTGAGGACCCTCCGGAAGATCAGCCCTTTTTGTTCCAAGTCCTCTTTTGCTCCAGGTCATCTTGCTCCAGGTGGTCCCTCTCCCAAGGCCTTCTCTCCTGCCCCCCCACCTCAGTCAGCTCTTGGTCTGGGATGCTCAGACTGTTATCTCCGTGAAGTTTTGGGACTCTCCCTGCTCTGGGATCGTTAGCCAGGAACAGGCTGAGCCTTGGTCATCGGGTAGGGGGGGGAGGTATCACTGTGTATCACTCATTTGTATATTTGTATATGGTATTATTTTCATTATTATTGTAGTTTAGTTATTAAATTGTTCTTATCTCAACCCACAAGTCCTCT
>WKFP01015227.1:720619-761575 GCA_011057875.1 Pterocles orientalis
GGGTGTGCATGAGTTGGCCCCCAGCCAAGGGCAAGCCCATCACACCTTTCAGTAACTTTGTCTACCACCTGGCAGAGATAATCAGAGATAAGAGAAGTGTAGGAATCTGTCGTGGGTTAAGTAGAAGAGAGTTAATTTTTTTTTTTCCTTCTCTTCATAAATAGCTAGCAAGAAGCTATGTTTTGGATTCCTGCTCAGGAGAAAGCTGATAAGAAGGAATGTTTATAGTTATTGCCAGGATACTTTCAAGGACAAATACGTTCAGCCTCTCTCCTCTCCACAGACAGAGCAGGGGGAGAGACAGTCCGGCTTCTAGCCTGGGATTTGCTCTTAGGTTCAGATTGAAACCAGACTGACCAATTAGTATTCCATCCCATGCACGTCATACCCAGTATATAGGTGAGGACCCTTCTGGGAGAGATCTCTCTTTCGCTTCCCTTGGGCTCCGGATCATCCTGCTTCAGGTGACTGCATTCGCTCTCCCAAGGCTTTTCTCCCCCCCACAGATGCTGTTATCTCTCGGCCCGGGATGCTTATTATCTCCGTCCCGTGAGTTTCGGGATCCTTCCTCTCCGGGGGGATCATTAGCTGTTTTTGCCCTGCTTCGGTCAGCTCTCAGCCTGGGACGCTTGGGCTGTTATCTCCATTCCGTGAGTGGTGCACGCCCCATCGTTTGGGGGAATCGTGAGTGCGGTGTCTGGGGATCGTTAGCTGGCAACAGGCTGAGCCTTTGGGGGGGGCAGTATCGTTGTGTATCACCTATTCCCTCCCTCCTCCCGGGTCCTTGGCCGGGAGCAGGCTGGGCCTTTGGTCATCAGGTGGGGAGGGGCAGTATCACTGTGTATCACATTGCAGGATCAACACAGACTCAGAGGCTCCAGATCCTGTGTTTCAAGAAAAACACACAATGTGATTTCCACTAAACTATGGGATGTTACACTGGTCTTTTTGTACATTCCTAGGGATATATGCCATCCAATTCCACATTCTGGGCTGATACGAAGACAATCCTATGCTTCCTTTTCCCTACTTCATAATATTTGTTTACTTGGAAGTGGAATTGCAGCTACCCGAACATCACATTTAACGGCGCTCATTCAGAAAAGTAAAACAGAAAGAAATAAACTGAAGATTGAGATTCCAATACACCATTTCCCTTTTAATTGAAAAGCCATGCTTTATTTTTGTATTTAATTAAAATATTTTAAAAACTGAAATCTCTTTTCATGGTTCTTAACAGAATTACATGGCCATTTTAGACCATGTGAAAATGTAGCTTTTGAAACCTTGAGATTTGTTTCACAGTCATCAGCAGGAGCTAGAGGTTACCTAGGCATTGATCAGAATTTGTATTTTACCTACAAATATGCAACAGCATATACAGTAACTCTGGCACACTGTGAACAGATACGCCCCATTGCTTTACCCATACCTTTAGCCTAAGGACTCTCGTCATTGTAATGGCTAGAGATTCACAAACCTGAAGACTGTCCATTTTGATACATACCATTAAACGTCTTCTTGTCTGTAGCAGCTAAAACTGGTTTTTGGACATTGTGTGATCTGTATTAGGCAATGAAAAAAATGTCATCATATTAGTCATTTATTTTAATATGCTCTTCGTCAAGAACCATTAGTATGCTAATTGGCATATTATGAAGCACTAGCTGTTATGGACTGCCAAATGCAGTAGTAAAATACACTGAAGACAAAACATAACTGAAATCCTACTAGTAGTACATGCCTTAATAAATGTGTCCCTCTTTGCAGAGGCAGCATAATTTAATAAATTGCAAATCTGTGTAAGGAATGTGGAACCACCCTAATAGCCATATAAAGAATTTGAGGAATATAATATTTATATAATATTTATCAGCTATCAGTATAATATTTTAGTGATATCACTAAATATTATACTGATATATCACTATAATATTACACTGATGTTATCTATCACTATAATATTTATCAGTTTATTACCTCTTCAAACAAAGTAATCAAAATTCTATTGCTTAACTTTCAAGGGTTAACTATTTTGAAGAGTTACATACAGATTCCTCCCATTAAAATTTAAGTATCAGAAGATCCAAACTTTTGTTACATTTTTTATACTGATTTCATAAACAGACATTCATACAGTCATCTATTAGACAACTGATATTAAGAACATCTTTGTGTTCATTTTAGCATCATACAACAAATTAAATCAAATGTAAACGCACATATACCTCTCACCTAGGGATATGATCTCTGACAACAGTCAATTTCAGAAGAATTCTCATCATTCCTTCTTAATGATGTAATGCAGAAGAAAAGAATACATACATACAGAATTACAAGGGTAAAATAAGATTTAGCCTCGTATTTTTTTGTTGTTAATATACATTATTATTGCTTGCCCTTATGAATGAACGAGAAAAGAAGAGAGAGTACAGAGTAATTTCTAAGCAGTAAAGTTCTTTCAAAAGTCTTTTAGGAAATTGATGGGAGTGTAAACAGTATTTGCTATACTTTTGCATGAAACACACAAAGTTCATTCAGATTTGTTTGGGTCACATGCAACAAAAACTGGTGGAATGAACAAAAACAAGCAGCAACTTAACAGCAATTAACTGTATATAGAGAGACTTTCAGAGGAATAATCCAGAGTCCTAACATTTGGTTTTATCACATTTAAGTTCTTTGCTAACGATGCAATGGAGTTGGCAGCAGAACCTAGGAGTGAAGGAGATTGCCCAGGTTGCTTGGTTTGTTGCACCACATGACTAGCACCACATTACTAATACCACATGAAGTAATCCTAGCTATGAGTAAAATTCACTAATGTTCCATCATAAGAAGTCATAAATTAATCAAAACAACAAAATAACTGCAAAGTGTTGAAATGCTTAAATAATGCGGTGGGGGGTGTTGTCCTGTCCCACTCGGTAAGTGAGGGCAAGGTCCACTTTTGGATCTCTGCACACTAACACGGAACAACACTTTTGAGACATTCAATTAAACAGCAATTTTATTACAAGATATAAAAATGTACTGGGATTTCAAAAGACAAACGACTTGGCAAAGAAAACTTGTAACAATACCACCTCCTGCTGACAACACTAAAACTTACAATGATGTGACAGCTACTAGCAATATCACAATTGCCAACAGTACAAAACTACAACAATATTACAACTAACAACCACTATCCAAAAACCCACAATTGCTTATTAGAACTAAAAACTTGCAATCACTTATCAATACTAAAAACTGGCAATCACTTGTCAATATCAAAAAAACCCCTTCTAACGATGTTACAAGGTAAGTGCCAGGAATATGAATAGAGACAGACAGATAGAGAGAGATGCTTGAAGAGGAAAGAAAAAGAATAAGAAAAAAAGAGAGAATAGAAAGATTTCAGAAAGATATCACCGTTGGATCCAGCAGTGGTCTACATCGAGGATCCTCTGATAGCAGGCACACACCCTCCCGTTGTTTGTTCACTTTGTATAGACAAAAGGTGCCTATAAAGGTGTCGCCTAACTAATTGGGATAAGAAGCAATGGATAAAAATATCTTAATTATCAGAAAGTTGTAAGTCCTTGAGTCCCAAACTTCTTCATTATCAGAATGTTAGGGAGATGCTGTAAATCCTTGAGTCTCAAACTTCAGCTGTTAATCCTTGAGTGTCAAGCTTCAGGGGAGCCCAGTTACCAGAATGTTTGGCACTTCTAGGGAATAGGACTTTCAGCAGCACCTCTTATCAGCAAAGGAGTAGGATTAGGGGATAGACAATTACAGTCTTTCACAACCAAGATGCTTGAGACAAACCATCTGTTTCTATCCTCTCTTACAGGGCATTCAGCAGACAATTGCCCTTCATCCCTTACTAGGGCCTTTAACAGGCAACTGCAGTCTTTTGTTTGCTCCTTTCCTCCCTTACAGGTGGATGATCCAAAACCACTGAGCTTGAAGGGTTTCAGTTGGTAGTAAGGTCACAATGTGACCAGAAACATGTGCTCTCAAAGAGAAAGAGAAGTAAAACATAGTGTCAGCACAGTGAAGAAACTTTATTTCTCATTTTTCTCTCTTCATGAAAATCTCCAACACGGTAGTGGAAAAAGATGCATGCATGTATAAGTTTTAATAATATATACACATAATAATTTGAGAAAAATCTGAGTGCAGACACTGCATAGATTATCAAAGTTCAGAGGAAGTAGTTAAAGTATTATGGTGGAGCAGGCTTCCACTGGAAGCTGTTACTCAACTGCAAACATAAGTTTTCGTGGAAATGTAATATTTTGACAAAATTTACAATAAAAAAATTCTAAGTCTCAAAAATAAAATGTATTTCAAAGCTTTTTTATTACATCACTTTTTTAACTACCTCCCTCTCTAATTTAACATTGAAACTTCTATTTTCAAAAAAAATATTGTCATAAGGTTCTGACAATAATACTGAATTCTTTATTTCTATTTTGTGGACAAACAAGTTTTCAGCTAAATCTCCACTGAAACTAGGATAAAAGGCAGGAAAAGATTCTGAAGAAAAGTAAAGATAGCATGTCTCCCTGATGGCAAGAAACTGGGACAGTAGCCCCTGCAAATCAGTGAAGGAGACAGATTTCCCACTAGGAGCACATACTGCTTGAGAATAAAAAGATATTGAAAAGGACTATTTGAAGTACTTCTGTCATCCACCACATTGTTATTCCCAGTTCCAGGCTGTGAGATTCATCAAGTATGCAGATGCCCAACTAGAATGGGAGAGTGCAGGGAAATCCACTAGGTCCAGAGTTCTGCTGCCTTTGTGGAACTCCAGAGCAATAATTTGGCAAGGATGTAAATCACAATGGTAAGGATGCTTAAACCACAACAAGAATGCCCATCACAACTACAGGACAGGAAAAGACCTTCTCAGACAGTTCCTGTGCACTCCGAAAACAGGAACATTCAAAACACACCAGCCTAGAAGGGCTCAGCCAGCTTACTTGCACTCAGTTTCCTGGTGCTGCGAGTGACCTTAGAAGAAGGTGTATAATGAAGGTGGAAATAGAAAAATATGTGCTGGTTATGTAAATGTTTTTCAATGCCCTTTTCCTCATGTATTTTCCAAATATTTTTTTCTCTCACTATTTTTTTCCAGTGAACTTGAATTTCATCTACCACTAGGTCAGCTAACTCAATTTTTTTCTTGTTTTAAACTCATTTTATATTACATATATACCTAGTGTAAATGCTAACCTCATCCATGCTAAACAAGCTCTTCTACCTAAGTATACAAACTTTGTATTTGTAATAGTCATTTTTATTACTCCCTGTCTTAAATATTCATAGAATCATAGAATCATAGCATGGCCTGGGTTGAAAAGGACCTTAAAGACCATCTGCTTTCAACCCCCCTGCTGTGGGCAGGGTTGCCAACCACTAGAGCAGCTGCCCAGGGCCCCATCCAGCCTGGCCTTGAATGCCTCCAGGAATGGGGCATCCACAGCTTCTCTGGGCAACCTGTTCCAGTGCCTCACCATCCGCCCAGTGAAAAATTTCCACCTAATATCCAACCTAAATCTCCCCTCTCTGAGTTTAAAACCATTCCCACTCATCCTGCCACTATCAACCCCTGTAAATAGTCACTCCCCCTCCTGTTTACAGGCTCCCTTCAAGTCCCTTCAAGGCTGCAATGAGGTCTCCCTGGAGCCTTCTCTTCTCCAAGCTAAACAGGCCCAGTTCCCTCAACCTTTCCTCATAGGAGAGGTGCTCCAGCCCTCTGATCATCTCTGTGGCCCTCCTCTGCACCCGCTCCCAGAGCTTGACATCCTTCCTGTGCTGGGGGCCCCAGGCCTGGACACAGTACTCCAGATGGGGCCTCATAAGAGCCGAGGGGCACAATCACCTCCCTCTCCCTGCTGGCCACCCCTTTTTTAATGCAGCCCAAAACACAGTTGGCTTTGTGGGCTGCAAGCATGCACTGCCGGCTCATCTCCAGCTTCTCGTCCACCAGGACCCCCAAGTCCTTCTCCGCAGGCCTGCTCTCAAGGAGTTCTTCTCCCCGTCTATATGAGTATCTGGGATTGCCCTAGCCGAAGTGCAACACCTTGAACTTGGCCTTGTTGAACCTCATTATGTTCTCATGGGCCCACTTCTCCAGCCTGTCCAGGTCCATCTGATGGCAACCTTTCCCTCTATTGTATCAACTGCACCACTCAGCTTGGTGTCATCGGCAAATTTGCTGAGGGTGCACTCGATTCCCTCATCTATGTCATTGATAAAGATGTTGAAGAGCACTGGTCCCAAGACAGACCCTTGAGGGACACCACTTGTGACTGGCCTCCACCCAGACATAGAGCCGTTGACCACAATCCTTTGGCTGCAACCAGCCAACCAATTCTTTATCCATTGAACAGTCCACCATTCAAATCCATTCCTCTCCAATTTAGAGAGAAGGATGTGGTGAAGGACCATGTTAAAGGCTTTGCACAAGTCCAGGTAGATTACATCCGTTGCCCTTTCTTTGTCTATCAATGCTGTCACTCCATCACAGAAGGCCACCAGATTCGTCAGGCAAGATCTGCCTTTGGTGAAGCCATATTCAGCCGTCTACTAAACAAAAATCATGAAGTTCTGAGGCCATTGAATAAAACTTTACCACAGTCATTAGGGAAGCTTTACAGGATATTAGCAATAAAGGACTTATCTTCTCTCATTTATGGATGTGCTTCAAACACCAATTTGATTTCTTTGAGTTAAATTAAATCACACTCAGGTTACAATTATAACCTTAAGGCAATGTACTAAAAACTGAAAAAATATTAAAGCTGAAAATAAGCATCAAGGACTCTGCAGTGTTAAAAATCAGTATTAAAGCCCTCACTGAAATATTCACTAAAGATAAGAAATAAAAGAAATATAAACTAAAAAAGTAAGCAAACCTTGGCTTTAGCTGCCAATGTATGTAAAATCGTTATGCAAGGCTGGACTTCTCCCAGTGCCTCCTTGGAACAATTACTTTTTTCCTAAGTATTTCTGTTCCAGAGAGGTTCTAAATTATGTGACAACACTAAATGTTACCAAACACATTTCTCCAATGCAAAAACATGACAGGTGTTGCTTTTAACAAGGAGAGAGTGCAAAACTTCTTTCCCTCTGTAAGACAACTGTGCTGTTTAAGCACAGTTTCCTGGTTCTCCACTACATTGTGCTGCCTTAAAACCAGTTTTTGGCATTATGTCTTGTGAAAAACACTCAAGAATAACTGCTTTATTTGGCTACAGAAAAGCTCTCACATTATCAATTAGCTATACAAGCAACTTTTATGTGGTATTTGACAACATTTTTCTAATGCAGAAATTGCCCATGCTGGAGCAGATTCATGGAAAGGAAACAAATAAATAAATAGATAAATAGATAAATAAATAAATAAATAAATAAATTAATAAACAAATAATGAATGATAAAAAAGGGACAGGGTGCGAGCAGGTTGCTCATGTGCTTCTTCACACAAAACTCTTCAGGATGGGGGCAGTTGAATGGGACATTTGTGCAGAGTGCAGGCTTAGGCCAAATATTAACCTATCACTATCCATTAATTGTTGATAGAATTAACGTGCACCGGCCTATCGTTAAAGAATGTAATGAATAATTTATTAGCTGGTAATCAATAGATGAATTAATAGTTCACAACAGAGCAATACAGATTAATTTTTACTGGAATCAATCGACATCCACCATTGAATTAAGATCACATTAATAAATTATTTTATTGATCACAAGTTCTACATCAGGAACAGAGCTGTCCTGTTGAAATCATGTG
The DNA here is from genome assembly GCA_011057875.1 of Pterocles orientalis. Classification (NCBI taxonomy): domain Eukaryota; kingdom Metazoa; phylum Chordata; class Aves; order Pterocliformes; family Pteroclidae; genus Pterocles; species Pterocles orientalis. The sequence continues at coordinate 728,415 of WKFP01015227.1, forward strand.
TAAATAATGATTGTTAATTAACTGTTAATTTATAATAAACTACTATAACAGCAAACAACAGATATGATTCATAATAATAATATTAATAATAAAATAAAAATTAATTCCCGGTAACAAATTAATCAGGGGATGAGGAAGTTGATAAAGAGTACTGCAAGGTCCCAATAAATAACTAAGCCTTGTCAATCGATAATTGAAATGAATTATTAGTAAACAAATAATTATTTTAATATGTAGATAATAATTAAATAATCGGGGAACAATCATGTTAATAATAGTTATTCAACCAATGATTTAATAATTACACATAACATAGTTATTAGCTCAATATTAATAACTGATTAATGGGAAATTAAATCAACATAGGATAATTATTCATTATTTTTATTAATTACTTACTACCGAGGTATCAACCTATAATTAATTATTTAATTAATTTAAAGAAATTAAACCAGCCAACAAAGAAAAGCCATGAACAACAAAACCAAAAAACCCACAACCACTGCACCACATAAATCCACTCACCGGGGAGGCCAGGTCTACCTTGGTTCGGGATCGAATACCAGGTCTACCACTGCTGCAGAGGCGCTGGCCACCCCTCACTGCGTAATGCCAGCCGGTGCCAAGAGAGCAAGACAAAAGTTTGTGTCAAGCGCTGATTCTCAACAGATCGCAAAAAGGGAGCTGCTCTGCTGTGTACGAAATACTGACCCAGAACCAGGTCGAAACCACTCTTTGACAATGGGACCTAAGCCCCGCTCTGTATACAATCCAGTATCCACTAATGTTCCCTTTCTTTTTCCAGATCTTATCTCCATTCTTGGTCTTTTCCCTTCCTTTTCACTGGACTTGTATGAAGTCCTCTTCTCTTAACACTTATTTGTTTAGTTGATTTTGACAGAATATGTTCTGCAATCAGTTTATTGATGTTCCCACTCCCCTCATACTGTTTATCCAACCTTCTCGGTAACTTCATCTCCTCCTCTGTCCAGCATTGTCAATGTACCCCTCTTGTTGCTTCTTCCTTAGGACAGGAGCTGATAACCCACTCAGTATTCCTGACCCCTGGATGGGCCAAGCATTTATGTTGTCCCAGACTCATTTTTTTATTTTGATACTGTCATGCATTCCTCACAGACCCAGCCCTCCACATGGCTGATTGTATAACCCCCTTGCACTTAGGAAAGTAGCAGTCAATACTGTGATGTTTTTCATTCATTTTCCCACATCAGGCATGCAAGATATTTTTCTTTCCATGCCCTCTCTTTAGATGGTCAATCATTCCCAACATCTTTCCTATCTGGTTTCCACAGCATGGATATGATGGATTTTTGTCTGGAACTTTCACAACCAGTGTGCCCTCAGTTGGGATGTCAGCAATGGGAGCTAGGATTGGTGTTAATGGTATTGGAGAGTGCTGAGCCATTGGTCCGCCAGGGTAGAGTTCCCTCTCCTCTTCATTCTCAGCCTCTCTTGAGCGTGGGTTGATGGTGATGTCCTCAAGAATCAGGGAGGCAGGTACCTCGTACACCTCTGGCAATATGCCTAGGTTGTCATACCAGGTGGAAAGAAGGCACCATTCTATGGGCACAATCTCTTGAGTTAAAAAACTCCAATCCTGTCTAACTTATTTCCACTTCCACTGGTTTGTCATGTTCCTTGATGGTTCTTGTGATCATACCTTCCTTCAAGTCCATAGGACTTGTTTGCATGGCAACTGATACAAATGTAATCCACATCAACAGACCCATTTTTCCAATCCAGTTACAAGCATAATATAAGCCAGAGAGCACCCCTCTAACACTGTCAAGCTATGCCCAACTATACCTGTGGGCAAAGGCTCTGGCTGGCAACTAGAAAACCGGCGCCGGAATTTTTTTACCTTAGAGATACTATTGAGTGCTCAGTGAAGCCAGTCAATAGGGAGGAAGCAACTATAGGTCAGTCACACCGGGGCAGAGCTCATCTTGGTCACCCTGAAGGGCATTCAGTGGGACCACAAGGAGGTGTGACCTCTGCAGCTCTATTCAGTTAGTAACTATGATACCGCCTTTCCTCACACTTAATTGGATCTCCTCACTCTGACATTCAGAGCTGTCGTATTTTAAGGCCACCCGGAAAACTAAACACCACGCGGCTAATTACTGTTGTAAGTAGCCTGAGTGAGAGAGTGGAAGTGAAAGAGTGGGAGGAAGTATGCCCCCCTTTTTTCCATAGATTGGGTGCGAATACTAATAAATTCCGGGAGAGGGCGCCCGAGACACAACAGTGCCCCATACAAATCCCCACTTAACCTCATGGCCTGCGACACAATCACGTCGTAAGTGAACATTATCCCGTACAGCAAAATGAACGTCCTAGTCCCTCTCCCAGAGGTGATAAACATTGTCGCAGGGAATACACAGTGCATATAAGACTTTACATAACACCACCATGTGAACAAATGAACCAGTATTGTGACCAGCAAGTTTTTTTTTTTTTCTTAACTAATACAAGAAATCCATATAACAATTTTGTTTCAGCACATTCTGGTCAGATCTGTCATTATCTCAACCCTTCAGGCCCCAAGTTGGGTGCCTAAAAGGACTGTCACAGTTTAAGGCCAAGGGGCAAATAAGCACCATGCGGCTGCTCACTCACCCCTCCCACCAGTGGGATAGGGAGAACTGGAAGAACAGAAGGCAGACCCTCATGAGTTGAGATAAGGACAGGTTTAATAATATGACACAAGAAAAGATAAGATAATAATAACAATAACAATAATATTAATAAGAATACACAATACAATTGCTTACCACCCAGAACCCTATGCTCAGCCCATTTCTAAGCCACAAGTACCTACCCTTCCCTGCTGGCTCCCCCAGTTGTACACTGAACATGATGTCAGCCTGGTATTGAATATTCCCTTGGCTAGTTCAGGTCAGGTACTCTAGCTGTGCACCTCTCCCAGCTTCTTGTGAAAATTAACCCTAACCCAGCTGAAGCCAGGACAAGAGCACTGGGCAGAAATCACATCATGTCAACACCTGCCTCGAGCCTTCACCTTGCTTTGTTTTAATTAAACAGTCAGATTCCCCTGGTCCACACGAGTTCTAAGCCAGCTTCTAGGGACTGGCCGAAGCAGGGTGCTGGCCCAGGGACCCCCCCAGCACATGGCTGTAATAAAATCGCAGGATAAAACAGGATAAGTCTGGACTTATCTCGTCAGGTTGAGACTGAGAAAACTCTCAGAGAACTAAATGGCATGCTTTGAACACTTCTGGCATACACCTTGCTAATATCCAGCAGTGTGAGAGGCTGGGGAAAAGACATGGCACGGCTACAGTCTCTCTTTGGCTCCAAAATACAGCACTGCCTAGGAAAACCTTCTGTTGATTCTAATCTTCCCAAAGACCCGCTAGGCATTAGATTTGTTCCTCCTGTAGCCCACCACCACCACCAGGAAGTCTCCAGAAGCAGGTCTGTTCTCACTAGCTTGAGAACTCCACTTGGTCAAACTTTGTTCATTGTATAATGCCAATTTCTCATTTTCAAGCTTCCCCAAGTAGGACTGGAATAAAATCTTAGTTTTGATGCTATTGAACTAGCCTTGTATCATCTCTATGTTCAATTGTGATAGTTTATTTTTTGTTTTTCTTCTATTTGTGTGCAACTATTCTGAAAATTTATATTTATTTCCTTTTAGAAACTCTTATTCTTTCAAACAAGAGAATAGGGATGTGGGGAAGGAGGTTCTATCTCTTCCTTCCAGAGAATCAAATCCACAAGCAGGCAGGCCCTGCACAAGGATTTTCTGAGAGGCTTGCTGTGTGGTTGGTGCAGACACCATCAGTGTTGTGACTGTTTCCTCTAGTGCTGTCTCAAATTGTGCCCAGAAACCTTCCTACTAACAGCATTCACTACTGTGATAAGAACAGAATGGTATGCAGAGAAGGGAGGAGAAGGGGGCGTTTCACTCTTAATTAGAAAGCATTTGTGGAATGTGGACTATTACCTAGTAGAAGAGATTTGTGCCACTTCAGGGGACACTGACAACCGTTGTGAGCTATGTGCTTTGGTTTTGGGAAACCTCCAGTTTGGCCAGGCTGGTAGGCAGGTACCTTCAAAGAATACTTAGGCTGTCCTGCATACCCTGCATCTTTTCCTGGTTCTTGAAGCTTCCCCATACGTTCAGAAGCTTCATTTGGTTTCCTCATATCAGTATCCTCAGGCAGTCAACAGTGCAGAGAGTGCCACCATGGTTTTTATCTCGATATATGACGGAAGAAACTGGTTTTATTCTATCAGACTTAACTGCAGGACTTGAAATGCTAATTTACAAGCAGATCAGTTTTCCCTGCCACTAAAAGCAGTGTCTGACAGACATAATGCAGATGGTCAGATGAGGTAACAACTGTCTGATCTTACCTGAACACTCGTCTCTCAGAGAATCATCACTCTGGCACCTTGAAGTTCCTTGTAAGGATGGAGAACTCGGCTGTCTCTCAGCATGCAGCTTCAGCCTGCTTAACTTCACATTCTTCTAGAACTTCTTTAATAAAACCCTTTATATTAACCTTATCTAGTAACTCAGAGGCATGCAGGCTTCCTTTCTTCCATGTGTCACTCTTTAACTCTGGTAAGACAGTGCTTCATGGCAGCACCAGACTCCTTGCTGCTGGCTGGTTACCTGACTGTCAGAAATGTGTAAAGGTGCTGGGGAACACTGCTGTCTCCTTTTCTCCTAGCACCATGTTTCCTTATTGTCACCATGGTTAAATGTCTGTCACTTATTTGTAAGGCAGAGGTATCGGCTGTGACTAAGAAATCTGAGAAACCATATAATAAAAACCTGATTTAGGAATTAAAAGCTATACCGCATACAGTTGCTCAGAGGTCAGAAAGAATTACATTTATAATTGGCATTACATGGTACTGTGCTAAAAAGGGCCAGGCAACTGATGCTTTTGCAAAAGCTGATGCTGGGAGACGTAGCCTCCAGCCCCTAGAGGCTGAAAACAGCTTGAGAGCTTAGATCCTAAAAGCTGAAACATCAAAAAAATGGCATGAAAGTTACATTTTTTTCCAACTGTCATTGGACTCTGCAGCCATTATTGTAATATGCTTATTTTTTAAATTATTTATTTTTAAGCAAATTAGCAACTGGAAAGGCAAATCAGTAAGGTGTAGCAGCCAAGAACTCCATTATTGGTGTTCTTGGTGAATACTGGAATGGGCTCTGCCCTTGGGCTTCCTACACTGAGCCAAGCACTAAACAGCCTCAGGGATGCTGTGACTGCTAACAGTGCAGGTGCCCTGGCCCAAAGGATTCACGCCTGTAAGGGACGAAGCAGAAAGTGGATTGTTACAGAAGACTGCAATTGCCTGTCAAAGGCCCTGGTAAGGGATGAAAGGCAATTGTCTGCCAAGGGACCCCTAATCCTACTCCTTGCAAATAAGAGGAAGTGTGGAATGACTTATTGCCTTGTTCTCTTGCTAACAAGATTGCCTCCCTCATAACCAAGGAACAAACCTTGACCTGCTTCACCTCTTGAGATGTTAATAAGGAAAGTTCAGCCAAAGTTAATCTAATACAGGGTCTGCATGACCACCGACCCAATTAGTTGAAAGGGTTAATGCTTTCCTCTTCTCCCTTCCCCATACACAAAAAAAATGGTTCTTCCCATGCAAATTAAGGAGAGCCCTCTCTGTTTCCTATGCAAATTAAGGAGACACCTCCATCGCTTCTTATGCTAATTGCAGACAGTTAGGCAGAGACCTGAAAACTTTCGTCTACAAAAGGTGGACTAACAATGAGAAGGTGCTACCCACCATGCCATCAGAGTATCACAACTTTGCTGGATCCTAGGGTGGTGATATCATTCTGGAATATTTTCTGTCTCTCCTCTCTTTCTCAGTTCCCTTCTCTTTTTGAGTTTCCTTTTCTCTTTCTCTCTCTTTTTTTCCTCTCTGTCCCTGTGTTTCTACCTAACTTTTCTGACACATAAGGGTAAGACTTACAAGTTTTAGTATTAAAAGGTGATTCCACCTCCTTTTTGGGCTTGTTCAGCAAGTTTCCATGATAAGTGATTGCCCATCTTAGCACTGAGAAGTGATTGCAATTTTCACGTGTTGACAAGTGGTTGCGGGTCTTTAAAAGTGATAAGTAGTTGTAATATTGTTGTGAATTTTGATAATGCTGGTGGTTATTATATCATTGTAAGTTTTTAGTATTGACAGTAGGAGGTGGTATTGTTATAAGTTTTCTGTGCCTTGTCTCTAGTAATGCTGCTACATTTTTACATCTTTGAATAGAATTGTTGTTTAGTTGAACCTCTCAAAGCATTGTTCCAGGTGTTCTGGGTTACTGCACAGAGATCCAAAAGAAAACTCCCCCTTACCCACCGACTGGGACTGGGACAGTGCCTAAGTGAGCTATTCCCACTTGCTTTTTGTGAGGTCTACAGCTGGGCTATACGGTGCTGCGGCAGATGGTCCTGGTGTGATTCCTAGATACACTGACTTTTAGAAGATAACCAAAGGTTCTAGCAACCCTTGGCTACCAAGGAGGATTTGGGGAGAAGCAGTCCATAATCCAGGTGCTGGTACATACTTACAAAAAAAACTGAGGAAGTCATAAGTCTACAGAGTGGCCTGCAGCCACCTGGACTGTGAGATGGGGATGGTCTTGCAGTCACACACAGGTAAAACTCATAGGCAGTAAACAAACTATTTTTACTTTCTGATCCCACCTCTGCATGGTGTTCCCCTTTACTGGAATACCTTTTCCACAGGAAACTATTCCAGCAAACATCACAGCAGTTAGGTCATTAGCTGCGTAAGAGGTCCAGTTTGGAGCTGAATGGTGGTTTCCAGAACATGTGCATGCACAGGCACAGACATTTCCTCTCGTTCCCATAACCACATTTTTCACTTGTGTCTGATTGCTAGACTCAAGCAAAATATACATTTACCTAAAAAGAAATTTCACATCTTTGTTATTTTAACAGGAGTATAAAGTCTACGTTTACAATATAAAAATTAACTAATTTTATGCAAGTGGCCACCATGATGTATAACAATCTGGTTTTGTTTTCTTTCTGATTGCACTTACATTTGGAAAGATTTTCTGTATTTCATTTTACCTGAAAAACAGCCAAGTGGTAGATTTCTCCTTCTCATTGGATGCACACTTTTTGTGCTATTCTCTTTGCCAGTTGGCACAAACCAAAATCCTTTAATTAATGAAAAATCTTGAAATTACAGAACATTGAAAGCATCATTCCAAGTTGCAGCGTCATTTCAGAAGGTGTGCACAAAACAGTACAATTACTAATAGTCTTATTCTAAAATACACTGAGCTGGTTCATACTCCACGAGCACTGAGGGAGCACAAAGTTGTTGAGCATTCCTGGTAAGTTATGATTTCCTTGTGCTATGCCAGAAAGCTCTCTGCTTCACCACTAACATCTTTTGAGTTCTCTGTAGATACTGCACTCTTCTCACAGTGAAGGGGGACAGTGAGAACCTCTGCTTCTGTTCTTGCATCCAGTTTACTACGTGCATCCAGTTTACTCATTCCCAACTCATTTCTACATGGAAATTCTTACCAGATTTTTTTTCTGGTAAGTGCTACATGGTTACAACTTCTAACTGAACTCTTTCCTTTGTTCCTCACTCCCCAGCACCTAAACTGAGACCAGAGTTTTAATGCCATTCCTGGGTATTCCTTTGCTGTCTTAGTTACCATGAGGCCACTTCTTGCCCCCATTCTGCCTAACTCTTTAAATCTCTGTAAATCTGTGTTAGTAAAACTCATTATACAAAGCTAGGCCAAAACATCTTGCCTTTCTCTACTGATGGATGGATTATTCCCTGTCACTTGAAAGCCCTCAATCAGAATTAGCTTCGCTTCAAAGCGGCACCCATTACCCCGCCAAAAGGAACAGTTTGAGGCAGGAATTACTGGCTGAATCAGTATTTATTACCACTAAATCAGATTAGGGGAACACAACAGCCTTTTCTTATTTCAGAATATGTATTCGGTGCACAAACCTTACTCTAAGTGCATGGGTAGTTTCAGAGTGACAGTTCTTTTCATGCACTAACATCTGCTCGTTCTTTGCTATCAGCTCACTTAATGCATGCCAGCAACACAGCAGGAAAGTTCAAGCCTTTCTGGTGATGAATTTTTCACTTAAAAAGCCAAGGAGCATATCTCAGGGCTCTGGTGTGCTCTAACTGATTGGAAAGAGCATTACAGAGCTCTGCAGTTTTCTTCAGTGCAAAGGCATTATTTATTTGTGTCAGTAATAGTGGCACTGGTATTAACAGACCTGCATGGAGCACTGAATACTTGTTGGTACCGCAGACATGCTGACATTGGATACACCTACCTGTACTCTTTCACCGTACCCATATGTCACCTTCACTGGTCTCTCTTTTCAAGACAGTTTAATTTCAAAACTAAAATTCAGATTCTCCTTCATGTTTTCAGTTGATTTGGCACATGTGGAAATTAAGCAAAAAGCCTGACCAATCAGCTTCTCGTGATTGTATGAGAAGACTGGAACAGAAACAGAAGATGGGACCTGATAAGATACATTCACAGGTCCTGAGGGAACTGGCAGATGAAGTTGCCAAACCACGATCCATCATATTTAAGAAGTCATGGCACTCTGGGGAAGTTCCCGCAGACAGGAAAAGGGGAAACATAACCCCCATTTTTAAAAAAGGAAATAAGGAAGACCCGGGAAACTACAGACCAGTCAGTCTCACCTCTGTGCCTGGCAAGATCGTGGAGCAAATCCTCCTAGAATCTATGCTAAGGCACATGGAAAACAAGTGGGTGATTGGAGACAACCAACATGGCTTTACCAAGGGAAAATCATGCCTGACGAATTTGGTGGCCTTCTATGACAGAGCCACGGCGCTGGTGGATAAGGGAAGGGCAACTGACATCATCTACCTGGACTTGTGCAAAGCCTTTGTCACAGTCCCACATGACATCCTTGTCTCTAAGTTGGAGGGACACAGATTTGACAGAAGGACCATTTGCTGGATAAGGAATTGGCTAGACGACCGCACTCAAAGAGTTCTGGTCAATGGCTCAATGTCCAAGTGGAGACCAGTGACAAGTGGTGTTCTGTAGGGGTTGGTAATGGGACCAGTGTTGTTTAACATCTTTGTTGGAGACATGGACAGTGGGATTGAGTGTACCCTCAGCAAGTTTGCCAATGACACCAAGCTGTGTGGTGTGGTGGACACACTGGAGTGAATGGATGCCATCCAGAGGGACCTTGACAGGCTTGAGAGGTGGGCCAATGCAAACATCATGAAATTTAACAAGGCCAAGTGCAAGGTCCTGCACGTGGATCGAGGCAATCCCAAGCACAAATACAGGCTGGGCGGAGAATGAATAGAGAGCAGCTCTGAGGAGAAGGACTTGGGGGTGTTGGTGGATGAGAAGCTGAACATGAGCCGGGAGTGTGTGCTTGCAGCCCAGAAAGCCAACCGTGTCCTGGGCTGCATCAAAAGAATCATTGTTATGTATATATAATATATACGTATATATATATATATGTATATATAATGCATCATTAGCAGCAGGTCAAAGGAGGTGATTCTCCCCCTCTACTCTGCTCTCGTGAGACCCCACCTGGAGTACTGTGTTCAGATGTGGGGCCCCCAACATAAAAAAGACATGGACCTGTTGGAGAGAGTCCAGAGGAGAGCCACAAAATTAATCAGAGGGCTGGAGCACCTCCCCTATGAGGACAGGCTGAAAGAGTTGGGGTTGTTCAGCCTGGAGAAGAGAAGGCTCCGAGGAGACTTAATAGCAGCCTTCCAGTACCTGAAGGGGGCCTACAGGAGAGATGGGGAGGCACTCTTTATCAGGGAGTGTAGTGAGAGGACAAGGGGTAATGGATATAAGCTGAAAGAGGGTAGATTTAGACTAGACATGAGGAAGAAATTTTTCTCTGTGAGGGTGGTGAGACACTGGAACAGGTTGCCCAGAGAAGCTGTGGGTGCCCCATCCCTGGAGGTGTTCAAGGCCAGGCTGGATGAGGCTTTGAGCAACCTGGTCTAGTGGAGGGTGTCCCTGCCCATGGCAGGGGGGTTGGAACTTGATGATCTTTAAGGTCCTTTCCAACCCAAACCATTCTATGATTCTATGAATACAGTTTTGCTGAGTTCTTACTATGCTGTGATGCTCATGTTCCTGTGTCTTAACCACAAGCTTCAAAAACCTGACTACATTTCAAAGTTAAAAACACCAGTGGTTTTCCATTGCCTGTGCGCTGGCGACACTGTTTTCCTGTTTGTTGTTCAATTCATGATTATTTCTCTCCAACCCAGCCTCTGGGGACAGGAGCTCTAAATCAGAGAAGATGCGCTGAGACTCCAACCCCTAGTCCTGACCTGAGTCCTCATTTGAGACTGGGGCTTTTGCTGCTCGTACAGAGCAGAAGCATCAGCCACATCAGTGCCTGATCTGTGGTGGGGTCCTCTGGGACGTCCATAAACTGGTGTCCTTTGCAGCTAAATAACAATCTGGTTGACATATTTAATCCTACAACAGTGGTAAATACCATCTCTAACTAAGTATATGCAGGGGTTCTACGTAATACGACCTGCAATCTACAGTCTACATGTATGCACCTGTATGCAGTTTCATAGCTTTTAGTTGCACTGAATTCCTAAAGATAGGGCAGTTTAAGACTAACGTTCCAAATGGTTATCTTAAATATTATAGCACACACGCAGAGGCAACAAAGCAGACAAGGCCAGGCAGCCTTTCCACAGAGCCCTTGATTACTGGTAGCTTTGTCTGCAACAGTAAAGATACCCTGTCATCACACAGGAAGCTGAGAAATTCTCAGGTACTGCCTAGCACTATGTGTGGATTCTAGAAACTGATGCTGGAGAAAGTATTTTAGAAATACTGGGAGAGATCTTGGCTCGTGCCAAGCAAGCACAGCCCTCAAGCCACCTTTTGAACCAACATGACTTTTTGCTGAAGGTGTGGGCAGTGCAGCAGCCATGTGACACAGCAAAGCAGTTTGAACCCAAGGCTGGCGCACTGCAGCACTGAATTTAAATTTGCCTGGTCTTTTAAGATCCGCATGTTCATGTGTCTTTTCAGTGAATTCATTAAATTCCAGATAGTAAAACCCCAGGTGTTTAAGCGGGTATATGCGTAGGCAAAGGACCTTCGCAGTGTCTCAGAGTGCAGGACAGCCAGCGGAGGACGGTTCTGCCCGATTCCCTCTAAATGTCACAGCTCTAGGTGGAACTGCTACTTCTGTCGGCTCGGGCAAGCGAAGTGAAGCAGCTCAAGCACGCTGCGCTGACTGCTGCCGCCCTGAGCCGGGCCACAAGCTCCCTCGGGGCCGGGCCGGGAAGGTGGGCGCTCTCCCCACCGCCGGACGCGGGACTGCTGCCCCGGAGCGTGTCCCCTCGCTCCGAGAAAGCGGGCCCGGCTGACGCCGCGGCGACTGTTAAGCGGCGGCGCGGACCCCCCCCAAGCCCGACCCCCCCATACGCCCCCGCCGCGCAGGCTGACGACAGCGGAAGCCGGGCGGCAGGGCCGGGCCCAGGGCGTCCCGGCCGGCAGTCGGGCAGAGGCGGTGCGGCTCCGCTGCCCTGCCCTGCCCAGTCGTGCCCGCCCCACATGAGGGAGGCAGCGAGGGAGACAGGCCGCATCGCATCACATCGCACCGCACTGCACAGCCGGCATGTCCGCGACCTGCTGCGCCGGCCAGGTGAGGGGCTGGGGGAGAGGGGGAGGTCGGCCCCGCAAGCTTCCCCTCCCCGCCCGGGCGCTCTTCGCAGGGAGGGGGGGGTCTGTCAAGCTGTCTGGTTTAAGTGTTTATGGTGGTGTTTTTGCGGCGTTTCCTGGATGAATTCCGCTGGTGTTTTAGGAGGGCAGGCGGCTGGGCGCAGCCTGTGCCCCCGGGTGTGTGTAGGCAGCCGGAGCCGCTCTGACCGCCGGCCTCCGCGCCGGGAGCTGCGGCGGGATGCGGGAGAGGAGCCGGGCGCCGAGAGGAGCCTTTCCCAAAGAGCTGCGCTGTACGGAGAAGTTCCCCGAGTGGTGACAGGTCGCTGGAAGCTGTGAGAGGCGGTTGGGTGATTGACAGAGGTGCCCGGTGGTGGGAACATGAGACCTCGTGCTGTACGACGTGGAGCAGTGTGAGCTACTCTCCTAGCTGCTGGCTGCCTGGCACTCCTCAGACCCTTTCACAACCTCTTTTAAATTTGGCTTGTGGAAAGACTCAACAAGTGCAGGTGCTGGCAGGGGAACTAGGATGAGAGCAACTGGTGATGGAGGGTGGTGCAGGACCTACGCCCTTCAGCATCCCTGGGATGATGAATCACCGTTCCACATCTTAATGCGATGCACCTGTTTTCTTGATTGAATCTGTTTTGACAGATGAAGGACTGTGGAGTTGGGAGGAGAAAGGTGGTCAGGAGGCCCTGTCCAGTTCTCCTCCTTGGCTGCACTCAAGGGAAGGACTTACCTTCACACCAGTTGTCTCTCTAGCCTGGTGTTGGACCGCATCTGCCCTAAACACTTTATTTTGTGCTTAATTGTCTGAAATCTCCACTTATGCACTAGAAACCTAGTAATACTTGTCCTGTCTACAACAGACTACCCAGTGAGTTTATATCTGTTGTTTTGCATATCTGAACACCTTACAGTCCGAAGTTTATTGGTGTTCTTCACTGATCACTTTGCCCATCCTCAGCGTCTGATTATTCTCTTGCTTTTGTGTAAACCACCTGGAAGAAATCTCAGATCTTTCCTGAAAGTTGAAATTCTGGGCTAGATTTGGTCTTCCAGCTGTGGTTCTTTCAATCTTTAGTGGGCCAGGAGGGTTGCTGAGTGCGCCTCCACACACGTCACCTCACCAAACAGGCCTGGGTGGTCGTGGGGTAACTGCTGGAGTAACTGCATTTGCTAGTATTGCTTTTCCTCAGTCTCCCTGACTGCTGCTTCACATGCATATAGCAGCACGTGAAACAAGTTTTGGAGCCGCTGAAGAGAGTGCTGTTAATAGGTGTTGTTACTGCAGTGGTTCATGGATGTTTGCATTTTCCTTGCATTTTTGGGTGTAGTTCCTGGAGAAGTAGCCTAATACCAAGAGGACAAAAGTGTTGTGAGACTCATGTGATGAGTGGCATGGCTTTAGCATGACCAAACTTTGAGACATTCTTAAGCTACTGTTCCTACCCTGTGTAGTAATATCTGATAGTAATAGTGTTTTATTGACACTGGTATGTTACTTTGGAGTCTGTAAATAAACTGAACTCCTTAGTGATGTTGGAGGCGAAGCAAAAGCACTGAAGTGGATGCAGTCGTAGCACCAAAATTATGCAATACCCCGGGGGAAATGTATTCTGCTGGCTTAAGCACTATTTTTGATGTAAGACTTATCTGTGCTAAATATGGTATATTGCTGGAGTTATACCAGCAAACTGAGTGTGGATAACCTTTTTGTAGGCTAGGATGATAAATGGCATAAACCATGTTTCAAAAGCATGCAGTGTAAGTTTTTTAAAAAGAAAAATGGTCTTTACCTTCATGCTGTGATTTATTCCAAACTTGATGAGCGGATGTTTGTTTAATTAATACACAAGAAAAACAAAAGGGATAGAAGTCCTTCTCTCTCTCTCTGTCCAATTTCCTCGGGCATTTTATGGGTACTGTTAATCAAGCTGGAAAGTAAAGAAAGAATGTGGCCTCTCTGTAAATGTTCCCTTGAAGATGAATTTAACCCTGTCTTCAGAAACAGAGATGATGTCCTTGAAGAAAGATGGAACTTGTTATACAAGTCCTGAAAAACAGTAATCATGTTGGGTCCCTTGTTTTTCCCTAAAATACACTAGTTTAATGTGTTTCATATCGCACGGTGGCGCTTTTTTTGTATTAATTATTTTTGCCCTGTATATGTCTTATATCTGCCTCTCTGTTTCTCTGGATCTGCTTTCGTAGAACTGACAGAGAACTTTGGTATTGCCCTTCTGAGCTGTGAAAGTACAATTATCGTGCGTGGATGTCTGTAGCTGATACCAAAGTTTTTTTGTGAGTTAATATTGCTTAACTATCCATTATTCCTCCATTTGTAACATCAGCAAATTTTCTTGATGTGAAGTGGACAATGAGTGATTGGTGTGTTTGGGTTTAGGTCAAACTGTGCTAAACATGTAGTTAGTGGTGCTTGTTGGAATAAATGCGTTCAGGTTTTGCAGCCCGTATTCCTGTTGTTAAAGGATACAGTGACAAGCTGACAAACTTCAGTTTACTTTTGTTATGCTGACTTTGCACTCAAAAATTATTTAAAATAATCTTAATTAACATTAACATTACTGTGTGACTTGTATCCTTGCCAAGGAGACCCTGGGAACTTGTTTTCAAGGAACTTGGCCATTTATAAACTTTTATTTCTGCAGTTGGTTTTTATCAGGCAACATGCAACCTTGTTTCGAAGAAAATTGCGATTTTTAGGTTTCTGAGCTGTGATAAGCTTGCTCAGTGTTTCTCCTTTTGCTAGTGTTTTGTTGGTAGACCTATTTTTGAGAACATAGTGAGAATACAGTTTGGCTTGGACCTCCACAATGCTTTTAATTACATGAAAACATCTGCTTAAATTGACAGGAAACAGGATTTTACATTTGGCTTCTCTTCAGTAGTTATTCTCAAGAGAATAAAGTTTAGATCATGATTAAAAAAAGCAGCTGTTGCGGAAAATCTTTATTACAATGAATATGTTTTTTCCAGAGTTAAATAAATGTAATTTAGATAGTAACAATAATTTTTGGGGGGCAATATGTTGCAGCTGGGTTGTTCAAGAAGGTGGATTTTTCATTTAGAATTGGTAGTTATTATGCTTATAAAGCTATTTTTGTAGGTTTGTTGAATATTTAATGTTTTCTTTAATACTGTTCTGCACTTAGAAATCATATTATGTAGTAAACACAGTTAAGATGTGCAGCAAGTTAGAGTGTCAGATTTTAATTTTATACTCAGACCTCTAATTCTGAGGTTTTTTTAGAAAAAAAAAAAAAAAAGCTTAGGTTGCAAGATTGGCCTCAGCCAGTCTTATGACTTGTGGGGCTTACGGCTTTTGGGGAAGGGAGGGAAGACCCCATGTGCTCCAGGGCTGCCTGCCTCTCTGGCACTGCCTGCTTTCATCTGCAGGTTGAGAAGAGGGCTTGCAGTCCTGTCCCTGTGGTCTCTTCATTACATGGTGAAAAGGGTTGCTCTGTCATCCTTGTCCAGGTTTGTGTCCCCTGTGGACACCGGGGCATTGCGGGGGCATGTGTGTGGTGCAGCAGGCTGCAGTGCTATACGGGAACATGCCAGCTGTGTTCCTGGCTCCACTCCATGTGTGCTCCCCAAACACATTTCTCCTTCTGCAAATGATCGTTCTGGGTGCGAAGCATTTTGGTTTACTGTGTTTAATCTGAGCCAGCCAGTTAAGAAGAGAGAAATGTAGCTACAGGTCTTACCCCTCTCACAGCTGCCTTTCCATGCCCACACTACCACTGTTAATCATGGTTGTGGATGAAACTAGCTGTCTGAGGTCTGATGTGGAGTATTGCAGTGCACTCCACTTAAATGCCAGACTAGGGAGGGACATTTTTGCCTATTTGCAGAAACATGGAGTTTTTGTTTTAAACAAATTATTGCCTAAACAACTGCACTAGCAAAGACTAGTCTTCTGCAGTGTTGTCCTCTGAGGTTGGTGTCTTATGTTGATTCCCTTTCTAATAAAAACTGAGCTCGTGTTGTAGCCTTGTCCTTGCTCAGGTTTGGGAGATCATTTTTCTCTGCTAAACCTTTCACGTATTTTCAAGGAAATTGTAAGAATATAGTATCTTTGAGGCCTCCACCTGCCTGCCATAGCTGGATAAAATTTGTTGCTGGATTCAAAAGTAATTAGAAAGGGAGGGAAAAGTGATCAAAAGACACTGAGATCCTGTTAAGTGTGTTATCATTAGACACTTGCACTGCGAGGTTGAAATCCTTTCCCTGGCACTGAATAAGAAGCAGAAGATACTTTCTGTCATTCCAGGCGGAAGAGAGTCTTTCTTCTTCCTGCTTAGTTTCACATTGCTGCCTAATTTTTTTTCAACCTTGTCCTCTCACGTCCTACAAGTTTGTTGCATTGTGGGTTTATAGAAACAACATAAATACCCATGGCTCTACAACTGTGGAGTGAAGGCAGTGAAAGAGCAGGGCATTCACTTTTAAGGGCAAAGGGATGCTTTTCTGCAGAACGATATAAATCCCACTGTGGCTTTTGTTTCAATTTTTGCAAGTATGGGTATTCCAGGGTGTTTTTGCCATAACTGAGACGTCTGTTACAATGGATGCACTTGTAGTTGCAGGTGCAAGACATACATGTTTCAGCGGAGCAATTGAATGAAAGCCTGAGCTGTGACTACAGTATAAGCTGAAGGTCTTGTCTGGAGCTGGGGATTGCTGTCATTCCAAACGTGTGCTGAGGCTGGATGGTGTTCTTAACTCAACCTTGTGAAGAAGCTTGGACCTTAGGTTGCTTCTGAGGTCCTTCTCATAACCAAGTTAATGGCCCTTCCATTTTTTTCTCAACTGTGTGGCGTTCTAGTATATTTTGACATGTTAAATGCCTGGCCTCCTAGATTTTTAGCCTTTGATCAACCATTCTGCTGACTGAATTTGATCTACTGCATTGTTCAGGTCACTCAGGAGGTAGATTTCAACATCCACTACAGCGTGAGGCAGTGAAGGATTGAGCGAGCCAGAGCTGTGGGGACTATAGTGTTTTCCCATGACAGCAGCTGTGGGAAGGTGGCTCCGTGTTCGTTTTGAAGGGAGTCCTGCCACCTGGCAATTTCATTCTCACTTTAGTTAGTGATAACTATACTGAGACTGATGTTTGCAGTTTTGTGATTGGAACTTCCAGCAATAGAGATGGTGTGTGCTCAGGTATTTAAACATATAAATATTCACAGTCTGAAAATGGAAAGTACTGCACTTCTTTCTGACACACAAAATGTGTCAAAGTATCATACTATATTTCATACTGCCAGGCTGGAAATGTGTGTGGTCAGGTGTTGTGACACTGATCTAAACTGGAACATCTTTAGAAATGCTTTGAACAGGTAGGATATTTTAAAATATTATATTAATGTTTTGTACCAATTTATTGTCTTTGTCACTTTGTACAAAGTGTTAATGTCTTTTTTTCCCTTGCCTTGAAGTCCTCTTGAACTCGTGACAAGTGGTGTTCTGCAGGGGTCAGTACTAGGATCAGTGTCATTTAACATATTTTTTTGAGACATTGACAGTGGGATGGAGTGCACGCTCACCAACTTTGCCAATGACACCAAGCTGTGTGGTGTGGTGGACACGCTGGAGGGAAGGGATGCCATCCAGAGGGACCTTGACAGGCTTGAGAGGTGGGCCAATGCAAACCTCATGAAATTTAACACGGCCAAGTGCAAGGTCCTGCACGTGGGTCGAGGCAATCCCAAGCACAAATACAGGCTGGGCGGATAATGAATAGAGAGGAGAAGGAGTTGGGGGTATTGGTGGGTGAGAAGCTGAACATGAGCTGGGAATGTGCGCTTGCAGCCCAGAAAGCCAACCGTGTCCTGGGCTGCATCAAAAGAAGCATTAGCAGCAGGTCAAAGGAGATGATTCTCCCCCTCTACTCTGCTCTCATGAGACCCCACATGGAGTACTGTGTTCAGATGTGGAGCCCTCTACATAAAAAAGACATGGACCTGTTGGAGAGAGTCCAGAGAAGAGCCACAAAATTAATCAGAGGGCTGGAGCACCTCCCCTGTGAGGACAGGCTGAGAGAGTTGGGGTTGTTCAGCCTGGAGAAGAGAAGGCTCCAAGGAGACTTAATAGCAGCCTTCCAGTACCTGAAGGGGGTCTAAAGGAGAGATGGGGAAACACTCTTTATCAGGGAGTATAGTGAGAGGACAAGGGGTAATGGGTATAAGCTGAAAGAGGGTAAATTTAGACTACACATTAGGAAGAAATTTTTCACTATGAGGGTGGTGAGACACTGGAACAGGTTGTCCAGGGAAGTTGTGGATGCCCCATCCCTGGAGGTGTTCAAGGCCAGGCTGGATGAGGCTTTAAGCAACCTGGTCTAGTGGGAGGTGTCCTTGCCCGTGGCAGGGGGGGTTGGAACTCAATGGTCTTTCAGGTCCCTTCCAAACCAAACCGTTCTATGATTCTATGATTCAGTGCTGAAAGCACCTTTTAAAGACACAGCTTCCCAGAACAGCTCGGAGCTGTCAGTTTATTTGAAGGTAAAGCAGCTGGTCTAGCTTCATGCTTTTACGTCATTACATATGGAAATTTCACTTTAACTGCTTTTTCAGTACAATGGTACATGGACTTAAGCAGTTACTGCCCTGCACTTAGTTCTCTGTCCCTGGTGATGCACCATGTTTAGTCTGTGTGGGCCATTCTTCCTCCAGAGTCCTGGTCTTGAACATCAGAGCTAACCTGGAGAAAACCGGATCACTGTATAAAGTGATGGCCTCAAATTGTCAGACTTTGCCATTGCTGACTTGTCTTTCATGTTCCAGTTATTCTTTTAGTAGTTCCTCTGCTGTGGACGGCAGAGAAGTAGGTGCAGCATGAATTGGGACAACGTGCTGATGAAAAAACTGTAAAATATGAATTGATAGGAAAGGACCATTGAACCCGTCACCCAGTTGAGGTTGCTCTCAGTGAAGATCATCAAAGGATCAATGCAAAGAAGCTTCAGGATCAGGTCACTAACTAAAGCAGTGGCCTGTTTTCAACAGTGACCTGAGAGTACATTTAAATGGCTCCCAAAAGCAGGCAGGAGTGATGGAAGGACTGGTGTACTACTGAAGGTGGTGTAACCCAGATGGCATGACCCCAGTGCAAATAAAATACAACTTCTAAGTACAGCCAGCTGGCTGGTAGCCTGTGCAAGGCGCGCATGGAGGACAGGCTGCTCCCACAGTGTGGGGTGCTACAGGGCAGAGTCTCACGCCCTCTTCATCTGTGTGCAGTGAGGGGAGCAAGATGACTTGCTGGCTGATGGTGCTGCCGTGGTTTTGTAGAAGAGGCTGGAGAAATTTGAGGGGATGCAGGAAGACAGACAACCAACCAACCAACCAACCTAGGTTGCTAGGAGAAGTCTTAAAACCTTCAAATGAGACTGAGGGTAGATGGTTTGGGTTCCTTCTTTGATGAGCAGAGAGAAAAGGCCAGGTAATTCAAAGGCTTTCTTAACCTAGTGAACAAAGCATCACCAAGAGCAAGGGCCTGGGAACTGGAGCAGACAAGATGAGGGGGTTTTTGCTGCTTTTGATGATAGATGTAAGTAACCAGAAAGACAGACAGCCCACCTCATACTACCGTCAAATCCAGATGGTCTATGCTAACCGAACATATAGTACTGGGGAGCTGGGTGATATGATACATTGCGAGGCTCAAGTCAGACTAAACAATTGTCTTGATTTTTCCAAAATCATCAGGAGAAGAGCAGTTGGGCAGTCTTTAATTTAGACATTTTGCAGTGACATTATTTTCTAATGCTGAGCTGAGTCACCACATAGTAATGTTTGAGCATAGTGATAGAAGCTAATCATCCTCAGTTGAGTTTAACTTCAGCTCTGCCAGCGCCTGGCATGGCTCTCACGCATTTTAGCTCTTGATGTAGCTGTCCTTGACACGGCTTTCTCACCTAGGTTTTGAGCATGCTTGGTACTGTAGGGCAGTTCTGCCCTGTGGTGCAGGGCACAAGCCCTTCCCTTTGGAAACTCTGCTCTGGGTAGGAAAGCCTCACTGGAAAGCAGTGTTCAGGCAGCATCTAGCTTATGTGACTTTTCACTGAAGTAATTTTTAATTTTGCACAGTTTGCAGTGTGAGGTGTGCTCCCAAAAATAGGTCATTAGTTGATTAACTGGTATGCTGGTCACAAAACCCTTCAGCTTAAGCCATGTGGTAAGTCTGAATACTAAAGAAGCAGCAATGAAAAGCTGCTTAGATCAGACAAAGGACAAAATAAAGCCTCTTTGGTGAATTTAGTTACTTCATGGGGACAAGCCACTGTGTAATCATGCAACCAGTTGAAGAAACCTTTGCAAAACATGTATGCATTAACAGCGGGGATTTTGAGTGACAGTCTGAGCCCAGCTCCTAATGCTTGGGACACCTGGCATAGGGTATCTCTTGTTTTTGTGAACCGGTGCACTAACAACATGGCTGGCTTCCTAGATGTTCTTTCCCGAAACTAAAAGTCCAAGGGCAGGTGTGTAGCTACTTAAGGACATTACTTATGCAGGGCTGACTGCTTTGCTCTTCCAGCCTGCTTGGATGCTCCATGTAGCTGTGACAGTAGGTGTTTGGGTGTTTTTGACAGACATTGCTGTTAATAGCTCATTGACTGCATAATCTGCAAATCTTAAAGCTCAGATAATGCTGGTAGGCAAGTGATCAAGCAGTGCATGAAAAACTAAGCTGTTGTGGGCCCCCGTGAAAAGAAGCTTCAGCAAGGCACATTCCTGTGCTCCACAGGCAGGCCAGAAGGCACGTGGTCTCCCCCTCACTCTGGCCAGGAGGTTTGTTAGGAGGGACGAGAAGAAACACTGCTAAAACTTCACTTCCTTTAAGTATGCACTTCTTTCTTTTTTTAATGTGCTCTTCTTCCCTTTGATTTTTACCATTTCTGCTGAAGTGTCCCAAAAGGAAGAGTGCTTTGTTATGATAAGCCTGATACTTCGCTATGGTTTGTATATTTTAAAAATACCATAGGCTATTTTGGGCAGTGATCCTGAAACTCCTCACTTTGTTTTAATGGCTACGCAAAATATTTTCTAAGACCTTTGAGATTTTTTTGGAAACGTCTGTGGAAAATACCTTCTAAAAATGTCACTGTGTCTACAAAAGCAGTAGGCAGGACATGTTCACTTTCCTTCTCAGTCTTGTGTGTAAATAGTTACGTTTGTGCGTAGTATTACCATCCTACCTTATTCCTCTGATTTATCAGATTGGATCCCACCAATCAAGGCTTGTGTGTGTGGCAGGTGTTAAGTGTGTGTTTGTGTAGTATTCATTGTCAGGAGCCGCCAGCTCCTGCAGAAGTTCATAAGCCTGCTTCTGCCCTGTTTTGTTAACCTGTCTAATTCTTGTTACCCAAAAGTACTCCCCAGGCTGGCATATGATGGAAGTGTGCAGATACGTCCAGGCCTGCCTGCGCTTGAAGAAGCGGTCTGCATGGACTAGGGCTGTTATATAGTCTGCTTGCTTCTGCTCCTCACTGCATGGGTGTAAAAATTAATGTTCCTCTGCACTCAAATTGAATGAGGTGGTATGAAACTGTCACTGAAATGTCTGTTCAGAGAAGGGTCAAAGCATGCAGGACTGGTGCGAGGCATTCACCTCTGCTCTCCCCTCCTGCCATGCGCACTGTGTCCTCACTTGAAATGGTAAAACAGTAAAACTCTTTCTGCCGTTGCATAATAAATCATCAGCTGAGAATGACTGATAGGTCATTTTTCTTCCCTTTTTTTTTTTTTTTTTTTTTTTTTATAAGCCAGTAGGTTGCTTTTTTGGTCACTACCAGCAGCAGAAACACTCTGTCAGGGCTACTGAGGTGCCAGTGCCAGGGTAGGGGTGAGCGAGTGGCCGGCAGAGCAGAAAGGCTGGGGGGAAGCCACTGGCTGTTAACCCAGTCTGGCTACCAGGAGAAATGTCTGTGAAACTGTGCTTTGAATATTTTTTGACAGAAAATTTTCCCCTGCAGCTTTCCATAGCTGCTGTTGCGAAACCAGTCAAGTCAGCCGTCATCCAGGCAGTTCAAATCATGGTGCAGTCTGTTTTCAAGTACACGAGGTTTTCAAGTTTCAGGATCTCAGGCAAGCTGGCGCTGCACCCTCCCTGAGTGCTGGAAAAGCAGCACCGAGCAAAGCCGGCGGCCGGTCTGTGTTGTGGAGGCCTGGCGTCGTGGTGGGTTAGCACAAGGGGACTGGCTGTAAGTATTTGTGTAAAGCGTAGATACTTGTGTGGCACTTGTAATTGTTGTCAGACTGTGGTGTTCACGTGGTGAGGAGATGTGAAGCTGGAGAGGGAGCTGGGGTGGCTGTGCTTGCTGCCTGACTTGTGGCAGCCTTTGGATGAGAAAGACTTGAAGCCAGAAGCTGCTGCAGTGTGACAGACTCCTGCCAGAGCAGCCTGGCTTTCAGATGCCATTGCACTGAGCTCATGGGCACCCTGGGCTTGGAAGGATCACTGGACTTTGAAGGAGCTCTGTAGGTACAGACTGGGATTTTCAAAGCCTGCCTGCTGGCAGTGATCAGAGACCTTGGGTTGTCTGTGTTGTCTCTGTCCTGAAAACTGCACAGCACCTTCCTCCTGCAGAACCCATCCTTTGGAGGAGCTTTTGTTTAATGATAAGCTAAATCTGTAAAAGATTTGTGACATTACTTGCTTTTTTTCACAGCCCGTTCTTTTAACATGGGAGGAATTTGTTGCTGGCTTGCACTTCTGCACTGGTGGGTCCTGAGCCCCTGGGCAAAGCCTCACTGTGGTCGAAAGGCAAAGCTGAGGTGGGATGGGTCATGCCGACGGTAAAGCATGCGGCATCAGAGAAATTACATAAGCACGCATTGCCTGCAAGGTTTTAACAGGGAACTTGTTGTATATGTGGGCTTTTGAAGTCTGTCACCCAAAGACAACATTTTTGAGACCTATAAGGTCAGTAGGTTGTGGCCTGCATCTTACTCTTTGGGACAGAGACTGTTTTAATTTATTTTTGGATAACACCTATTTCATCGCAACACACTCTGGAATGTAGTCAGTCATAACCAGAGCTTAAAAAAGAAAACAAAAACCAACAGCAACAACAACGACAAAAAACACACCAAATTTTGGACTGTGGCTGAATAACCTAACCGACTTTCTATGGTTTCCACGGCTATTCAGAGTGCTTAAAGGAGTGCATCTCAAAAAAAGAAGGAGACACTGGTATTTTTCCCAAATATTGCCAATTTATAGGGTACATGCTCGGTATTAGAAGCTATCATTAAACTCTCTCCAAGTAATGCATAAATGAGCTATATATTCTATTTAAGTATTTGCTGCTTTAAATAGCAGCTTCAGGGACCCAGGACTGGAATAGCAGACACGTTGCTGGACACAGATGAGGTTTCACTGGCAGACCTCTCTAGCAGCTGGCTTAGGAAAAAGTTGTTCCCCTTACAAATGCCAAGGCTGCATATGTTTTTACTTCTGTACCATAGTTTTTTATGTTATGGTGAGTATGGCCAGCAGTTGAAGTTCATTGTGGATACTTTGGATCTGGGTGATACAGATTGAAAGGACCTCTAGGCTTAATCTTTTTTTTTCCCCGTCATTCTGAAGTGGATGGGTTATACTTTCCTGGTCTGTTTTTTTGTTTTGAAATGTTTTTATTCCATTTGTTTCTAGTCTGTTTTTTGTTTTGAAGTGTTTTTATTCCATTTGTTTGCTGGATCGGTAACTTGGTGTAGCTTCCTTATTTCTTGGAATTGTAGCTGATGCTGTAAAAGTTAACTTAATTTCATTACCTATAAAAAATAAAATTGTCATTCAGCCACCACTGCCTTCTATTTTGAAAGGGTACTTGCACAATGTGCTTATGCACATATTATTTTTAATTTCCAGCTCTGGTGCCAACATGAGCCGATTCTGTTTATTCCCCACAGTTGCAGTTTTGTGTGTTTTGGGGAGGATATCTGTTTTGCAGCAGCAGCAGCTTTAGTGGCTGTGTGCTTTGAGGCCCCCATCTCCTCTGGCATAAGATCCAGCAGTGAACTGAGAGAAGGGCAGAGTGGGAGCCGGGTTGGACTGTCCTCGTTTTATGTCTTCTGCAAACCGAAGAGTTGTCAAGTGAGGCAAGGTCCTGTTCACTACCCCCTTTCTGTGGGGCTGAAGGCAGGCAGCCAGAGCTTGGGTATTGCAGCAGATAAACATGGCAAGGAACCAATAATATGTGAGTCTTTTCAAAACAGTTCTTCAAAATCATTTGGAGCTCTTTGATCAACTGGTCTGGTTATGAGACTCTGTGGAGTTATATCAGATGCACATGTATGCAAACACACATGTGAAACCCCCTTCATTGATGCTGGAAGCCAAAGTGTCCTGGGAGGAAAATAGTGCAAGGCAGTTTGGTGCCTGAAGGCATATACAAGACAGTGAAATTGACCTGGATGTTTCAAATGTGGCACTTGTGCATTTTGAATCCCTTGGCAAGGGCTAAGAAAAGCCATCCATCTTGTACAACTCCTTGCTAGAAAGCAGAGGGGTCCTCTGAATGGCCCTGTGGCCCCTCCAAGGGCTGAGGTAACACCGGGAAAAAGCGGCCATGGGAGACATGAAGTTGCTGCTTATTGGAAGGGCCTGGCCAAGGACAGTGGACAGCAAGGAAATAATGTTCACCAGGCTAGATCCCTTTCAGGATTCATTTAGTACCTTTTTCCGTATTTAATAAAGCAATTGTGTGCTTTTTGCTATGGTTTATGGTTTTTATCTTATTGGACCCTCCGTTGCAGGTAGAAATGAACTAAAATACACAAGAAATTCTGTCTCTAAACATTGGAGACAATATCAGCTAAATTGTAATTTGACATTATTTTCCTGGCAGCTGTGGATTTTTTTTTCTTCCCATCTTGCACATGGAATCACCCGTTTCACCTTTGCAAAGTGCGTCTAAGTTAATTGTGAAGTTGCATTTCTTTTCTGTCTTCAGTACAAGATGGTGCCATTGTGTTTTGGGTCCTTCAAGCTCAGCTATATTTTGCTTTGTTTGCAGTAAGCCAAGTATTTCCAGATTCTTTCTCCACTGCCCAAAATATTTAGATCTGTTAATGTAGTTTTTTGTTTGTTGGTTTGAGTTTTGTTTGGGTTTTTTGGTAGCTGTTGTCTGTTTATAAAGCCAGCACAACTATCCCAAAGTGTGCCTGAAATGGTTTTCCCTCCCGCTTCTATTTGCTCAAAGCCTTTAGTAGCATTAAAAGTTCTGTAGAAAAAAAAATAATTTGTGTGAGTACCAGAAAGGGCAGCTTAAATAGGACAGTACAGTTCTGGTGAATTGAAGTGGATCTATACAGCTTGTTTTGAAACAAAACCTCTAGCAAAAACGAAAGCAAACAGTTTTGGAGTCTGTGCCTTTTGTGCAGATCTGTTTTTTCACTACGGAGGAGGGCAAGTGTGTTGCAGGAAACAGAGCCTTACCATTGCAATGCCTGTTCCAGTGAATGAAACATGTCAGGACCATGAGCTGCACAGAGATAGCAAAGAGCAGGATTAAGAAATCGGGAGTGGTTTCTCCTCATCCTCTTCTCTCTCATCCTTAGCATGTGGGAGAGCAAGAAACTGATGTGCTTAAACCCAGCAACTTTCGATATACATGACAGCCTGCTTTCACTTAAGTACTGCTCATCTGGGAGGAGACAATTTAAGTCTTAGTTCTGGAGTTTTACAGGAAGTCTCCCAGCTTCCCTGTCTGACTTTTGCAATAGAAACTTAAAAGGGGTAATGGAATGACTTGGTTTTTTTGTCTTACTTTCCAGCTGGCCTGCTGTTGTGGTACTGATGCTTGTTCCTTGTGCTGCATGTGCTGCCCCAAGATAAAACAGTCAACCAGCACCCGCTTCATGTATGCACTTTACTTCATCCTCGTGACTATCATCTGTTGTATCATGATGTCAACGACAGTAGCTAACGAAATGAAAACGCACGTAAGTAAGAGAGATGAACCCATTGCTACCCATGGGAGAAAATGGGCCTCCTTCTATTGCTCTTTAGATATAGGGTTGTTCCCTCAAAAGAGGTGGTTAATTCCCTCCACCCATCCACTTTGAAACCCAGTGATGATTTTCTGTGCTCAGCCTCTTCCTGTCAATTTCTCATCCATCACATGTATTTCACAACAGGAAGAGTCAAGGATCACAGAACTAGCAGCCTTCCTCCTTTTTCATTGTACAGAAACCCACTGCTATGAACACATCCCAGGTTTGCTGCGTGGGTAGTGTCACTAGAATCTGTTAGGGAGCACACTATAGTAGAACAAAGCAGTTCCCTCTAACATTGAGTTCATCTCTGGTAACTTGTTTAGCAGCAGAAGCAGCAAATTAGAAAATAACTCTTCAAGTGTTCCATTTATAATTTTAGTTCTATGTTCTTGGGACTGTGTGACAGACTACTGCAATGCACAATGGTGCATATCCTTTGCAAGGGGGTTTTTCTTCAGTGTGCATTGAGTCATTGTGTTCGCATGGCCTCTAACCACAGCAGATGCTGTTCATCTCTAATTGTCTTTTTAATTAAAAAGCTTCAAAATAATAAAAGGAGCTGTGGCTAAAACTAGATTTTAAAACTTGAATTTCTTTCGGAGTCTGAATATAACCATCCTAAGCTAAATGCTCACCAGTCTGCCTGTAGTCAAAAAGTAGAGCTGTTCTGTGGTACCCAACTTTGGTTTCATTTCTTAAGCCACCCAAGTTGTTCTTGGTAGCACAAATCCTCTCTCTCACCCTCTACAAACTGCAGGAAAAGAAGTCTGTTTTTAAGTACAGGGAACAATGGATGAGTTGCTTAACACTTAATGTTTCTGCACCAAAGCTGGCATCAGGCCTGCTTTGAGGTTTGTGAATGAGCTTGCCCTGAAGTTTCAGAAGGCTTCCCTTGCTGTGGGCATCTAGTTGTTTTGTGTTATCTTCCCCAGAGGGAGTGCTGGTGGGTGCACATTTAAGGCCGCTTCCTTGTTTAACCAATTGCTGGTGAAGTCGATGCCCAGCTTACCTTCTGCACTTGATTTTGCAGCAGCATAATCCCGAAGCTGGTGATAGGACCTTGTGCCTACAAGGCAGATGAACCAGCAGGCTTGCAATGGGGCTGGTTTGAGGGTTTCTGGGCTCTGCTGCCAGTGACCTTTCTTTCTTCCCATTATACCCTCTTTGTATGTTCTGTCCTAATTTTATTTAATGTATTAGCACTTTGCTTGAGTTATCCTAGTGCCACCTTCTTACCCCCAGCCACCAGAAGTTGCTGACAGTCTTGTTAAGAGCACCCAGTACAGACTTGATGCTTGCCTGTGAGCTGCGACTTAAAAACTGTTCAACATGTGTGTGCCGAAATGGCTTGCCAGGAATTACTTTGACTTACTAGATGCTTAGCTTGGCAATAAAGTGAATAACCCAAGGAACTCAAGTGTGTGGGAAACAAATTACATGCTCATATCCAAATTTCAGAAAGTCGTTTTCCGTCAGGGGTGTAGTTTTAATGCAGCTTGTATCCCTAACAAAAAAATATTCACTCTTTATCCAACAGCAAAGTGATTCAAGAAGCCTTCAACAACATGCTTTTCAGTACTGCCAGATTTCTTTTCCAGTTCATACTCTTGAAAAGCTCAGTGTGGGAAGAAATGACACAAAGAGTAGCTGTTAGTGTGAAGTGGAAAGATAATCACTTTGTATTTGGTGTCGTTGAATGGGAAATGGACATCTGAAAGTAGGCTTTCTTTATCTGCTCTCTAATTTAATAATTATGTTCAGGGCTGTTAAGAGTTCAAAGACTCCTGAAGCTAATTCAGTACAGTTGTAATAGAGTCCACCTTGAAAATATTTGTTCAGACTAATCATTCTCAGCTTCCCAATAGTGAACCATGTTTTGAAAGTGCTGGGCACTTGCTGATTCCTCTGCTTTTGGCTTGATGGTGGAGCACTCCTAGCTCCTGAAGCCAGACTATGAGCAAACATTTCGCATGATGCTTCTAGGACCTCACCTTCTCTTTCTTGACAGGAGACACAATTTTAATTAATTTTTAATTAGAATTTTTTAAATTCTATATTCAATTCTGTATTAAAAATTTGAAAAAAAAATAGAATTTTAGTGCAGTCCTTTATGGAGCCATAATCTTGGCAGGGAACTGTGTGTCTGCTTTACCAGTTTAGAGTTAAAATGCTGATGTTATGTGAAAGGAATCTCTCCCTTTTCAGTGAGAGCTTTATTTGGTTGATTTGCTATAAATTCCCAAGCCTAAAGTAGTTCAAAAAGTATTTAATTTAGCACTTGGTTCTTTGGAATTCTATTGAGAGGAAGTAGCAGCAAATGTACTTCTCTTATGCACACCTTAAACAGAGATTTTTAAAAAATGTTTGTATTTTTTTTTTCGCAGTATTTATCTATCCCCACGGTCATGCATTCTGTTTATCAAAACACATTTAGGACAGTTTTTCAGTTCCCAAGGTGCCCTACTCTGAAGGTGCCATCCCAGAGCTGGGGACCTGCTCTGTGCCCTTCAAGATGTCTGGAAAAATGAGGCACTGTCCCAGGAAGCTCAATTGCCACATGCTCACCAAAGTTGGCAGGTAGATGAAAACACGTGTCAGTGAAAGGACATGGTACCTGTGGAGTATTTGGTTATGGTTTCAAAACCTTGGTTCCCACTCTAATGGGTGACATTTTGAGGACATTGTGTTTTGTGGTGAGCCTTAAGAATCAAACAGTGTCTTTTGTGGAGGAGTTTTTTCTCTATTGTTTTCACTGTTTCCCACTCGTGAGCTGTTCCTGCACCCACAGGACACCAAGGAAGAAAGGCCCAAAGGGTCAATTGTGCAAAGAAACCAAGGCATTTGTGTTTGATCTCTGGGGAAGAAGCAAGAGGCAGTGAAGGGGTAGGGAAGAAGTGGATGATTTTGACCAGGAAAATATTTTGAGTAGTAGTGTGTAGAATAGATTTCAGAGGAGCAAGGCTGTGTATCAAGGCAAAAGATGGGGTAGAGCATCAATCAGGGCATGAGAGCCTCAGTGGTGGGGACAGAAAGACAGGAAAGACCAATATGCAGTTACACAAAATGGTTCAGAGACTTGACTCTGTTCCAAAGTCAAGGAAAGCAGAAGCCAACTTGAAGAAAGACTTTTATGCCTTGATCCATACATTATTTCTTTTTTCCAGTTACTCTCTTTTATTGAAAAACAGGTAGAGCTTTACTCACAAATGTTCTGTTGAAGTAAAACTTTGCATTTTACAGGCTTTGAAAGGATAATTGAGAGAAGAAAGGGGAGAGAATTGATTTGGTCTGTCGAAATAGTGTTTTGATTTATTATTTTAATTAAATTTTTACTGTTAAAGCTGTTTCAAAATTAGTGGCTTCGTCATGAAAATATCTATGTCCTACTTAAATAATGAAGGGGAAAATAAGAAAATATGTTTTCAGGAAAACAAACACCAGTAAAAAACTTGCTGTGTCGAAGCATTTCAGTTCCAGATGGTTACATGTTCTGGCAGAGCATGTTTGCAGACTTGTTTCCCCAGCCAGGTTTATGTGTTGGCCCTTAACTCCATTACAGTATGTTAAACTCCAAATTTGCTACCGGAAAATAGTTTTTTAACTGCAGATGCCCATTGCCTGTTTCTGGTAAGAGTTTAGCTATAGATGCAAGACGGTATTGGTTTGGTCTGATTGGTTTTTGTTTCCTGTACCATTTCTCAGCTGCTCAAGACAGGTTTTACCTGGTTTTGTACCCTTCTTTCACCACCTATCCAGATTTCCTTTCGTGCTTCCTCCAGTTCCATAGCAAAGTTAATTTGCCACATTCTCCCTCTGTTGGAAGAAGACATCCAGAGGAAAGCAATCTCCTCTGGGCTCTTCAGGGCCCATTTCTACACACTTCTTCCTTCCTATTACCCCTCTGATGCTATTTCCCACGCTCCTGCATTCACTTTTGGGTGCAGACAGACCCAAGCTCAGAGGTGGCCAGCACCCAACCAGATGGAGCCTGGAGCATGTACATTTTGGCTTGCTTCTCACACTGCGTTTATTTATGGCACCAGGAGCTCCCAGTGAGGAGAAAGCAAGTTCAGGGCCGCCTGTGCCCATTTCTGTAGATGTTGCCGTCGTCTCAGAGGGTTTCACTGCACTCGGAAAATTACTGACTTTGCTGTGATAACGTCGTTGCTTGCAACGGAGGCATTTACATTATCTGAGAAGATACGTAGTTTCTGTGGCCAGAATGCTTTGTCCCCTACTTAGAGGCCAAAGAATTTAGCTTATTTTGCTTTTAAAGGTTTAAAAGTAGACAGTTCACTATAATTCACATATATAATTCACTATATATAGGCAAATAACTAATCTGTGACTTTAACGGCTGGCAAAACTACCCAGCACGTCAAAAGTCTGGTAAATCACATAGGCTGGGCAGGCTGCTCAGCAGCTGAACTGTTTCAGAGATACAGAATTAAAAAAAAAAACAAAAAGCAAAAAACAATTTTTTTTAATTTTCATTGAAGAAGTCACGTAAGCCTTGATAAATTTTTCCCATCAGTAGATCATCCTTTCATGAAAACATGCCCGTTTCATTACATCAGCCCTTTTGTCCCCAGCATTGTGCTTGTGTTTATTATCTGCCAGGGTACCCAAGAGTTTGGTTTTATACTTGTTTTGTTCCTTCAGGATCATGGGTCTCCAAAAAGGGCATTCAGATCCCACAGGGCTGTTCCTGTGGCCATCACTTATTACTTCATAGTGTTGTGCATACTACATGATGGCTGAGCCCTTTGTTGCTTGTGTAGGCACAAACTGAGCTATTGTTCTTGTGAATCCATCTGTTTTCTCTCAGCCAGAACTGTAAGGAAATTACTACTAAATGGAGAAAAGAACATATAGGGTCAGAAGCCCCATCAAGATCTGTGTAGAAACCTATGCAATTAAAGAAGATGCCCATTTACAGTTACCCAGAGATCTGTTTTTGATTAGCTAGTTGATTAATCAAGTTACATGGTATTTTTTTGTTTTATTCTATAAGTCTCATAAGCACAATGCTGCTTGGTACAAAGTACAGATCGTACAGAAATCTGTCTCCTTGGTCAGTACTATTGTCTATATCAAACAAATATCTAATTTTCACAGAAATATTGTTAGTTCAATATTATGCATCTTTTTAATCTCTGCTGACTTATGGCTATTATAAGCAAAGAACTGGAAAGCATTAATTGATAGCTCAGTTGCTTTCCCTGGCATTGCTGTGTTCCCTTGGCTTATCGTGTCATCATTGTGGCTTTGATAGGTCTCTTAATTGTTCCAGTCAGTTCATTTGCTCATTTTGAATGCTGGCATGTTTACCCAGTTTGACATTTCATTGCCTTTGAAGACCTGGGAAAGGCATCACTGATGCTCCAGAGAGTTTCTCATGAGCTCTCTAAAACCTCTGAGGTGCATGTTAACCTGAGCTACCTGTTCACTGTCCAGCTTCTTATGCAGCCGCTACTTATCTGTGAGTTACTTGTGAAAGAGTGTATCAGGGTGGCCCAGCTTGAATCTGTTCTTGTAACACCATGTGGCTATGTTGAGACCTGCGTATCCTCTGCTTGGCTGGTTCTAGCCCACCTAGGATTAGCTTGGTACTATAGGTAGGTTTGCTACCCTTAGCACAGCAACTCATTGTTGCTGTGAGCTGCTAAAATATTTGTTCTTTTGGGGAAACTGCTAGGAGGGTTGTTGAGCTCCTGACTTGTTAGGGTTGCTGGCACAGGATGGGAAGTTGCATACCCTACAGAGGGAAGCAAGCTTTCAGAGCCTGGTGGCTGGAAATGAGCAGTTTACGTGTTTATCCCTTGTTTCACGCATGTCAGATGGCTTTCTACCCAGCTGGCAACACTGCCTGATGACTTGCTCTCGAGTCCTGTTTTTTCTTTCCTTGTCTTGGTTTTGCATACTGACCTGCCTGCTGAAGGAAGGAGAGACTCCTATCTTTGCTGATTTGTTTGAAATGGTTAGGGATAGTGTTGCCCACAATCTTTGCATGTTCTTCCTTGGCAAAATCTGGCCTGGCTGAATGCTTTCTGAAGTCCGAGTACCATTTGATTTGCCCAAATTTATTTGTGCATATTGTGTCCTGGCAAACTTTCGTCTTCTGCCCCTTCCAGTTACCTGTGCCGGTTGCAGCAGTCAGCTTCAGAGAGTTTGATGTGTTGCTCAACTGGTCTCACCAGCCTCAGCTTAGGGCTGTGAGCACACAGAGAGGCCCTTCTTTCTTTGAAATGAATGGTGGTTTTCTAATTAAATGCCTGTATTTCTTCATGGGTGGATGGCTCCCTGGCTGTGGGGGGGGTGTCTGCACAGAGGCACCCCACAGGAGTGGGTCCTGGTCTCATAGACCTGCTTTTTTGAGTGCCCAGCATCACGTCCGCCTAGTGAAACTGAAGCCAAAATGTGCAGCTGTTTGCTTTCCCCTTGTGGCAAGAGCAAGGCCTCAAAGGCAAATATTTAATGAGTCAAGGGAAAGGTGGAATTTTCCTGCCTTTCTGTTAATTTAAAACAAAGTCAGGGAAGCTGGCACAACTCCCTTTTGGAGGCTGTGATGGATGCCAGGGGCTTGCTGCCCCTGTGCTACTTGGGTGTGCTTCAGTCTGCGTTTCCAACAAGGGCAGCATGAGCCAGAGCTTTGTGCCTTGCAGCCCAATTCATTCCCTTTTGGCTGGTAAAACTGCAGGTATGGGTCATGTAAGCTGTATTACTGAAGCAATCAAAGTCTTTTGCTGTAAAGCATGGGAAGCAGGGAGAGGTCCTCGGGATGAAGGGATAAGCAGTAGAAGGTAGGGATGGCTTAAGCCAACAGAGCCAAAGGTAAGTGTACTTGTACCCCAAAGCATCTAGAAGGAGTTGAGAGTTGAGGCTCTGGAAAACTCCAGTCCCTTGTGTTTTACATTTCTTTATGTCCCTTGAACCCTTAAGTCTGGGCTGAGAGGTATCAAGAGTGAAAGGTGCCAGATGAAGCCTGTGGAAAGTCAGTGGTGCTTAGACATAGACGTGCTTAGTTACGAGAATCCCCATGTCCTATCTAACAGCTTGTAATGTGTTATGCTTTTCAGATTCCCTTCTACAAGGAGGTGTGCAAGGGTATTCAGGCAGGTGAGATGTGCGAGAAGTTGGTGGGATACTCTGCCGTGTACAAAGTCTGTTTTGGAATGGCCTGTTTCTTCTTTTTGTTCTTCTTGTTCACCATCAAAATTAACAGCAGCAAAAGCTGCCGGGCATACATTCATAATGGGTGAGTATTTGTTTCATTGTGTAACTTCCACTTCTCTTCACAGCTTTGTGCTGCTTACTTTCTATTTGGGTATAGCAGTATGCAAAAAAAAAAAAAAAAAAAAAAA